>CM035164.1:47152774-47590371 GCA_020205615.1 Panax quinquefolius
CAAGCATTTTGAGGGTTGTGTAAAGCTGCATTCCTTAGGAGTTATCACGAGGTTGGTGGCTATTCCGTGGTTGGGGTGAGAATTTGGATACCTATAAGGGTCATCTCAGAGATTAATCTGGTCTTCTTTGGTGTGTGTTAAAGTATTGTATCTGCGGGCCTCGGGGTTATCTCAGAGGTTGGATTTAATTACTCTCGATTGCTATCCGGGGTTTGATCTTTGAACTTTCGGTGAAGTATCCGATGACGGGTTTGGATTATCTTTCGAGGGTTCTCTCCTAAAAAAGCGAATCATCCTCCTGCGATGTTAAGTGATGGTCTGAGAAAATTTGAGTGTCTCTGATGCCCTCTTTATCATACTCGTGCATGGCGATGCATGGGTAGGATAAAGAATCTGAACACTTGAAGCCTTGACAAGAACAAACATGGTACTATGGGTAAATAAAAATGATGCAAATGTATGATCGTGTACGTCGGGTTGTAGCCCAACATCTCTGGGGATGATTCTTTGGCTCCTGTTAGCTTCAATTTGGGATGGTCGATGATGGCCGAATTTGGTGTGTAATCCGAATCTGTTGGAATGTTGATGTTGGAATTATCACCAAATTCTTGTGTCTTGCTAATGATTTGATCCTAAAGAGGTATCTCTTATGTGCGAGAGATCTGTGGGGATAAAGATTGATCTGTTTGAGGATGTGTATAACATATTCCATCATCTATCCTCTTTGATAACATGGACCTTTCTGGTTAGTATCATGCGAATATATCACGATTACATTGGATTTACTTCAACGACCAAATTTGTCGAGGATGCAGGACCTTCGTTGGCGTGTCTTCATTGACATATGAAGATGGTAATTTGAAACATCACTGTGGGATATCTTGTCGAGGTTATTTGACCTTATTTGATCGTGAATCGGTGATTGAGGCTCTATGAGTAGATTGTCAAGGTTGATTGACCTTGTTTGTCGATGTGTAGATCGGCGGGCATTGCGTTGTGACCCCCAGAGGATATCTTTGGGGAATATGAGAAATCGAGCATGAAATCCTCGAATAGCTCTATAATCGTGATAGGTTTAATCGTTATCACGGTAGAAATAACGCATGAGGTTGCTTGACCTTCATTGATATAATATCAACAACTTGAATGTACATTATAATACCACTGTCAAGACTTCACGTTATAACCTTGCGTCGAACCATTCTAGGGACTCGTAATCGTCACGCAAATATCAAGCGATCCTCAATGCTTGAAGGGTTTACTTGCCATCGGCTTGAAATAACGTCAAAGTGTGCTTGACCTTCGTTGATAGAAATGTCAGCGGATGAGCGTCAATTATATAACCCCAGGGATTTACTCTATAACTTGGTAGAAGATATGTAGAATAACGACCGGAGTTGGCGGTATCGGACATGTATAAGGTATTGTAGTATGTGACTTGTGACAAGCGGGATCGTTGGTAGGGTATACCTTATATTTAGTGACTTCTGATAGTGTTGTACAAATTCAAAGTCTCATCCGAGAAGACCCGGATAGTATGTCGTTACGCTAAATCGCGTGGCATTTTATTCTCGATTTGACCTTTCTAGTCCATAAGAATTCTGTTTCAACTTCGAATGGATCGGTAGGAGGTGGGACCCCCATAAGGGGCCGTAGGGTACCGGCTTGGCATGAGATGGAGCTGTGACGAGCATGGATCATAAATCCTGTAAGTGGTCTTCTGACAAGTCGTTTTCAACTCGCTTAGCATAGTGAAAACCGCGAGCCATCTTCGGATCTGTTGAGTACGTTTTTTCTCAAATTTCATCCACCGTCAAGTGTTCTACACTTATCACAGTAACGTATGCATGTATTTTTCCGGTTTCTCAGATTTGGATTGTGAGTTATCGCGAAATGCATCTAAACACATAGTAGTGATTATGTATGCACAAATGACTTGATAAAAAATATTCAACATAGTAAATGTTAGTATTAAACCATGCTAAACATAATGATGTGAAAAAATTAACTTTTGAAATAGTCAATTGGCACCTTTTACGCTATTTTTTGTCTATTTGAGGTCCAATGAGCAAAAGGTAGAAAAGCTGAAAGTACTCCCTAGCATTGAGGTTGGCCTTATGCATGATGATTTTTATTTTTATGCATATATTATGTATATGACTTTGGGGTAGGTGTGCTTCTTGAATGGCTACCTAGACATGCATGTGTGCATGTGGATGATCCTATTTTCAAAGGGGACTATGGCAAAAATTTTCCAAATGTAGGCATTGGGTAGTAAATGCATTTTAACTCTATTATATGTTCAAGTAAATCGTACATGCATATAGTCATAAATGCATTTTAAAGCTCAGGTGAAATACCACACCGCTACGAGGTGATTTGGAGACTTGTTGTCGAGATATTATGGATCTGGATCGTAAGCGATTCTTCGGGACCTAAGCTTACGGCGTCTGGCGGAGGGCTTAAAAGTGCCCGTCCTCGATTGTCCGGGCTGCCCTCATTTGGTTGGTGGAGGTCGTGATACGTCTGTCGGTAGATGTTCCGAGACGTTGAGGACGAGGAGGCGGATATTCCGATTGAGGATCCCTCTCTGCCGCACATGTCCCTCGCAAGGAGCTTAGAGCATTCGGTGGAAAACCCAGGAGTTGCTAGGTGATTTGGGCGGACATCCATCGATGTATTTGCATCTTACGAGGTATGGCGTTAGACTTTGATCTTCCTTCTTTCTATTGATGAGGATTAAAGGGTTACGATGTTGATGCGCATTTCCACGCAGTTCTAAGATTTACATAGCCTCGAGGCTGGTTTAGCATTCACTCCATGTACCAGTAACTTCATCCCTAACTTCTGAGGCGGTAGTGCGTGAGTGGGGATTTGGGGCATTCTTCTCCATCCTTCCCGTCGTTGTCCTGAGGGTTACCTCGAGGGTATTATCTCAGCGATGGTTTCATCGGACTCGATCACTCCACCTGCTGGATTGCGTAGATGATGATGGCGCTTTATGGATTGGCGATTTATCACGGTATGGAGTTTGGAGGGCGATTGCCTTGCATGGCAAAATATCACCCCCTCTGTAAAATGCGATCCTTACTAGGAGTTCCGTGGAGGTGCTCAAAGGCGGGGCTGTCCATTGAGGTCCTTTGGCGTAGATCTTATAAGCGAGGCTATTGAGTGAGCCATGCACGATGATGTCGGGATCGAGGATCGCGATTACGGTGATTGTTCACGATGATCATTGAGGCCGCCATGTGAACAACTCTTCCACGGTATCTTTTTACTTTGGTCGGCGCCACGCTGCGATGTGGACCATATTGGAAATACGATTGGGGCTCTTACTTGGTTGCCCTATTTCCTCCGGGGCATGCGCATGCGCTCACGAAGTTTAATTAGAGGCTTGGCCAGGATTTTACCCATTTTCTTTGGTGAGTATTTCTCTTGTCTTTTCCCATTCATAGGTTAAGAGTCTTTCTTGATAGCGAGATGTTTTGCCATTGTGTTGGCGGTTTTGGGCCTATGAGAGGCTCCCCGTGTTTTGCGTCTGTGAGTGTGTTAGGTTTAGATACCTATCCTCGAGGGGCGATGATGCTTTCATTCTATTTTCTTGGGAGGTCCACACATGTCTGAGGATTCACTCCTTTGCCGTATCACGATTTAGATTCTTGTGGCGGGTACCATTACATGGATTCCTATTGAGGGGGAAGCATTTGACCATCGGCTTTGAGGATGGACACCATTGGAGTCGAGTATTTGATTTCCACCGGAGACTTCTGTCTTCTGAGATGGAGATGAGGAGCTCTATTTAGGAGAGTGTGCTATTCACGAGCACCACGGGGAGATTCAGTATCTTGATCTTGCCTCTGTCGGCGTCGTTAGCCCATATCACACACCCGTCAACGATATCCCATTGTTGGGGTTGACGGCTTTGCATTATCGGAAGGGCCCGTGTACTCGTGAGAGCGTTCGGCGTTGGTGGTTCCCACATACTATTGGAGCCCGATCCGCGCCCCCCCACAGTTTATGGGGACATGGTTCTAGGATCTTTGATGATAGCGGATTGGATAGCTTGTGTCAGAACTCGACTCATATGACTTCAGATTGATAGTTTGACCCGACAGTTGGACGAGCACATGTATTTATTAAGCATTTGGGCGAGAAGATCCGGCGGAAGAGAGAGTCATTTGTTCCTTCTAGCTGAAATTTGGCCCTCGGGCGACCCATTTGGTTTTGTTGTGAGATCCTCCTCTTTATAGGCCTAACATCCCTATTGATAGAGATCCGGTGACTCGGGGAGGAGTTACATCGTGGTGGGCAGAGGATTGAGGATGTGGACATCGAGACCTGGTCTTCTTCGATGTATATTCTTTTTTATATCTTTTGATAGGCCTCTGTTAGATATTGGTGTTTTGTTCCCCATTCTCGCTATATCTTTTGATAGGCTTCTATTAGTAGTAGGCGGTTGTGCCCCATTTCCTATTTGTTGTGTCATGCAGGTGATGTATTAGATGATGATATACTTGGGAATGTATGCACGCTTTTTCATTCCTATATCATATTGCCATCCATTATCTGTTATTATGCATGTATCATGTTATATGTATATATGTATGTCCAGAGATATTCGGCATTGACCTGGATGGTCTTATGACACGGCTCGCATGCAGATGTCTTCTTGACGATTAGCCGTATAGATCATACCCCACCATCAGTGGTGGCATTGGGTATGCGATCGTGATACGATAGCATATCACCCCCAGATAGGGTGACCATAGATCAGTTGCTCACATACCATGACCACATTAGCTTTTTCGGAGTTCACGCGAATTTTGTAAACAGGATCTTTAAAGCATTGGCTACCGAGATAAGCGAGTATTACGATTTGGCGACCGTGGGTTGACTCTACCCTGAGGAGTATACACGTTTGTGATGTTGCCCTTAAGCATGACCTTGCGTGCACATAGCTTTGGGAGACATGAGTAAGCGGTTCATGACTCTCACGGGATTGCGGTGCTGAAAGTAGTGCGAGATGAGTGACATCTAGCCCGCGTGATATCCCGGCATTTTACATGTATGGTATTGATTTGGCGCGGAGGATAGCTCTCACGACATTAGGGATTTCACCGCCGGAGGATCATTGGCGTTTGGCGAGTTGATGTACTATTGCTATGTGTCTTTGTCATATGTGTATATGTCGCGGTATATGGATGAGATAGATATAAGGCGTTATCATGGGCGTGAGAGCTCTCGGGGAGGTCGTACCATTGTGCCTATGATTGTAGCGAGAGACTGCGGTACGAAGCATCCTCTTGTTGTACTTACCGTCGGGGAGTGTTCTTTGGGAGTTTGGTCATCTTGTATGTGTGGTTTATGTCACACTTACAGCCGGTTGGTACCTTAGGCGGCACGGGTATTTCTTCTCCCATGATGTGGCTATGTAAGCCTCCTTTCGACCATCGAGTGTATAGATGCTCTCTCCTGATCCTTATTTTGGTAAATATCGAGAGATCCATTTAGCATATTGTTATGCTAGGGCTTTTCTCACCATCTGATTTCATTACTCACGCTCAGGCATGGATTTCCTCCTCTAGGCGGCTTGAGGGCGTATTACTATCACCCATTGGTCGTGATGTTGCGGTTCGACCAATTCGATTTTCATCCTTCGAGGCGGCGATAGGTCGTTGACTTCTCGATATCTCTCGTGAGAGGACCGATCCGTGTGTATGCTTCTTTGGGATCGTGTGAGATAGCTTTTTTTGTCGATCATCCCGATTATTACGCACGGTCTCGTACGGATGGATGGAGCGGAGATTTTATCATTACTGCGGCGATGTCTGCGATCTGGATAGTGAGTCGAACGATCTTGAGCCCATAAAGGACATTGATACCTACATCGAGGAGGAGCCCGCTGCTGGGTTCCCAGCATTTCTTTCGGATTCTCCTAGTACAAGTACTTTTTGTGATTGAAGACTTTTCGACACGATCTTAGAGCGAGTCTTCATCGATGACCTTTGAGAGAGAGACCAGTTCGATCTATGATGTCGATTGCTCTTGATGTGAGGGACAGCTCTATTGAGAGAGCGAGGCATTAGATCGCAGAGAGATCTTGTTGTTGTTGAGTGGGATGAGGCTATATCGCCCAAAGATGCGATTGATAGTTAAGTGGGATAGTCTATATCTCGCCGAGATTTAGCCGTCTGAGATAAGACTTCTTGATGAGGTCCTTTACCTTGGCATGATTAGAGATGGTAGCATATATATATGATCATATAGTCACCATGCGGATAGCTCTGGATCTTTTGGGTCGTGTGGATATTCTCATCTGAGGAGACCACGCTTACTCGCCTCCGTCTTCCGAGGAGGGATGCTATGTTGGGCATTAGCTCACATATATCGACTTGTAGATGAGCTTGTATTTACCGCAGACTAAGCTTAGCCATTTTGTCATATACAGTTTACATTGTATATATATCAAAACATTATATATATGAGGGAAAAATATATTTTGGATCACTTCCCTTTTAGATATGCCTTGCTATTTGCTTGAGATTTTACCTCTTTGCTTGTGGCTTGTGATCTTGATGTATTACGAATTCTTCTGGGTGGATGGACATTGAGTTATCTCTGGATAGTTCGGGAATGGATCATTGATCTATATGTATCCTACCATCTTTGGTGTCTTGGGACTTATTTACGAATGGAAATGTGGAGAGGATGTGGCTTTCCTCTCGAGATTGACCGCTTTACGTGAGTGGTCGCCAAGACTTCTATTTAGGAGAAGCCTAGTTAATTCCACCTCTTATGGATTGGTGTTGCTCTTGAGTAGTATGGCCAGTAGCTTAGATGGTCGTTGAATCTCCTATTTGGGAGGAGTTGAGGTAATTCCATCCTTTGATGCGAAGCCAAATGAAATGTAGTGGATTGAAGCTTGATCCCAGTACCAACTGACAAGGGTTTGTGTTTTGGTAGGGGTGAAACCGCACCATGAATGGCTGCCTACGTACTCTATTGAAGAAGAGATCGGTCTGCATAGTTCAACACAGTGTAAGAGGTTCAACGATGTATGGCGAGAAATGGTGTAGGAATGTTTTGTTATTTTTGTGAAAGAAGAGGGTAGAAATGTTTTTGTTGTTTTTTGTTTTATAGCGTTTTATTGCAACCGGGCCATATGAAATGGTTGCCTACGTACTCTATTGAAGAGGAGATCGGTCGACGTAGTTCGCCTCAGAAGAGAAGAAAGCTTAATCCCATATGCGGGCCAGTGCGGGGAGGAGAAAGTTTAATCCTGGTTGAGGATAAAGCGTAGGTATGCGAAGTTTGATCCCGGTATGGGTAGCCAAACCGCAAACGCAAGAGGTTTAATCAGCGGTGGGATGACTGAATTATATGAGTGCAAAAGGAGAAAGCAAATACAGCGGCTTGAAGAAGTACGTTCCTTGAGGGGCAAAGTGTAAAAAGTTGTAGGTGGTAAAGGGTTAAAGAATCGGAATGACTGGTGATCTGATGGTTCAACACCAGGATGTTTGCTTGATGGCAACTTTAGACATAGTACCGTTTCACGGTGTCTGAATTGATGAGTTGTGGAAATTCATCGCCAGTCCATTTCTTGCAATCGAGAGCACCTCGTGTCGATACTTCCTTGATGATAAGCAGGCCTTCCCGATTAGGGAACAAATTTTCCTCGCCACGATCTTGGTTGTCGAGGATCTTTTTCAAAACCAAGTCGTGTTGTTTTAAGCTGCCGTAGTCGGACTTTTTGTTGTAGGATCTGGCGATCCTTTGCTGATATAACTGACCATGGAAGATAGCCGTGGTTCGCCTTTCGTCTATTAGAGACAATTGGTGATTCCTGTCTTGCACCCATTGGTCTTCATCCAGCTGAGCGTCTATCAACACTCTGAGGGATTCCATCTCAACTTCTATGGGGAGCACTGCTTCCATCCCATAGGTTAAAGCATAGGGGGTTGCCCCAGTTGAAGTGCGCATTGAGGTTATGTAGGCTAACAGAGTCAGAGGTAATAGGTCAGGCCAATCTTTGTGGTTTGCGGAAATCTTTTGCATAATCTTCTTGATGTTTTTGTTAGCCACTTCAATAAAGACCGTTCATCTTGGATGATAGATAGCACGGAGTTAAGATGTTTGATGTGGAATTTCTTGCATAATTCCTCCATCATTTTTTGTTGTTGAGGTTTTTGGCATTTATACACACAATCACCTCTAGTTGTCCACCGGATGTAAAATTGAGCTCATCGAGCGAGTTCGACCAGATTCATATATATATAAGTATAAATATATATATATATATAAAAGCGAATAAATGCAATGGGATATAAAATCCAGGGCTCATCGAATAGAGTTCGATATTACAGTTAATATAATATATATATATATATATATATATATATTAAAGCGATAAGCGCTCCAGGAATCAAAATGCAGGCTTATCGAACAAAGTTAAACACGATTCATATATATAAAGGTATATATATAGAAAAGCAAATAAACACTCGGGCAATAGAAGTCTAGGCTCGATTGAGGTATAACTCGATAATGTTAGTCAATATATATATAAATATATATATATATATAATATATATATATATCTGATGGAACGAAACCACTGGATAGAAGTTGAGGCAAAAGCAAGCAACACGACTCTCGGCGTGTAGAAGGGTGTGTGCGAAGATGGAGAGAAAAACTCTAAAGTGTGTGAGAAGGCTTATAGTTGATTGCTAAAAGGCTTCTATATCTTTAGAGTGGGTAAACCTTGGCTTTTATGGGTACAAAAGAGGCTATATATGAGCTGTGGTGTTTAAAAGTGGGAAAATACCTTTGTATGGGCAAATCTGAAGCAAATTATGCGAGGTTTCCCCGTCTTTTCCTTCAAAATGGGCCCCAAGCCCTCTATTTATAAACAATTTAACGCAGGTGTACCGGAGGCAACCAGGGTGGGCTCGGGTTTGTCGGGTCGGGTCGTCTCGAAGTTCGTGCACTCAGGCACTGTAATGTCCACTCGAACTTTCGGTAAGTACAATTCGGGCATCCGTTTAAGGTATCTGAGGACCTATTTCGGACCGTCGTTGCCGAGAGTTTATGCGATGGCATGGGATTAGAGTTTGTCTTGAAGTCATTGAAGATGGGACGATGCCCTCCGGTCTTCTTGATCTTCAACTTTCATCCGTTACCCCGCATAATAGTCACTCGGGATTGGTGAGCCTTGTGGGACATCGTTGCGTAGAGGCGTGATGTGGCATCGTGTTTGACGAGATGACGATGTTCCCCTCATGGGTGTTATCGCCGGATTGAAATTTGACTCATGACGTTGCTCGGACTTCGTTGAGATTGAGCTGCTGCCGCAATTGTTGAAGGTCCTCATTTGTCATCTTTGAGGTGTGCATGTCTTCTGATGTTATTCTTAGGGTTGGTACGGTGTATCTCGTTGTGAGTACGCGAGATTGAAGCTAATCGCATTTAAACAAGAATTTACGGGGTTATCCTCAAAGCTGCATTCCTTGGGGTTATCACCAAGGTTGGTGGCTATTCCATGGTTGGGATCGAGATCGGATACCTGGGGTCATCTCAAGAGATTAATTGGTCTTCTAGGTGTGTGTTAAAGATTTGTGTCTGCAGGCCTCGGGATTATCTCAGAGGTTGGATTTGGTTACTCCCTGATTTGCGATCCGGGGTTTGATCTTTGAACTTAGGTAGTATCGATTCAAAGAGTTTGGATTGTCTTTTCGGGGTTCTCTCTTAAAAAGCGAATCATCCTCCTGTGATGTTAATGTGATGAGTCTGAGAAATTTCGAGTGTCTACAATCATTAAAGTAGAATATTAATGATTTAAAAATATTTTAAGTTATTAATAATAACTTTAATATTTTGACAAGTATGTTATATTATTAAATATTAATAATGATAAGATTAATTGATAATTAAATCATTTAAAAATGATTAATGTGTTTGAAAAATTATTATAAATTATAATAATTGTTTATAAATTATTAAAGTTTCAAAAAATATTATAAAGCGATATTTGACTTATCTAAAATAATATTGAAGCTTAGAGACCAAGTTTAATTGATAATCAATGTGTTAATTGTAGGATAAGGTGACCAAAACACCGAGAATGGACCGAAAGTCCAACGAGGCAAGAACTAGTTAGACTTATTAAGTGTTTATATAGGTTATAAACACTAATGTGGCTATGTGGTAATGTGCTGGGAGAGAGATTATTTGTGAAATACGATTATTACGTGTTATAAATGATTATGCTAATTGTGAGACCGAGCATTTGTTGATTATAGGTCTTACTTAACGCGATTAATTATATTGTGTAGCGAATCGGTGAAGAAGGAAAGTTTCTAACTCAACCTTGAGTTATATTTATTCAATTATTATGGTGGTTAATTATTTCAAATTATACCACGCCCAGGGATTTATTGTTGATTATTCCCAGTTAGTGCATGTTTAATAATTCAAATTGAATTACAGATTTGGAAAAAATACATTTGTAGAATAACTGTTGTTGAATATTCATATTCGTAGAAGATAGAATTGACAGTACAGATAATTCAAGTTTACTGTCAAATTATGTTGAGAAATGTCTTAGCTAATTATTCTGGCTAGAAGAACATTTGTTAGAACTTGATAAATTCGAGAAGAGAATTCAATTGTTATTGATAGATCGATGCCAATTATTTCGGCTAGATCGATAAGTAAATAGAAATTAAAATCATTGAATTTTGTTGTTAAATCAAATCTTGATTCTGAGACTGAGAAGAACAACCTTTTATATAAAGGGAACATTTTTAAGTCGTATATTCGATCATTGCGCGTGACCTATAAGTATTATGCATAATATAGGGTACAAGGAGTTGGCCGGCTCTATGTACTTGCAGAGGGGTATGATTTAATCTTTATGGTTATCTGATACACCTGTGTATATATCAAAGAAAAACTTTAATATATGCAGAGAGAAGTTCAAGATCCAACGGATCGCTTCAAACTCATCTGGAAAACATTCCACTTTGCTATTTGGTAGAATTAATTCTTGATTATTCCTTTGAATATCGTAGAAAACCTTGAAAGCGTTGTACTTTTTCATTATCAGATTATTGTTGCGGAGAATGTGAGAAGACTTGATATTGATTTCTATATCTTTATTGTATGTCTTAACTTGCGGGGCAAACTTGTTGTTCACCCTTGCTATATATAAAACATTTCAGTTAGAATCGAAGAGGCCAGCGGATCGAAGAAGAACAAAGGCAAAGGCAAAATGCTAGAGTAGTGTAATGAACAATATTATTATTATGTTGTATTGTATTGTAAACCCTTTTTGTTTATCTAAGGGGTATGTTTGTAATTTTAAGGTTAGCAAACCTGGGACTTATGTATTAACAACTTATGTTAATGAGTTATGTAATCTTATTTATATTTAAATGGGTAGTTAGATGTTATTATATTGTGGATCGTGAACACCAAACTCGGGGGTCAGGTAACCCGAATTTGGGGGCGTCACAGGACGGTCAAACCAGGGCAAGAAGATCACCATTACTGTTTTCTGGGTAACCCAGAAAACGTAGGAAGGTGATCTCTGACATGGTTTGATTGAACCATATCTGCTTGATCTGTTGTTGTTATGGTGATTTTATGTAATAGATCTACACATTTACATGTTGTCTACAAACTGCAATCTTTATATCACAAAATCATGACATGATCAGCAAGCTGTGGAAGCCCAAAAGTGGTTACTCGAACTGTTCTTCATTTTTGGGTAACCCAGAAATGAAGAACAGCTCTGACAGCCACTTCGCATGCTTTGATCTCCTTTCTATTATGCTATTTAGCCATGTTTGTTGTTGGATCATGTAGTGTTACATTATTTCTACAAGCTGTGATCAATAGATAGCCCGAAGCCAAACATGATGCAGTCGGGTTATCAGACTTGGTCAAACCTAGCTTACTTTCAAACACTTTGAGCTTCTCGATTGTTCTTCGAGGCTCAAGAACACTTTAAGCGACGGTTTTAGCATAAGCTAAAGACTATAGCGACAGATTTAATAATTTTATTTAATTTATTTTCCAAAAATCATTTAAAAATAGAAATTAATTATTAAAAATTCAAAAAAATAGTTTTAAAAATTATTTTAAGTTATAAAATTTACTTTTAATAATTTAACATATTTTTCATAAATATTAATATTTATTTGGATATTATTGATATTTAATTTATTTAATAAATGCATTAAATAAATTAATTAAAATGGTTTTATTATATTAAAAATCATTTTAAATGATAGAAAGGTATTTAATAATATTTTAAGTTAAAAAATATAACTTTTAATATTTTAAGAAAAATTTCATTAATAATTTAATATTAATGATATTAAATTTATTTAATAATTATATTAAAAAATTAATTAAAAATGATTTTATTATTATAAAAATCATTTTAAATGAAAATAAATAGTTTAAAAATATTTTAAGTTATAAAATATAACTTTTAATATTTAAAGGTAAATTTTATTAATAATTTAATATAAAATGATATTAGAGTTATTTAATAATAATATTAAATAAATAGTTTAAAATGATTTTATTAATTTAAAAATCATTTAAAAAGGATATAAATGGTTTTAAAATATTTTTAAGTCATATTAAATGACTTTTAATATTTTGATAAATAGTATATTAATATTTAAATATTAATGGAAATTATTTGAAAATGATTTTAAATATTTTAAAAATCATTTAAGGGTAATAAAAATATTTTAAAATATTTTGAGTTATTATAAATAACTTTAATATTTTGGCAATGGTTTTATTAATAATTTAATATTAATTAAATATTAATGATAATAGAATTATCTAGTATTTAAATCATTTAAAAATGATTCAAGTGTTTGAAAAATCATGATAAATTATAATAAATGTTTAAAAATTATTATAAGGCTATGAAAAATAATATGACTGATATTTAAGTTATTTAAATCAAATATTGAACTGCAGACCAGAGTTCTAGACTCGATAATTAGCCGATAAAGTCGCCATCGACAATGCAAAATATTTGAAATTAACATGGACATAGATAATTTGACTAGATACGTATTTGTTTATGATCAAATGACTTCTAAACATATGTGACAATGTTATTAGGTTATGTGCTGACTAGAAATAGCAGTACTATGTGATATGATATATTATTCTAATCGAACGAATGATCTTTTTAATGATAGGTTGTGATATAAAAGATAAAACTAAGTTGCGTTATTATAAGTAATAGCTTAGGCAATTAAGTATCCAAACTTTGCATTTACTTTATGTAATGGACATGAGTAAGAAAGTTTTAGAATTATATAATCGTTATGCTAGATTATTAACTCTATTGCTATCGATTTTGTATCCAATCATTTGTATTCATACAAGTTCTTAAATTATTCAATTATTGTTTATCAACATATTATTATTGTATAATCCGGATATTTATCAGTGAGACCCAGATTTTATGAATAAATATTTAATTTTTCGAAATAATTTTTAATATTATGGTGTGGATTTGATATAATATTATAGTTGTGGATATTATAAATTTTGCAAAGTAAGCAAGTGGTTATATAATATTGATTGGTCGGGAAATATTCGTTTTAACAAGGAATATTAAGACGACTGACAAGACAAACCATTAGTGGACCCCACAATGGAATTATTATGTAGTTAGAAAATGACAAAATTATCTTTCTATAAAAATAACTTGGAGGTGTTACCTGCAGTTAAACTGTTGAACTACCATTAGTAAAAAAAATACGAGAATACGCGTGGTTGCGTAGTAGCACACCAGATTGATTATTGATGCTTACATGAGAAGTCACTCATTTATACTCAATTATTACTCGAGAATTGTTGCATCATATCTCTCATATTATTGATTCAATTATTGTTACATGTATCATCACGCATAATATGTTATATTATTAAATCAATAATTGAGGCGGCAAAGTTATTCATATTATTATTTGCAATATGACAATATGCAGAAGTTACATCGAGGAGAGGTTTGGTCACCTAATTGCGCGCTAATAAGGAGAAATCCTTATCGAAAAGCCTCCTCTTTCCTAGGAACGACCTGATTGTTAAATATTGTGAGTTATAATATTAATGATGAATAAGTTCGTGTTGATTAAAGATGAAATTGACTATTCCATTGTGTTGGAATTATTTGTGTTAGTGGAAATCGACATTTGTTCCGATAATAATTGATGTCTGGAGGTTATATTGTTCAATCGGGTATTCGGGGCACTTTTCGTGTCGGAGTACTATTCACGAGTTACTATTCACGAGTTACTATTCATGAGTTACTATTCACGAGTTACTATTCATGAGTTAATATTCATGAGTTACTATTCACGGGGTATTATTCACCCGTAAGATATATTTCTTTTCGGTCCAAATTATTTTTGGGTACAATATTATTCCATGAGGAGATGTGCTAATTTTTCAGACCGTTGGTTGAAGATATAATAGTAAAACAATATGGACCGCTGGTAGAAAGTTATAATAGTAAATCAATATGGATCGCTGGTTTAAAGTTTTAATAGTAAATCAGTATGGACCGTTGCTTTAAGTTTTAATAGTAAACCAATATGGACCGTCCGTTTAAAAGTAAATCAATCTAGAGCGTTCAAGAATTAATTACTATTCAGTCCATTCTCCTATAAATAGAAGCTCATTCCTTCATTATTTCTTACGAATTCACTAAAACTCTAGAGAGAGAAACTATAGAGAGAAAGAAGAAAAGTATTATGCTACTTCACTACTCCAGTATTCAGTTTTTCTAAGGTAGGGGATATTATTTGTTGTACTCGTAAGGGGTATTCTTTCTTTCTTATTCATGAAGAGAACTTCTGTTATTCCATTCTTTATTATTCTGTTGGAATAACCTGTATACGCGGGATACCCTATACTTGGTGAAATTCTTCTGTTATTCCATTCTTATTATTCTGTTGGAATAACCTATTTATGTGAAGTACCGCATACATGGTGAAATTCTTCTAATATTCCGTTCTTTATTATTCTGTCGAAATATCCGTGCATGCATTTGCTTGGGACCGACCGTTCCATTATTTATTATTCGCTTGGAATATCACTCGCGTGCGCTTACTTGGGACCGTTCCATTATTTATTATTCGTAGAATATCTGTATGCATAGGCATATTTGGGACTAGATTCCATTATTTATTATTACATTGGGAATAACACATGCATGTCATGCAGCCATGCGCATGGTGAATCCTACGTTATTCCATTCTTTAATATACATTGGAATAACTTCGTCTATGTGGATTACCACATGCATGGTGAATGATCCTTTGTATTGATTCCTTATTAAATTGTGGAAATGATTCAGATCACGTGGATTACCATGGCGGGTGAAAATCCATTTGTAGTTTCATATATTCTATTATACTCGGTTGGTTAAAGTTTTGGCTTCTATACTCCATGAAATTAGTGGAATATCCTTGATATTTGCGCTTCATCCAAAGATCTTTTCATGGAAATATTCTTCCGAGCATTCTTCATTTTTCATCGCACCAAGCAAAGATTATCGTGTTGACAATTTGGACGTTATTGAGTTCGGGATAAATTAACTTATAAATCTTTAAAATTTATTCTTGAACTTGTTTTATTGAATTGTCATCATCCTTATGCTTATATTATGTTGAAAGTCATCTTTGGCTTACGTACATAGATGGACTTGGTATGATTTTGACCAAGGATTATTCGGTATAGTCATGACCGTAATGTGACGAATGATGTGGTAAAAGTCCTCATTGGCCTGTAGTTCATTGGTGGACATTGTTGGTATGATTATGACCGAGGGATTATTTAAGATAGTCATGACTATTGATGATTACATGAATATCCTTGGCCGTGGGCGAGGATGATTCGATTTTATTTATTGTCGAGTCTCGCCGATAAAAGTGATGAAAACCTTTTAAATCATAGAAGATAGTAGATTTTATTCTCTACTTGACTCTTCTAATGGATTGCTTGTTCATACTGCAGCTTAAACTTGATGTTTATTATATTTTATCGGTTTTAACACTATTGAAGGCTAATGATATTTTATTACGCATTATCTTAGTCATAATATTTCTTCTTTGGCTAGTTGAGCTCACCTTTTTCTTTCATTGTTCTCTTCAGGAAATGAGAACGTAGCTAGGACTAGTCGGGGAACAGAGTGATGGTCCTAGATGGTGCATTAGTAGTCCTCACTATTTTGTGAAATAGTGTGATAATAAATGTAATGAGGACTCCATTGAGTGTGGATATTATCTAAATGACAATATTTGTATTAAAACTCACAGCCTATGTTTTGTCGTATTTTACACGACTGTTGTATAATTAAGTTGTATTTGTATTCAGTACCTTATATCTGGCGACCCAAGATGGGTGATGTATGTATTGTTTTTGGGGGCGTCACATTTATTATGTTCGTTAATTTTTAATATAGTTAGACAAGTGTCCTCACTTGAATAATCATTGTATTTAATCACATGTTGATACATACTTATTGATTTACAGTATGTATACGTTGACTTAAAAGCCGTCTAGGCTATTTTATTCGGCTAGACACAAACTTAAAAATATTGTTGAACAAGAAAGAACTTTATTATATCCAATAGAATTGTTTTGGTTCGGATTCCCGACTAAGTATGAACATCCCGAATCTGGGAAAACTTTTGTGCGCCAAAGGCAGATAAGATGAACAATAATATCGTTCTTGCATGTAGTATTTATTAATCTACAGGCATAACGGTTGATCACTTAGTGCACTGTAAGTTATGCCCATTTGCCATGATGAATTCCTGTTTAACCTTTTTGAAAATAGAAAACAATATTCATAGTCTGTCGACTAATCTCCATTTATAGTCAATACGTAGTTTCAAAATTTTGATATAGATTTGATATGTTGTTATTATTAGTTCAGCTTACTTCACAACAGTTGATTCGTTGTAGAAGTGTTATTAAAAGAAAACATTTACTTCTTTCAGCTAATATTTATTGTTTACTATTACTTGTTGGGCAATTGAATGCTCATTCTTGCTTTAAATTTAAATTTTTTCAGCTAAGTGTGATCCACCAGAAAGCTCTGCCAGGAACAAAGGAAAAGGAAAGGTTGCAGATTAAGTTCTACGCTATCATATGTAATAATTAGACTTTAGTAAGACGATGATACTTATTAATTATCATATAATGAATGATTAAAGGTTGGAAACCTGGGGAATTTAGAAAACTCTGATACGTAAATTAAGTTTGGTATTTATATTATTGTTATTATTATTAGTATTATTCCGCTCATAGAAATGGTATCGTGAAGCACCAAGTTCGGGTTTCAAGTACCTGAATTTGGGGGCATCACAGGTTGGTATCAGAGCTTAGGGTTAGAAACCTTAGGCGGGATAGACCTTAGGCTATAACCTTAGAACAGAGAGAAACGTTGAAAATACAAATAACTCATTTAGAGTTTAAAAAGAGATGAATCGAATAAATTCATCGTCAACAAAAATAAAAGATAATCTATATAAAACTATTATTTGTTGTGTGTATATATTATATGATAATTAAGATAATTTGTGTGTAGATGTCAGGTGGAAAAGAATTAGGATACCCTCAAATCGTAAAAAAAGGAGTCAATAGTTGAATTAGATGCTCACAGTGCCAACAACCCTGATGAGGTGGTGGTTGTGAAAAACGTGGTACCAGATCCAAAAATGGTAGTATTGACATATAGTGATTCGCACACTAAAGTTGGAGCTGATCAAGCATCAACGGAGGTGTAGAATCTGAAGAACAAGGTTTCTTCTCTGGAAAAGCTGTGGGAAACAGAAAAGCTACTAAATAGTAAATTGTGAAAGGCGTTAATAGAAACTATTGAAGAACAAGATAAGCTTAAAATCCAAATTGATCAAATGGGAGCCAAAAGCAACAAATCGTGTGCAGCTCCAAGCAAGAAGGGGAAGAGAAAAGTGAAAGACATCGATATAGGAAATTCGATAACAATCAAGGGAACCTTAATCGAATAGAAAAGTGTACCAATTGTGATAAGAAACATGAAGGCTTGTGCCAGAAAGGAGAGAAAGTTTGCTACAATTGCGGACATAAGGGACATTTTTCTCCTCATTGTCCCAATCCAAAGCAAGGCATATGCTTTATCTGTGGGATAGAAAATCATCAGGCGAAAGGTTGTCCAAGATCCAAAAAAAGGCGTAGTGAACCAATAGTATAAGTACTGTAAGATTATGTGTGTTCAATGTGTGTTCTATGATAAGTATATCTGTATAATATAATATTCTCATCTTTTGTATAAATTATAATAGTAAATCCTGACTTTTGTTGTCTACTCAAGGGATAGTAGTAGTATGTACTATGACTTAGTTGAATGAATGTGAATCTTTGTTTGATTAATGAAATAAGTATTGTATAAAACTCATGTTAGATGTTAAACTTAAACAATAAGGTTTAGAATGTAAGTTAAATTTATGATTTTATTTAATCAGATAATGCCGCCAAGACGTCGAACTCGAAATCAAAGGGCAGAAGAATCTGTCAACAATGCTGGAGGACAACAACAAGACCTGATGCAAAACTTTGCAAACATGGTAGCTCAGGCTATGCAGCAGGGAGTACCAGCCGCAGGGAACCAACCAGATAATCGCTTAGCGAATTTCAAAGACTTCAAAGCAGTCGGACCACCAATATTCAGGGGAACAACTGACCCTATAGAAGCCCAGACATGGGTTAAAGAGATAGAAAAGGCGTTCGTAATTGCTAGGGTAGATGAGGGCAAAAGATGACTTTGGCCGCTTATATGATGAAGGGGAGGCAAACTTTTGGTGGGAGGCAAATCAAGGCGGGGAGAAGGTGTGGTAACTTGGGCTAGGTTTAAAACTCTATTTTTCAAAAAATATCTATCGCCTAGTATGCAAAGCGAGGATGAAGGTGAAATTTTAGAGTTAAAGCAGAGAACATGACTATTGTGAAGTATGCCACACAAAATTCAATGAATTGGCTAGGTTCGCTCCACATCAAGTTGACACGGAGGTTAGGAAGGCGAGAAGGTTTGAATCGGGATTAAAACCATGGCTCTATAACAAGGTGGCGGTGTTGCGAGATCTCTACATTCGCAAAGACTCTTGGAAAAGGTTATCATAAATGAGGAGGGAAGTGAGGCCATGAGCCTCTACAATAAGGAGAAAAGGAGCAAAGGCAAGGTCGAAGGAGCTGTGAAGGTTGAAATTAATAGTGGGAATAGGAGTGGAAATGTGAAAAGAAAGGGGAACAATTTTGGAAACATTGGTCAAGGGGAAGGTGTTAAGAAGCAAGCTATGCGAGTTGTGGGAATCATGGAAAGAACCATTCTGGTGAATGTTTAAAGGGTAAGTTTGTGTGTTACAAGTGCGGGTAGGAGGGCCATATCTCTCCTAACTGCCCCAATCCAAGGATGAACAGTGGGTGTTTTCTATACGGATCGATGGAACATAAGGTTAAGGAATGTCCGAAAAGGAGAATGGAGGCATGGAGTGTGAACACGGGGAAAGGCAGTGGGACTCTGGCGATCACGGGACCAACGTCATCAAACAAGCCAACAAAATCAACCGCGGGAGTCTTCAACATGACGATCCAGGATACTGTGGCAGCAACTGATGGAACTCCAGGTATTATTCGTATAACTTTTATTTTCGTATATATAATTTCCTTATATATAGTAAATTATTTTATAAAGAAATTTTGAAGGAGGAATTTGAGTTCTATTGGAAATCAAATTTCTGTTTAATCAGACATACAAGCTTTGTGTTAAATAGTTAAAGATCAATCCGATCAAATCTGATCAAGATCTACTTGAAATAACTGTGTATGTTATGCACCTTTATATGTATAAGTTTTGAAACGGTGATTCCAGGGACGGAATCTTTATAAGGGATGGTGAATGTAATAACCCAATATTTTCTATATAAATAAATAAGAAATTTTACATATAAATTTTTTTTTATTTTAAAGGTGGGAATATGTAATAGGAGTAATGTGTATGTATATTTGTGATAAATAAAATTTATTTATTACCAAAATAATTACAAATAATTTTCTTATTATTGACCATTATAAATTATATTTTTATACTTAATTTTGTAGTAAAAATATATTTTATTATTTATTCTCCATGAAAATATGGTTATATATTATTTAAATAATATATGAAATGATTATTGGAATTATTATAATTACTATTTTATTATATGAATTTTAGTTCAAATTATTTAAGTTAATTATTTTAACTTAATTAATAATATTATATATGCAAGATAAAGCGAGATATGGAATCCAAACCCTAATTACGGATTTTGATCAATGAATTAGAATAATAATATAATATTAATTATATTTTAGTGCTATGATTATGTACTGTGTGTATAGACTGATAATGGTTGGTCAATTATGGAGTTTAATGTCAAATCCCTAGCATTAATTTATTAAACCCTAAATTAAAACTCAAATTAGAGTTCAAGACTCGTAGTGATTGTGTTATATGATTTTTTTGTCACAGATTATAGAATTAATGAAATTAGAGAAAACCCTAATTTGAAACTCAGATCGGAGTTTACTATTAGTAAGAAATTTTGATATGTGATTAATGACAATTATTATAAATATTAATGCTAATTAGAAAAAGCCTAATTATAGGAAACCCTAATTATAAAATAGAAACCCTAATTTACAATTTAAAACCCTAATTTTTAAATTATTAACCCTAATCGCTAAATAGGAGCTAAATGCTAATTAGTGGACTTTAAACCCTAATGTTCTTGTATAATATAATTAGATAACCTAACCTAATTAGGAAACCATAATTTTTATTTTAGAAACTTTAATTTTCATTTTAACCTAATTTGAAAAATCGTAGAAACTAAATATATTTTTTTTAAACCTTAGGGCCAAACCCTAAGGGTTTGTCAAGATTACAACTTAGCCATTAAAATCACAAGACTATTGACCAAAATACCCTTTTGGTGCATTATTAGATTTTGCCAAGTGTAGGAGTTGGTAACCAACCCTTGACTTCTCCATGTGACTGAAAATAATATATCTCAACCTCAAATCACCAGCCATGTGCATTGCAACATAATATATATATATATAGATCAAGATAGAGAAAGTGCATTATTGTGCTCATTTATTCACCAACACTCATTTCTTCAGCTTGGCATATACTCCATGTTTTGACACCATGTGCCCAACGAATGCTACTTCCTAAAGCCAGAACTCGCATTTCTTCAGCTTGGCATATAGCTTGTTATCACGAAGCCTTTGAAGTACCAGCTTCAAATGGCACTCATGATCTTCACGGCTTTTGGAATAGATGAGGATGTCATCAATAAAGATAACAACGAACTGATCCAAATATTCTTTGAACACACGGTTTATCATATCCATGAAAGCAGCATGAGCATTAGTCAATCCAAAAGATATGACTAAGAATTCATAATCCCCGTACCGAGTTCTGAAGGCAGTCTTTGAAATATCCTCAGTTTTAATCTTCAGCTGATGCTATCCAAAACGAAGATCGATCTTTGAAAAGAATTGTGCTCCTTGTAACTGGTCAAACAGGTTGTCAATGCGAGGTAGCGGATGTAAGACCCCAACTTTTATAAGTAACGTTGAATTTTCTATAAATATCATTTTTGAATAATATGGAGTAAATTTGATATAATGTTATAGTTGTGGGTAATATTTATAAATTTTGCAAGGTACATGAAGTTGTTATATTATATTCGATTGCCTGGAGAATATTCGTTTTAACAGGAATATTCGTATAACCAAGACAATCATTGGTGGACCCACAATGGAATTATTGTCGAATTGAGAAAACGGACAAAAATACATTATGAAAATAACGGCGGAAGTTTTACCGTTAACTATTGAAACACCCGGTGTTAAAAGTACAATAATCAGAGTCGCACAAAGAACATTTACCGGTATTGATTATTGATGCTTACGTGAGAAGTTACTCAGTTTTGTTCAATTATTGCTACATTAATTGCTGCATAATATCTCACATTAATTGATTCAATTATTGTCAATATTTTATATATTATTAAATCAATAATTGAGACGACGAAGTTATTAATATTAGTATTTGCAATATTAACGATGTCTCAGAAGTTACATCGAGAGGTTTAGTCACCTAATCATGCGCCAATAGGAGAAATCCTTATCGAAAGCCCCTCTTCCACGAGAATGACCTGGTCGATTAATATTACGAATTATAATAATGATGATAAGTGTTGTTAAAAATACTGAGGGGATTTTTATGATGTAGTTGTTGTAATTTTAGTTTATTTTATGGACCCTCATTTACCCATTTTTCAAAATATTCGGTAATAGATGATGGTGGGGCCACATGTTGAAAATGACATATGGGTGGAAGAAATTTTGGTCATCACGGGTGGAATTTGGGGAAGAAAGGTCTTGAAAGAAATGGGGTATATATATATAATATATAGTATATGCATGTGTGGAATATATATATATATATATATATATATATATATATATATTAAATGTATGAGTGGGTTTTGGTGGAGCAACTTGTATGAATGATTTAGTAAGCCTTTGCTGAAAGGCAAAGGTTATAAATATATATATATTTTATAAGTTTTGTTTTATTAGAATATTTTATTAAATCAATATGGACCGTCCATTTTAAAGTAAATCAATCTGGACCGTTTATGAATTAGTTACTATGCAGTCCATTCTTCTATAAATAGAAGCTCATTCCTTCATTATTTTCTTACGAATTCACTGAACTCTAGAGAGAGAAAGTTATAGAGAGAAATAAGAAGAGAAGTCTGCTAACTTTCTTTTCATATATTCAGTTTCTTTTACGGTAAGGGGTGTTATTCTTTCTTATTCATGAAGAGAACTGTTGTTATTCCATTGCTTATTATTCTGTTAGAATAACCTGTATACGCGGTTTATCCTATACTTGGTGATATTCTTCTATTATTCATTGGAACATCTTATGCATGTGTTTTACACCGGACCGGTTAAAATCTTTATTATTATTACATTGGAACATCCATGCATGTGTTTTACATCGGACTGGTTAAAATCTTTATTATTACATTGGAACATCCTATTTGCAAATTTTGCCTCGACTTTGGTTCCGTTATTATTATTACATTGGAATAACTTTGTCTATGCGGCACCGTATGCATGGTGATTTTTTTTTGTTATTCCATTCTTTATTATACACGATTGGTTAAAGTTTTGACTTTATACTCCATGAAATTAGTAGAATATCCTTGATATTTGCGTTTCATCCAAAGATCTTTTCATGGAAATATTCTTCCGATCATTCTTAAATTTTACTCTACAAAAGCAAAGATCATGTTGACAATTTGGACATTATTAGTTCTGGATAAATTAATTCTTGAACTTGTTTTATTGAATTCTTATATCATTGTCATCATCTTCATGTTTATATTATGTTGAAAGTCATCTACGTGGCCTGTAGTGCATGGATGGACTTGGTATGATTATGACCGAGGATTATTGATTGTAATCATTGGTAGTAATGTTACAAATGATGTGGTAAAAGTTACCATTGCCCGTAGTGCATTGATGGATAGTTGTTGACATGATCATGACCATTAATGAATACACGAATATCCTTGGCCGTAGTGCAGGGGTGATTCGATGATGTGGATTATTTATTGCTTCGAGTCCCAATGATAAAAGTGATGAAAAACCTTTTAAATCATAGAAGATAGTAGATTTTATTCTCTACTTGACTCTTGAATGGATTGCTTGTTTCTTCGCTGCAGTTAAACTTGATGTTGTTATATTTTATCGCTTAACACATTGAAGGCTAACGATAATTTATTACGCATTATCTTAGTCATAATATTTCTTCATTGGGCTAGTTGAGCTCACCCTTTCTTTCAATTCTCTTCTTGAAATGAGAACATAGAAGGGACTAGTCTCGGGGAAGCTGAGGATTGGCAGACAGAGGATAGCATTATTAGTCCTCACTATTATGTGAAATAGTGTGTTAATAATTGTAATGAGGACTCCTTTTGAGTTTGTATAATCTCTAGTAGACAATAATTGTATTCAAACTCATGATTATGTTTTGTCATATTATTATACGATAGTTGTATTAGTAAGTTGTATTTGAATTACATACCATGTATCTGGCGACCCAAGATAGGTGATGTATACCTAATTTTGGGGCGTCACGATTAGTATCAAAGCTTAGGGATATGATACTGGCTAAGATGTGAGAATAGTACTAGGAGGGGAGAGAGGGGAATTCCTTCGCTAGTATGACCTACCTAAGTTTATGTTGTATTTAATGGTGGCTCATTAGAATTTAGGGATAATATGTTACATGTCAATTAACCTTTGTTTTGTGGCAGTATCTGAAAATTACATCCAAGAATGTTGAGAATAGCAATGGAGCACAGGCGACCGTTGATTCACCACATATCAATAATTAGGATAATGTGCATCAAGAAGGCGACAATCCTCATGCAAACAACAACACTAACCAAATGATGAATGATCAAATGTTCAGGGGCTTTATGCAATTCATGCAACAAAAAGAGAGAGCGCTCCTCATCCAAAATACAGGTGGAAACACTGGAAACTCTCGGGCGGTCACCGCTAAACAGTTCAAGGAGCAGGGACCACCGGAGTTTAAGGGAGAGCCAAAACCACTTATGGAGGAAGCATGGATAAAGCAGATCACTACGATATTTGATGTCTTGGGATGCTCTGAGGAGCAGAAGGTTCCCTTTGTCGCCTTTATGTTGCGCAGAGAGGCAGATTACTGGTGGGAATCGGTAAAACGACTCAACTTTCGCCAGATTGAAGATGTCTTGGGAGAAGTTCCAAGAGTTGTTCAACGACAAATACTTTCCGAAAGTATTTGTCACATGAAGGAGGTGGAGTTTATCAAATTGGAGCAAAATAATACGACCGTGTCACAACACGAGGCAAAATTTGTGGAGTTATCGGTTTAAATCCCACTTGGTGGATAATGAAGAGAGAATGCGCGAATGTTTTTAAGAGGTTTGAAGTCGGGAGATACGTCAACATCTTATTTCTCATAAAGCGTGTTTGTATTCGGATGTTGTAAATAGGGCTCGATTGGTGGAGCGCGATAACGAGTCAACGCAACCAAAAAGAAAGCGGTACGGCAAAATGATAATACCAAGGAGAAAATATCATCGAAGCGGTGATAACAAGCGTGGAGGAATCAACATGCGAAATGGTAACCACTTGGTGGTAATCGGGGCCAAAATAATAAGAATGGACATTTCAAGAAGATGAGATTCAACAATGATGGAAAGACGTCAACACCAAAGACCGTTGTTAAGGAAGGAGAAAGACCATCATCATATGCTTCAAATGCGGAGGGGAGGGACACATCAGTCCAAATTGCGCGATGCCGTCCAAAGCATGTTATAATTGTAGAAGAGAAGGTCACTTAGCCCGATTTTTTCATTCACCGAAGACAAATTCAGCTAGGATGGAGGCACCAAAGGCCGTCCCAGAAAAGTCAAAGCCGGTAGTGCAAGGGAGAGCGTTTGGTGTGACCTCTCAGAAAGCAAGGAACCCGAATGAGGTCATCACGGGTAAGCTTATCATAAACTCTAACGAAGTCTATACTTTATTTGATATCGGTTCTACCCATTCTTTTATTTCTCCTACTTGCGCTCATCGATTAAATTTGACTCCAGAGAAATTAGACTTTGACTTATCTATGGAAACTCCATTGGGAGAAACCTTCATAACATCCACTATTTATAAGTCTTGTTTGGTTCAAATCGGTACCCTCACATTACCTGTTGATCTTATTTCATTGAAAATACTTGCATTTGACGTGATTCTGGGGATTGATTGGTTAACTACTCATCATGCAAAAATTGATTATTTTCGTAAGGTTGTTAGCTTTCATATTCCTAATCAACCTATTATGCGAATTCAAGCGACCAAACCATTAAAATCAATCACAGTCATCTCAAGCCATAAAGCTATTCGTTTATATAAAAATGGATGTCAAGCTTTCTTAGCTCATGTCACGGATCTAAACAAAAATACGTTAGCTTTGAATGATATTTCTGTTGTTAATAAATTTCCTGACGTATTCCCCGAAGAACTTCCTGGCCTACCCCCAGAGCGTGAAATTAAATTTTGTATCAACCTTGAACCCGGTACAAAACCTATTTCCAAAGCCCCATATCGAATGGCTCCTATTGAACTTCAGGAGTTAAAGACCCAACTGCAGGAATTGTTAGACATTGGCTTTATTCGTCCTAGTACTTCTCCTTGGGGTGCTCCTATTCTATTCGTGAAGAAGAAAGATGGGAGTATGCGACTTTGTATTGATTATCGGGAGTTGAATCATGTCACCATCAAAAACAGGTACCCATTGCCACGTATTGATGACCTGTTTGACCCGATTGCAAAAGAGCCAAATTCTTTTCAAAGATTGATCTTCGTTCCGAATATCACCAATGAAGATTAAAACCGATGACATTCCAAAGACGGCTTTCAGAACTCGGTACGGGCATTATGAATTCCTAGTCATGTCCTTTGGATTGACTAATGCTCCTGCTGCCTTCATGGATATGATGATCGAGTATTCAAGGAATATTTAGATCACTTTGTGGTTGTCTTTATTGATGACATCCTTATTTATTCCAAAAGCTATGAAGATCATGAGCAACACTTGAGGCTGACACTCCAAAAGCTTCGTGAATATAAGCTTTATGCTAAGTTGAAGAAATGCGAGTTCTGTCTTGAGGAAGTAGCATTCCTTGGGCACGTGGTATCAAGTCATGGAATATCTGTTGACCCAGCAAAGATTGAAGCTATTCAAAGCTGGGAGCAACCTAAATCGGTGATCGAAGTACGTAGCTTTCTCGGTTTTGCTGGTTATTATCGGAGATTCGTGGAAGGATTTTCTCGAATCGCTACTCCATTGACTCAGCTGACTCAGAAAGATACAAAGCTCGGTTGGAGCGAAGAATGTGAGAAGAATTTTCAAGAACTCAAGAGGAGACTCATTTCAGCACCTGTTCTGACAATACCATCTGGCTCGGAGGGATTTGTCATCTACAGTGATGCTTCAGGCAAAGGGTTGGGATGTGTTCTCATGCAACATGGAAAAGTCATAGCCTATGCCTCAAGACAACTCAAAGAATATGAGAGGAATTATCCTACTAATGATCTAGAGTTGGTAGTTGTTGTCTTTGCACTTAAAATTTGGAGGCATTACTTGTATGGGGAGAAGGTGGAGAGCTTTACGGATCATAAAAGCCTCAAATATTTCTTCACTCAAAAGGAACTCAACATGCAACAACGATGTTGGCTTGAACTGTTGAAAGATTATGATCATACCATCCAATACCATCCTAGAAAAGCGAACGTGGTAGCTGACGCATTGAGTAGAAGATCATATGCAAGTATGAGTGCGATATTGTCAACGCATATGCCCATTTTGTGTGACTTGCAAAGGATGGAGATAGAGTTAAAGACTCCAGGAACCCATGTGATGATGGCAAATATATGAGTAGGACCGACTTTAATCGATAAAGTTAAAGCTGCTCAAGCTACAGACCTGGAGCTGATGCGTTTGAGGAAGAAAGTGCAAGAAGGTGCGATGCCGGAAGCAAGAATCGATGAAGAAGGAATACTTCGAGTCAACTCCAGACTTTGTGTTCCTAACGACCCTGATTTAAAGTATAAAATCATGATGGAGGCGCACAACACACCATTTGCAATCCATCTTGGGAGTACCAAAATGTATCATGATATTCGTCATACATTTTGGTGGAGCAATATGAAGAGAGAGATAGCGTTGTTTATCTCAAGGCGTCTAACTTGTCAACGAGTTAAAGTGGAGCATCAAGTACCAAAAGGTCCATTGCAACCACTTGAAATTACAGAATGGAAGTGGGAGCACATTACCATGGATTTTGTTACTGGTCTTCCCAAGGTTTCTCAAGGCATAGATGCAATTTGGGTCATTGTTGATAGATTGACCAAGTCTCCTCACTTCATACCTATACGAGAAACTTATACACTTGAACGTCTTGCTCGTATGTACATAAACAAGATTGTAAGACTGCATGGTATGCCAGTATCCATAGTGTCTGATCGAGACCCAAGATTCACTTCACAATTTTGGGTTAGTTTGCAAAACGCTATGGGCATGGATTTACGATTTAGCTCAGCATATCATCCTCAGACGGATGGACAGTCGGAGAGGACTATTCAAACTCTTGAAGATCTATTAAGACTCTGTTTCCTTGATTTCAAGGGAAGTTGGGACAAGTTCTTACCATTGGTGGAGTTTTCCTACAACAACAGTTATCAAGCAAGTATTGGGATGGCTCAATTCGAAGCGTTGTATGGAAGAAAGTGACGTTCTCCAGTCTACTGGGATGAGGTGGGAGAAGCAACGTTGTTGGGACCGGAGTTGGTACGTATGACAACAGAAAATATTCAAACGATCCAGCAACGTATAAAAACCTCACAAGATTGACAAAAGAGTTATGTTGATCTTCATCGAAAGGACGTGGAATTCGATATAGGAGATCATGTGTTATTGCGTGTTGCTCCATGGAAAGGAGTTAAGAGATTTGGAAAGAGAGGAAAACTCAATCCTCGATTCATTGGCCCATTTTTAATCCTCGATCGAGTAGGAACTGTGGCCTATAGACTCGCTTTACCGCCAAGTATGTCTCGTGTTCATAACGTTTTTCACATATCCATGTTACGTAAATATGTGAAAGACCCGAACCACATTATTGAGTTAGAACCGGATGAAATAGCGGAAGATTTGACGTATGAAGAGGTTCCTGTTCAAATCTTGGATAAGAAGGAACATATTTTACGCTCCAAGGTTATACCTCAAGTCAAAGTTTTGTGGAGAAACAACGATGTTGAGGAAATGACTTTGGAGTTAGAATCTGAAATGAAATCAAGGTTATGATGCCCCCAAAATTAGGTATACGTCACCCATCTTGGGTCGCCACTTACATGGTACATAAATCCAAATACAATCTTAAATACACAACTGTCGTGTACAATACGACAAAACATAAACTGTGAGTTTGAATACAAATATTATCTACTAGAGATTATACAAACTCAAAAGGAGTCCTCATTACAATTATTATCACACTATTTCACAGAATAGTGAGGACTACTAATGTTATCCTCTGGACCATCACTCCGTTCCCGACTTCGTCCCGCCTATATTCTCATTTCCTGAAGAGAAACGGTGAAGAAAGGGTGAGCTCAACTAGCCCAGTAAGAAATATTATGACTAAGATAATGCAGAATAAATTATCATTAGCCTCCAACAATGTTAAACTGATAAAATACAATAGACGTCAAGTTTAACTGCAGCGGAACAAGCAATCCATTAAAAGAGTCAAGTAGAGAATAGAATCTACTATCTTTTATGATTTAAAAAGTTTTTCATCACTTTTATCGCTGAGACTCAGCTCAATAAATAATCCACATCATTAAATCATCCCTGTACTACAGGCCAAGGATATTCTTTAGTATCACGACCACGAATTATCCATGCACTACTGAGCCAAAGATAATTGTGTTTTCATCAAGCGGTCCGATCATGCCATAAAACAATTCATCTTTGCTCCTTGGTCAAGAAGAATCCATAGCCATAATCATACCAAAATTGTCCATCAATGCACTACTAGCCAATGAGGACTTTTTCCACATCATTTGTAACATTACGGTCCATGATTATACCGAATAATCCACGGTCATAATCATACCAAGTCCATCCACGCCTCTGGGCCATAGATGACTTTAAACAAAAAAACATGAGGATGATGACAATGATATAAGAATTCAATTAAACAAGTTCAAGAATTAATTTATCCAGGAACTAATAACGTCCAAATTGTCAACATGATACTTCTTTGTAGAGTAAAATTCAAGAATGCTCAGAAGAATATTTCCATGAAAAGATACTGGATGAAGCGCAAATATCAAGGATATTCCACTAATTTCATGGAGTATAGAAGTCAAAGTTTTAAACAACTGAATATAATACCGAATAGAATAACAAAAGATATCACCATGCATGCGGTACTTCTCATAGACGGTTATTCCAACCGAATAATAATAACGAAAATAAAGTCGGTGAAATTCACACAAGCGAGGATGTTCAAATGAAGAATAATAAATGCGGAATAATAAATGATGGAACCAGTCCCAGATATAGATGCAGACGTGGATTAAAGCGAATAATAAAGATGGAATAATAAAAATGGAACCGGTCCGGCAGATATATACAGACAGGATAATAAAGCAGAATAATAGAAGAATGTCACCAAGTATAGGGTAGCAGCATATACATGTTATTCCAATGAACAATAAAGAAATGGAATAATGAAGTTCTCTTCTTGAATACAAAAAATAATATCCCTTATCAGTAAAATAATACTTGATATAAGAGTAGTGAAGTAGCAGAAAACTTTTCTTCTATCTCTCTATAGTCTCTCTCTATAGTTTCTCTCTCTAGAGTTCAGTGAATTCGTAAGAAAATAATGAAGGAATGAGCTTCTATTTATAGGAAAATGGAATGCATAGTAACTAATCCATAAACGGTCCAGATTGATTTACTTTAATCTGACGGTCCATATTTAAAGAAAAATCTTTTAAATAAAATATAATATATTCTATTTATATAAAAAGATTTTTACTATGCAACACTATGCGGGCACTATGCAAACACTATGCATAATAAAATATAATATATTCTATTTATAGAATAACTTTAATAAAGTATTACATTTTATATAAAAGATTTTACTATGCAAAATACTATGCATAATAGAATATAATATATTCTATTTATAGAATAACTTTAATAAAGTATTACGATTTATATAAAAAGATGTTTCTATTTTATTACGTTAATAATACGAATAAAACAAAAACAAATCAATGATAATTGAATCGAATAATGTGAGATCTATCACGTGACTATTGTAGCGATAATTGAACAAAATAGGTGACTTCTCACATAAATATCGATAATCAATCTGGTATTACTCTATGTCTGACAGCAGCGTATTCTTTGTACTTTACTAAAGGTAGTTCAGCGATATCAAGCGGTAAAACTTTTCATAGTTATTTTCAATAAAATATTTTTATCGTTTTCTCGATCAAATGATAATTCCATTAATGAGGTCCATCGATGATTTGTGTCGTCGTCTGAATATTTCTGTTTAAAATAAATATTCCCAGAGCCAATCGAATATAATATGACAACTTGCATACTTTGCAAAATTTATAAATATTACCTGACTATAACATTATCTCAAATTCACACCATAATATAAAAAAATTATTTCGAGAAAATTAATTCTTTATTCATAAAATCTGGGGTTTCACAAAGGTATCCTTACCTCTTCGACATACCAGGTACGTACCCTAATTTCGAGGGCGAAATTTCATAAGACGGGGAGGTTGTAAGACCCCAACTTTTATGAATAAAGATGAATTTTCTATAAATATCATTTTTGAATAATATGGAGTAAATTTGATATAATGTTATAGTTGTGGGTAATATTTATAAATTTTGCAAGGTAATGCAAGTTGTTATATTATATTCGATCATTCTGAGAATATTCGCTTTTAACAGAGAATATTCGCATAATAACACAATCATGGTGGACCCCACAACTAATTATCATTTGATCGAGAAAACGATAAAATACTTTTTATGAAAATAATCGAAGTTTTTTACCGTTAACTTTGTGTTAAAAGTACGGTAAAGATACGCTGTAGTCAAGAAAAGATAATACTGCAGATCGATTATTGATGCTTTACGTGAGAAGTCACTCGCTTTTGTTCAATTATTGCTACATTAATTATCGCATAATATCTCACATTAATTGATTCAATTATTGTCAATATTTTATATATTATTAAATCAATAATTGAGGCGACAAAGTTATTAATATTATTATTTGCAATATTAACGATGTCAGAAGTTACATCGAGGAGAGGTTTGGTCACCTAATTGCGGCATGATAGGGAGAAATCCTTATCGAAAGCCCCTCTTTCACAGGAGCGACACGGTCGATTAATATTACAATTATAATAATGATGATAAGTGTTGTTAAAAATATTGAGGGGATTTTTATGATGTAGTTGTTGTAATTTTAGTTTATTTTATGGACCCTCATTTACCCATTTTTCAAAATATTCGGTAATAGATGATGGTGGGGCCACATGTTGAAAATGACATATGGGTGGAAGAAATTTTGGTCATCACGGGTGGAATTTGGGGAAGAAACGTCTTGAAAGAAATGGGGTATATATATATATAATATATAGTATATACATGTGTGGAATATATATATATATATATATATATTAAATGTATGAGTGGGTTTTGGTGGAGCAACTTGTATGAATGATTTAGTAAGCCTTTCTTAGAAAGGCAAAGGTTATAAATATATATATATATATATATATATATATATATATATATTTTATAAGTTTTGTTTTATTAGAATATTTTATTAAATCAATATGGATGAAATCCGTTTTTAAAGTAAATCAACTGGATCGTTTATGAATTAGTTACTATGCATTCCATTCTTCTATAAATAGAAGCTCGTTCCTTCATTATTTTCTTACGAATTCACTGAACTCTAGAGAGAGAAAGTTATAGAGAGAAATAAGAAGAGAAGTCTGCTAACTTGTTTTTTCATATATTCAGTTTCTTTTACGGTAAGGGGTGTTATTCTTTCTTATTCACGAAGAGAATTGTTGTTATTCCATTGCTTATTATTCATTGGAATAACTGCATACGCTTGATTTTACCCTATACTTGGTGACATTCTTCTATTATTACATTGGAACATCTTGTCTGTGTGTTTTACAGGACTGGTTAAAATCTTTTATTATTATTACTGTTGGAACATCACATGCATGTGTTTTACACCGGACTGGTTTTGTCTTTATTATTATTACATTGGAACATCACATGCATGTGTTTTACGGACCTAGTTAAAATCCTTATTATTCTGTTGGAACAACACTCGCGGTGTAAATTTTTTGCGACACTGGTTCCGTTATTATTATTACATTGGAATAACACAATACATCACAATACCGCATGCATGGTGATTTCTTTTGTTATTCCATTCTTTATTATACACGGTTGGTTAAAGTTTTAACTTCTATACTCCATGAAATTAGTAGAATATCCTTGATATTTGCGCTTCATCCGATATCTTTCATGGAAATATTCTTACGATCATTCTTGAATTTTACTCTACAAAGCAAAGTATCATGTTGACAATTTGGACATTATTAGTTCCTGGATAAATTAATTCTTGAACTTGTTTTATTGAATTCTTATATCATTGTCATCATCCTCATGTTTATAGTATGTTGAAAGTCATATGTGGCATGTAGTGCATGGATGGACTTGGTATGATTATGACCAGGGATTATTCGTTGTAATCATGACCGTAATGTTACAAATGATGTGGTAAAAGTTATCATTGGCCGTAGGCATTGATGGACGATTGTTGTTGACATGATCATGACCATTAATGAATACACGAATATCCTCGTCAGTAGTGCGAGGGTGATTCGATGATGTGGATTATTTATTGTCGAGTCCCAATGATAAAAGTGATGAAAACCTTTTAAATCATAGAAGATAGTAGATTTTAGTCTCTACTTGACTCTTCTAATGGATTGCTTGTTCACATTGCGATTAAACTTGATGTTGTTATATTTTATCGGTTTAACACTTTGTTGAAGGCTAACGATAATTTATTACGCATTATCTTAGTCATAATATTTCTTCTTTGGGCTAGTTGAGCTCACCCTTTCTTTCACTGTTCTCTTAAGGAAATGAGAACATAGCAGGGACTAGTCGAGGAACGGAGTGACGGTCCAGAGGATTGTATTAGTAGTCCTCACTATTCTGTGAAATAGTGTGTTAATAATTGTAATGAGGACTCCTTTTGCTTTTGTATAATCTCTAGTAGACAATAATTGTATTCAAACTCACAGTTATGTTTTATTGTATTATACACGACAATTGTATTAGTAAGTTGTATTTGAATTCTGTACCATGTATCTGGCGACCCAAGATAGGTGATGTATACCTAATTTTGGGGGCGTCACAGCGGATACCTATTCTTGATGGTGACATGATTCAATTCCCGGTAGTCAATACAAAGTCGCATACTCCCGTCTTTCTTCTTTACGAATAACATAGGAGCACCCCAAGGAGATGTACTAGGACGAATGAAACCGATGTCCAACAACTCCTGTAGTTAGACCTTTAACTCCTGAAGTTCAATAGGAGCCATTCGATATGGGGTTTTAGAAATGGGCTTTGTACCAGGTTCAAGGTCAATAAAGAATTCAACTTCACGTTCTGGGGGTAGACCGGGAAGTTCTTCAGGAAATACGTCAGGAAATTTACTAACAACAGAAATATTATTCAAATCTTACGTGTTTTTGTTCAAGTCTGTGACATGGGCTAAGAAAGCTTGACATCCATTTTTCAATAAATGAATAGCTTTATGGCTTGATATGATAGTGATTGACTATGGTGGTTTGGTTGTTTGAATTCGCATAACAAGTTGGTTAGGAATATGAAAACTAACAACCTTACGAAAACAATCAATTTTAGTATGATGAATGGTTAACTAATCAATCCCTAAAATTACATCAAATGCAAGTATTTTCAACGAAATAAGATCGGCATGTAATGTGATAGTTCCAACTTGAATCAAGCAAGATTTATAAACAGTAGATGTAATGAAAGTTCTCCTAACTGAGTCTCAGCAGATAAGTCAAGGTCTAATTTCTCGGAGTGAGTTCAAACGTTGAGCACAAGCGGGAGAGATAAAAGAATGGGTAGAACCGGATCTAATAAGGTATAAACTTCGCAAGAGTTTATGATTAGTTTACCCGTGATCACCTCGTCCGGGTTCCTCGCGTTTTGGGCAGTCACGAAAAACGCCCTTCTAGGAACCACCAACTTTGACTTGTCCGGGACAGCCTTTGGAGTCACCATCCCCGTTGAACTTGGTTTCGCAACAAGAAAATCTCTAGCTATATGACCTTCCTTTCCACAGTTATAACACACCTTGGATTCTTGTGGGCAGTTTGGGCTGATGTGTCCCTCTTTCCTACATTTATAACAAACGACCAGTGCTCGTTCTCCTCCCCTAGAAACAGTTGATGTTTGTGCTGACGTCTTCACGTTATCATTGGTGTACATTCTCTTTTTGAAATCTCCCTCTGACTCGCTTCTTCTACCATCATGGCTACGATTACCACCAGAGTGGTTACCATTTTTGTCCGAATGTTTTCCTCCCCGCTGGTTGTCATTGCTCCGATGGTTGCTGCCACCGGTATGACCCTAGTTGTGGTCTCTCGGTTGAACATACTTATTATCTCGCTCTAATAATTGAGCTCTGTTTACAACATCTGAATATAAGAAAATTTATGAGAGATAAGATATTGTCGAATCTCAGGTTTTAGACCTCTCAGAAACATTCGCGTCATTCGTCCTCATTCTCTACCAAATGAGGTGCAAACCTGGATAACTCTGCGAACTTCGCCTCGTACTGGGACACCATCATGTTATTTTGTTCTAGTCTAATAAACTCTACCTCCTTTATATGATGAATACTTTCAGGAAAGTACTTGTCGTTAAACAGTTTTTGAAATGTTTTCCAATACATGTTGAGTGCGGCAGGCTGGGTACTCTTCACAGATTCCCACCAGTAATCTGCCTCACCACGGAACATAAAGGTGGCGAATGGAACCTTATGTTCCTCCATGCATCCCAAGACATCAAATATCTTGGTAATTTGTTTAACCCACATTTCCGCCTTGATCGAATTCGACTTTCCCGTAAATTCTGGTGCTCCCAACTCTTTGAACTGCTTGGCTGTGACAAGCCGCGCATTCTATCATTTTCACCCGTATTTTGTACACGAGTCTCCATCGTCTGGGTTTGCATGAATTGCAAAAAGCTTCTAAATATCCCATCATTCATCATTTGTTCGGTAGTGTTGTTCACAAAAGGAATATTGCATTCTTGTTGCACGTTCCCCTGGGTGGTGATTAAAGGTGTCTCCACTGTCTCATTCAATCCATTGTTAATATTTCCAGCTGCTATTTTCAAATACTGCCACAAAATAAGGGTTAATTAACAAATTAACATATCACATATTAACCATATGCTCCGACTGACCAACCAAATAAGTTTAGGGTGACACACACTAGCGAAGGATTACTCGTCTCTCCCTCCTAGTTCTATTCCCGATCTCCTTGGAGACCATATCCCTAAGCTCGATACCAACCTGTGATGCCCCCAAAATAGGTATACATCACGGATTAAAGTCGCCAAATATATGGTATAGAAACAAATACAATCTGACTTAGATGTCTGATTGTCGTGCAAAATACGACAACATATATACTGTGAGTTTAAATAAAAATATTGTCTAATAGACAGTATACAAACTCAAAAGGAGTCCTCATTACAATTATTGATACACTATTTTACAAAATAGTGAGGACTACTAAAGCAACTATCCTGAACCATCACTCCATACCCCGGCTAGTTCCTGCTATGTTCTCACCTCCTGAGAAGAAAAATGGAACAAAAAGGAAAAGGGTGAGCTCAACTAACCCAATAAAGAATATTATGACTAAGATATTATACAACAAATTATCATTAGTCTTCAACAGGGAAAAATTTGATAGAATATAATAGACAACAAGTTTTAGATCAACAACTGCAGTAGAAACAGCAATCCATTAGAAGAGTCAAGCTAAGATTTAAAAGTTCATCATCAATATTTTATCCCTGTAACATCAATCAATATACATCTGGAATCAAATATTCATCTTTATGTTCATCTTTGCACTACGGGCCAAAGATATTCATCAGTTAATCATTCATCTTTGCACTACATGCCAAAGATATTTAGTAATATCATCATTTAGGACTGAGGATGATGAAAAATATCTTAAAGAAAACGAATCCAGTGAGATAAAAGATCAAAGATTAGGGATTTGTACTTTAGTTTATCCAAGTTCAAAAATACCTTATAATAATCAATTGTGGAGCAAAATTCAAGAATAAAGATTAAAACATGGATACAATCAAAGATAGTAACCACAATAGATAACTTGGACAAAGAAAGAAAAATTTTATTTTTTCTGTGAATAGTACTGTATTCGTGAATAGTGTCGTATACGTGAATAGTAACCCCGACATGAAAAAGATAGAAATTCCACAATAAAATCTATACCAATATTTTGGTATAATGATATTGAAAGAATAACATCATTATGAAGAAAATAACATCCCTTACCTCAAAAGAGCAAAGACTTACATTTGAAATATCAAGTATAAGGTTGAAGAAAACTTGCACTGAATAGCAACTCACAAAGTATCTAAATACTCACAAAATACGCTCGATAATATAGAGAGAGAAAGCTTATGATTTTGGTATGATTTTCAATTATAACTAAGCACCCTATTTATAGGAAAATGCTTAGAACGCCATAGCAGACTAACCTGCTACCTGGTGGATTTACCTGCTACAATTCACGCCCACCATTTTTGAAATAAAATTTTAGCACATTTCTCACCAACCAAAAGTGGGCCCACCATATTTTAAATAAAAATATTTATTTTTGAAAATTCAATAATTTATAATAAATAGCCCTTTTATCAGAAAAATACGAATTTTATGTTCATTCGATAGGAAATCGAATTCTCTACAACTTTGTAGAAGAAAGTTTTTCCAAATTCCAAATAGAAAATGACCGAAATCCACATACGGACGATTTTTAATACCTCCATTCCGACAAAATACTTATAAAACACCTCAACATTAATTCCATCATTTATATCCACACAAAATAAATATTTCTCTATCCATCCACATAAAATAAATATTTCCTTATCATATAAATCAATAATTAATTATTCACAAATAATATTACAGAATCATAATTATGGCAACCAGGTCGTTCCCAAGAAAAAGGGGGCTTTCCGATAAGGATTTCTCCTTATTGGCGCGCAATTAGGTGACCAAATCCCTTTTCTAGACAAAACTTCCTTAGACATTACAAATAATGCTATCAAATAATATTATTCAAATAATATGAATTATTGATCTGATAATGGAAAAATACCGTGCAGTGACAATTATTAAAACAACAATAATATAAAATATCAATGTATCAATTATTGAATCAATAAAATAAAATATTGAACAAGTAATTCTGTAACAATTATTGAGTAGTGTCTTTACGTAAGAATCGATAATTCAAAAAATAATGTGCAATCTGGTGTCTTTCTTTGTGCAACCATGCGTATTCATGTATTTTAACTATCGGGTATTCCAACGATTGTTAATCAGAATAACCACTGTGAAGTTATTTATAAAAACTCAAACTTGTCGTTATCTTCATCTGACTGTTTTCCGTTATGGGGCCCACAAATGGCTACGTCGTCGTACAAATATTCCCCGACAACAAGAATATTCCACGACCAAACGAATATTCCCCGACAAAATGAATATTTTATAATCATTTGCTTATTTTGCAAAATTTTCATATTTCTCCCATAACCAAAGCATTATAACAAATTAACACCTTATTATTCACAATAATAAATAGAGGAAATTCGATTTTATTTATAAAAAGTTGGGGTCTTACAATAACGGGCTGATCACCCCCCATGCATGTAAGTTATGACGGTTTACAGATGAATTCCTGTTTAACCTTTTTGAAAATAGAAAACATTGTTCATAGTCTGTCGACTAATCTCCATTTATAGTCAATACGTAGTTTCAAAATTTTGATATAGATTTGATATGTTGTTATTATTGGTTCAACTTGCTTCACAACAGTTGATTCGTTGTAGAAGTGTTATTAAAAGAAAACATTTACTTCTTTCAGCTAATAATTATTGTTTAATATTACTTGCTGGGCAATCGAATGTTCATTCTTGCTTTAAATTTAAATATTTTTAGCTAAGTGTGATCCACCAGAAAGTTCTGCCAAGAACAAAGGAAAAGAAAAGGTTGCAAATTAAGTTCTACGCTATTATATGTAATAATTAGACTTTATTAAGACGATGATACTTATTAATTATCATGTAATGAATGTATTAAAGGTTGGAAACCTGGGGAATTTAGAAAACTCTTATATGTAAATTAAGTTTGATATTTATATTATTTTTATTATTATTAGTATTATTCCGCTCATAGAAATGGTATCGTGAAGTTCTGAGTTCAGGTTTCAAGTACCTAAATTTGGGGGCGTCACAATTGCCTTGATTTGTGTCTTTTCTTTAGTAGGAATCGCTTGCCTGGGTCCCTGTCAGTGCCAAACTGGTTTAGCTCTAAGCTAGTTCCGACCTCTATCACCATACTAGTTTTACATGACATGAACTAACTTCCACATTGGTAATATTACTAGTCAAAGAATTTATTCATTCCTTATATGGAATCATATAATTACTCATAATTAATCTTCCTCTTAATGAACTATTTCTCTTTTAATTCACTTAGTGAATTTCCTCATTCCTCATTATGCCACACAAGGCATTTCACAATTTCACACTTCTCAATTCGTATAAATTCAATTCGAATTAATTTAATTACTCATCTCACAACACATCAATATTTATTTTCAAATAAATATTCATTCTCATATTATATTAAAATAATTATTTATTCATGAATTTCTCGGCTCTTACATGTCCCACCTAATTCAACGCAAAATCTTATTGGTTGTAAATGGATTTTTCGAATTAAACGTTTACGTGATGGCTCCATTGACAGGTACAAAGCGCGACTAGTTGCTAAAGGGTTCCATCAGCGTCCTGGTGTTGATTATCATGACACATTCAGTCCGGTTGTTAAACCTTCCACTATTCGCTTGGTACTCAGCCTTGCTATTAGTCGTGGGTGGTCTCTTCGCCAACTTGATGTCAACAATGCCTTTTTACAAGGTCATCTCTCTAAAGATATTTTTATAGCGCAACCACCGGGTTTTCTTGACCGTGATACTCCCACATATGTGTGCAAGTTACACAAGGCTATATATGGTCTCAAACAAGCACCACGAGCATGGTACCATGAGCTCCGACAATTTCTTGTAATATCTGGATTTACAAACTCTCATGCAGACACATCCCTCTTTGTCTTCAACACCTGCAGTAATCTAGTCTATCTTCTTGTGTATGTTGATGGCATAATTATTACGGGAAGCAATACCACAACAGTTCAACATTTTATTGATCTTTTTGGCAAAAGATTTTCCATCAAAGATCTTAGGAATTTGACTTATTTTCTTGGTGTTGAAGTTGCAACTACTTTTACTGGTTTACTTCTCTCTCAACGTAAGTATATCACAGATCTTCTCGCTCGCACAAATATGACTGGAGCCAAATTTGTCACCACTCCTATTACCATAGAGCCCACACTTACAATTTTTTTCGGCACTACTTTAACAGATCCTTCTGAATGCAGATCAGTTGTTGGAAGTCTCCAATATTTGTGCCTCACTCGCCTTAATATTGCATATGCTGTTAATAAGTTGTCTCAATTCATGCATCGACCTACTCTCGATCATTGGAGCGCTTTGTCTGTCACTGCTTTATTATCTTTCGATACGATTGATCATGGTCTTGCATTGCACCACCACACATCTTTATCTCTTCATGCCTTCTCAGATGCTGACGGGGCCGGTAATAAGGACGACTACACCTCCACCAGTGCTTATATTGTTTACCTCGGTCGCAATCCAATATCCTGGTCCTCCAAGAAACAACGCACAGTTGCACGCTCCTCCACTAAAACCGAACATCGTTATGTTGTTGTTACAGCTGCCGAGTTACGTTGGATTTGTTCTCTGTTATCTGAGTTTGGTGTTTCTATTTCTACTACTCCAATTATATATTGTGACAGTGTTGGGGCAACTCATCTCTGTTCCAATCCTGTCTTCCATTCACGAATGAAGCATGTTGCGATTGATTATCATTTTATTCAGGATCAAGTACAAACTGGAGCTTTACGTGTCACCCATGTTTCTTCCGAAGATCAATTAGCCGACGTCTTGACCAAACCTCTCCCTCACACTCGCTTTCAGTTCTTGAAGACCAAAATTGGACTCTCCACAGGAGCTTCATCTTGAGGAGACATATTAGAGAATTAAATATAACAGATTGTAATATCCTTGTAATTAGTTGTAATCCCATAATTCTTGCAATTAGTATCCTTGTAATTAATTGTAATCACATAATTCTAGCAATTAGTATCCTTGTAATTAATTGTAATCCCATAAGTCTAGGATAGTTTCCTATTTAGGTATTTGGGCAACACTCAATCTTTTTATATATATATATATATATATATATATATATATATATATATATATATTCATTCTTAATCAATGAAAAAGCTAAGCCATTATTTCTCAATATTTTTCTCTATTTTCTACGCCAACCTCTGTTATAGCCACATACTTTTGACATAGCCATGTACTATGGTTGTCTATATTAAATGTTCTACACGTGGTTGGTCAGCCACGTGCATTTACACTTTGGTGAGACCTGATGCCCTAGAGCCGAAGGCTGTGGACCGTAGGATTGGGATTATGCTAAAGTCCGAATATGTATATCCTAACAAAGGAAAAAATATCCCCTGCTTGTCAGGGCATACATACTAGCCATTACAATAACAGGATAATGTGAAAAACACAAATTATACACAAAATATTGCACACCAAGTAAAATGCATATATTGTGTACCAGTAAAATGTGTACAACATCTACTGCTTATTTTCTTTCTTCTTTATATAGGCTGGTCGGCCATGCGCATTTACACTTTGGTGAGACCTGATGCCCGAGAGCCGAAGGCTGAGGACCAAAGGATTGGGATTATACTAAAGTCCGAAGATGTTATATCATAACAAAGGAAAAAATAGCCCCTACTTGTCGGGCCATACATACTAGCCATAATAATAACAGGGTAATGCAAAAAACACAAACTAAAAAATAGCCCCTACTTGTCAGGGCATACATACTAGCCATAACACAAACTATGCACAAAAAGTTGTGCTTAAATAATATAAAGAAAGAAAATAAGCAGCGGATGTTGTAGACATTTTACTGGTATGCAATACATGCATTTTGCTCATGGTGTATAATATTTTGTGTATAATTTGTGCACACAGTATTTAATAAAAACTATGAAACCTATTAAAATTTAGTGTGAACTAACTTCTACATATACACTTTTAACATTACACTAGGATGTTTTACATCCTACTAAACCTTTCTCTAAAACATAGCCCAACAAGAACTTGTGCACATCTTCATCACATTTCTCCGTATAAACATTTCACAATCCAGTTATTCATACATTCAAACTTTTAAGATTATTAGATTTTAATAAGCATTTATCAGTGGTCTAAGTTTTATCCTTACTAGTAGCTGATTAATAGATTATACAGTTACCAACTCTCAACGAAGAATGAATAGCTAATTCAACAGTTGCATTAGTGAATCACAAATAATAATTAAAATATGTGAACGTTAATTTAAAAAGTAAAATTGTTAGTTGTCGCATAGGTCTGGAACCCATTTACATCGCACATGAGACAACAGAGAATACCATGTGAAACCAACATTTTCAGCTCCTTGAAAACAGTGATAAGGCAAATGAGATCAGAAGTGGGAATAAAATCTCTTAGCAATGTTTCACTTGAATTTATTAAAAGTCGTACAAAATGGAATTTTTTGCATTCACAAATTTAAATTACATGTTATTCCATATACACAACATTATACATTACATGATAGCTATTTGAAGCGCATTTGGGATACCCAAACCTTATAACTATAAATCAAGCTTACAAGTCTGAATGAGCATATGTAACAAAATTAGAGCTCTTAAAGCCTGACAAGATTGAATGAGCCTCACCAGAAAATCTCGAGAGGATCAGCCTTGCTATATTCTCAGCAGCAACAGCGCTTGTTTCCATGGAGCTGGCTGCATTCTCAAAAGTATTAATGTAGTATAAATGTTGACTATCGAGCACAAAAGGTGCAAACTTCTCAGGAGCGTGGTAATGAGGGTATGCCCCCCAATTTATCCGAATTGTCTCAGTCCTCGCACTATCAAGGAAGCAATTAAACTGGATTAAAACATAACTCAAGCGTAAAAAGATTCAGTTAATCTGATTATTGCAAGTCAAAAATAGCTGCCTACAATTCTAAACCATAAAAACGGCCAAAGAGGTAAGAACAAACAATTTAGGAGGCGGATCAATGAGTTGGGTTGATCATAAGTATATCGACAAGTATAATATATTTTGTCCTTAAAAGGATGTCTAAAATGTACAGAAGTTAAATATAGGATATGCATAAAGACAACTTCACTCTAAAAATTATACTCATGTGGTCCACTAAAAAAGAGATATTTATTACTGTACTCACATGGGGCCCATTATGGAAAAAATTGGGAACTTTATAATACTCTCCTCTACATTGGTTTTCTTAATTTGTGTGCAACTTGTACTTTACAGATCCTTTTTGAGGATGGAAGGAGTAACTTTTGACCATTACATCAGCCCTGCACCCTAACTATGGTTATCCTAAAACAAAGCTCCAAAATGCTTTGTTCCTATTACTGATCAAGAGGACCATTTTATGTGCTTATTTCAATCATTTTTTGTTGAGTAGCCAACATTTTATGAAAGGAATACAAAAGGTAGAATATCTAGCTAAGTCGAATTTGAAGAATATGAGCAGTTGAAAAAAATGATTATCCGACTCTTGATACTACTCCCTCCACCGAGTCTACAAATGAAACTCCATAGTTTTTATTTTTTAAGAGAAGTTTGACTTTAATAGAATGAGGTTTGGTAAATTAATTTTTGGAAGTCTAGCTCCCATTTCGAGACAGCGTAAAGAGAAATTGTTCTCTCAATTTTATTTTGAGATTGAGGAAGCATTGATTCTCAAGTGTAGTGTCATTAGGGAATCAGGTATCAACTTTGTTTCCAGTACCTTCCCAAATGACAGTTAGGACATGTTCGGATGGCAGGAATGGATTGATGAGGAATGCAATATCATTAAGGATGGTTTTTTTTCCTCATAAGATAAGCAAACCGAACCAGGATAAACCACATTTGGCAAAAGAAAATAAGGCTCAAGTACAAATATCTTATAAGCATAATAGAATACTACATATCCTTGAAAGATTTACTATTCCCTCCATCCAAAGCACCCACCAAAGACAATGTGGTACCTTATCCAATTATTAGTGAGATTCTCAATATATTTTCATTCAAGTATTTGATATGCCAGAAATATTATTCAGAAATTGTAGGCGAGGAAATCGTACCTCGCTCGATTAAGATTTCAAATTGGCTAAGGAGAGAAATCCACAAAGAGAACCGGAAATTATCAAGGGTTTTGCAGAGGAGAGAAAAATAGGCAGGCAATCACTAGGACAACACGAACTCTAGAGAGCCTTCATGTGTGTCTTGGAATGTCAGAGAATCAAAAGTCCCTTTTATTGAAATGAATAGTGTATTTATAGGGCCTACGGGTAAGTGATTGTGTGTCTAGCACATGTCGTAGTCATGTGTCTGGCATTTGACCTCAGAAAAAATTTCAAAAATACCCTTAGTTGTCCAAAGTGATGCCCAAATCGTCCAGTCTTTCTAGGCGCCAACCCAAATCCCTCAACCATTTCCCACGATTAGTTACCTCCATATAAGTCTTCTGCCTAGGAACTCATGGAGGCCCCTCTCAAGTCATCATATACAAGAACTCGTACTTTCATTTTCTTCTTTCTTTATTTGGATATCAGGTTTCCCGAATTCATCGTCGAAAAGCTTCAGAGGACTTCGACACAACCCTAAGGGAAGGGGAAAACCCTAAGGGGCTAACCCTAGGGGTCAAGCCCTAGGTTCGTGCTTCCTTTGATCTCGTTCGCTTGTCTATGCCTTTCTTGCTCGATTTTCATATTTTTCTTGTGATTCTTGACTCTGTAATTAGCTCATCTTGTCATCGAGGATTTAGGGAAGATCATTCCTAAATTCTCATGGATTTCTTGTCTCTTTCCTTGGTTTCAATATCGTTGTTCCGTCATTGCTCCAATCAAAGTCCAATTGGTGTAACATTCGAGATTATAAAGGAGTGTGTCTTCTCCCCCTAGGAGGCTAGCCCTAGGGTGGCTGAACCCTAGGGGGAGAGCCGAACCCTGGGGGGCACTCTTGAGCTCCTATTCTTCTTTTGCTCATTTTTCCCTATCTTTGTCCTCATTTTATACCGTAGTTTAACTTGCATCAAAAGAAGGAATCATTCATCGGCACTCTAAATTGAACCCTCGGGGGGATAACCCTAGGAGGGCACTCCCTAGGTAGTCATCCTTTCTCACCCGGTTTCGTTGATTTAGTCTTCGTTTCAAGTCAAGAAGACATCATCAATCGAATCAAGTTAAAGAGGTGCACCCCCTAGGGGGCCGAAGCCTATGGGGGCACTTCCTAGTCGGGTTATCTCTTTTGCTTGGTTTGTTCATTTCAGCTTTGTTTCGCTTGGTAATTCAAATCAAGGCAAGATAACATCTTTGATCGAACCAAATCAGGAGATTAAACCCCTAGGGGGCTGAACCCAAGGGGGTCTTCCAACACTATAAAGTTAAAGAGGTGGACCCCTAGGGGGCCGAAACCTAGGGAGGCCGAAGCCTATGGGGCACTTCCTAGTCAGGTTATCTCTTTTGCTTGGTTTGATCATTTGACCTTTGTTTAGCTTGGTAATTCAAATCAAGGCAAGATAACATCTTCGATCGAACCAAATCAGGAGATTGAACCCCTAGGGGGTCTTCCAACACTTGGTCATCTTTTCATCGATCTTGTCCAAGTTTTGCTCTGAAATCTTTCGGTAATCCAATCAAGCCATGAAAGCATCATTGGTTGGTCAAATAGAAGGTTAAACCCCTAGGGCCGAACCCTAAGGGATCCTCCCACACTTGTCCCTTTTTTTGACTTTTTCGTTCCAGATTGTCTTGTTCTAGAAATTTGATTCAATTGGTCATTAGGGTCCGCTCATTGAACATGCGCCCCTCTTTTTATCATACTGATAATATGTAACGCCCCCAAAACCTGTCTATCTTCAAACCCAAATTTGGTGTGTCACGGTACTACCCATCTTGTATATTCTTAAGACATGAATGTAATTAATATATTATTACAACACATCGTTGCTAATCCCAGGTTCCAAGACCTTTACATCTTCAAATTATAATATTAATGAATATTACATCATGCAAATATTATAATTACAACCAACTATTACAATACAACATGTAATCCTCTAAGCCTTCCTTTCGCTTAATATCATATGACTAATCAAGTCCATCCGCTCTAGCTGCAAAAGTTTTAGAGTTTTGCAAGAGTGAGCATTTAATTGCTCAGCAAGTATAGCAGTTGAATAAACAACAAAATCAAGAATCAATTCAGCATTCTTTGAACTTCGTCAACGAAACAATAGTTGAGAAGCAGTTCGAATAAATAGGAATAAGTCAAATCCCTAACATTCTTAAGCATCACAATCTCTAAGCATCACATCTTCCTTTCATAAATCTTACGTTTTGACCTCAATTGAGTCTACATTATCATCATAACACCATCTGTATCTATTACCATGTACATCTTAACATGTGTCCAACTAAAACAATTAGCATGAACTTGATCATAATGCAAATCATGCCTCAACAGAACTGTAACAACTTAAACAATTCAACAACATAACAATTCATTCACGAAAGCACATACGTGCAAATATTGGCAACCAACACAATTCATAGCTAAACAACTTGTACAAACATAATTTATTTGCACAAAAACATGAAACTTGGATCCAATTCAACAATTTGAATGAAGTTAAGAAACTTGCACAAAACAACTATCTTGTACATGTTAGGAAACTTGCTCAATAAAATTCGAGTAAGTTTAAGAAACTTGCCTTAAGCGTCTGCTATACTTTTACCGTACTTGTCCTCCAAATATCCTTCCGTTTTATTTCACGTTCTTATCTACGTATGGTTTTATCTTGCATTTCCACTTCCGAAACTTGTATTGGGAGCAAAACCATGTTTTTGCTGTGGAGCTGGATACTATTCAGAACAACGAATTTGAAAAGATTTTTATTTGCGTACTCCGATCTGTCTATATGGTTTTTACTGCATATCTATTTTATTGTACAGATTTGGATGCTTTGATTTATTATTCCTATGTTGTGTTTGAATGGATGAAATTTTGTTTTATTTCGTCCGTTTGTTGGGAAATCAATATGTTATGTTGGGTTTTGATATGCCCATTCTTCCTCATATCAGATCTGATTTGTTTGTGGTCGGAATTAATGGAGTTTCCGGCTGGTTACCTACTGATTCATGTGCATCTATCGTTATTCTTTGGCAAAATCAGTTGCGAAAAACCCGATGGCTATGGGATCTGGTGTCTTGCCAGTTAACATGGGCATAATTGGGGGTTTTGTTGGGGTTACTGTTGTGCTTCACTGTCAGATTGTTTGTCTCAGCCGGAGGTCGGATGGGGAGGCTTCTGGTGCTCCGGTGGGATGCAATTCACCGGCGAACCTTGTTTTAATATTAATTACAAAAATAAATAAATATTTTTTTATTTATTTTCTTATTCTTTGGCTAACTTTTCTAATTTATTTTATTATATTTGTAAATAATTAAACAAAAAATAATTTGATATTAATTACCAAAATAACTAAATATATTTTTCATTTATTTTCTTGTTTTTTTTTGACAAACTTTTCTAATTTATATTATTATATTGGGTTAAGTTCAGATGACCACCTGGGGTTTGAGCGGTTTTCCATTTAACCACCTGTAGTCAGTAAAGCTACATTTAAACTCCCGACTTTTTGAGTTGAAGTGAAAACGTTACCTTTTCCATCCAAATTAACCGTGCGTGCATGTCAGACGCCAAAAACGCGTGAAAAGAGGGTGTAACAGTAAAAAAAAAACTAGAAAATGTCTAAAATACCCTTCTTCTCCCTCCCTCGCTCCCTTTCCTTCTCTTCGGCCCACTATCTCTTCTCCTTCCTCTACTTTTTATCATGCTGGGTGCTATTCATGTTCCTCCGACGGCTGAAATGAAGCACCTTCCCGAAATTCGTTTTCCGATCTATGATAAGCCAAGTCCGTGGGCTTTTAGATTGTGGGGTTTCTCTGTTTGGATTAGTAGGGGGTTTGATTAAGATGAATCTCGGTCCTAGAAGTTATGATCTGAAGTGGTGGCTTTGTTTGGGCTGGTTGGGTTTCAGAACTTGATGATTTGATGAGGTTGATGGTTTGGAAGAGGATGCGTTCAGATCTGTTATGTTCTCCCTATTCATCGTTCCATTTCTCAGATCTTGAACTGATTTTAGTTCTGGTGGATTTTTGATCTGGTGATTGTGTTTTTTTTATCGGAAAAAGTGAGGAACCGGGAAGAGATTTTCCGGCGAATTCTGCTGTCGCCGGCACCAAAATCCAGCACTGACCTCAACAACCTCCAATGGCAAAAAGTTAAACAGAGCTTCGTCTTTGCCAGTCGGAACCAAGATTCGGGTCAAAACCTTTCTCATATTTTATTTGAGTTTTGAACTCTTATCCTCGCATTAATTTTCATGTTCACAATGAAAATCTCTTCAGTGTGAATTCGCCGGAAAATCTTTTCCCGGTTCCTCACTTTAAAGCTCTGTTTTAAAGCTCTGTTTATCCTCACATTAATTTTCATGTTCACAATGATTTAGCCTCAAAATTCTTGTTACTTGATTTTTTCAGGTAAATAGTGACAAAAGCATATGCATGGGATATAATGTTGATGACAAGGGCAGCTTTGACCGCCTAACAATCAAAAATCTGTCTTTGTTTTGAAAAGAATGATCTGTATAAATTGAATCCACTGTTGGACGAGAAATTTTAAGGTTCTGTGGAGACTTGTAGGAACTTGTGAAGAATTGACAATGGATTGTTCAATGAAGTCTTCTTTTTTATTGTCTGAAATTTCTATTTATTTTGCTAGTAATGCACATTTTTTGTTCTTTTTATTGTCTGAAATTTCCCTCGCATGTTCCAGCATCTGTCGTTTATATATAAGGAGGGTAATTAAGTCTTTATCCAACTTGAGTAACAGAGTTATGACAGAAAGCAGTTATTCACTTCAACTCAAAAGGTCGGGAGTTTAAATGTAGCTTTACTGACTACATGTGGTTAAGTGAGAAACCGCTCAAACCCCAGGTGGTCATCTGAACTTAACCATATTATATTTGTAAATAATTAAACAAAAATTAATTTGATATTAATTACAAAAATAACTAAATATATTTTTCATTTATTTTCTTATTTTTTGGCAAACTTTTCTAATTTATATTATTATATTTGCAAATAATTAAACACAAAATTAATTTGATATTAATTAGAAAAATAATTAAAGATATTTTTCATTTATTTTCTTATTTTTGGCTAACTTTTCTAATTTATATTATTATATTTGTAAAGAACTAAATAAAATTCATTTGATATTAATTAAAAAAATAAATAAATATATTTTTTATTTATTTTCTTGTTTTTTGGCCAACTTTTCTAATTTATATTATACTTTAAAATAATTCTTTTATTTTCTCCATAATTTTTTCCCTCCAGATCCACATAATCAAAGCCATATAGGATAATTCTCGACACAAGCTTTTTTTTCACAAGTCAGCTGCTTGCTTACGTGACAAACCGTTTAAAGTTAACAATACTTAACGAATTTTCTAACGATTTGTTAGAAAAATCGAGTACAGTTAGTTGACTGTAAGAAAAAAAAGTTCAGTTATCCACTGTAAGTTGACCTAAAGTACAGTAATCAAAAAAACATTTAACCCTAAAAAGGTTAGTAGGCATGAAGAGTCGCATTGGAGACGGCCACGAGACACTTCTAAAGTGTATAGGGAACAAGTATTTTCAAAGGAGGCAAAGGAGGGAACAAGTATTTTGAGTTATTTATTGTTGTGTGTCCCTGCCTGCATCCTTCTCTAACGTTGCTGCTTGGAATCAACTTTTGAGGTGGATTCGGTTTGTAAGGCGTTTGAGGCATGTTTGATACAACCGCAAGAAACTCCTAAGGCGCATAGAGATCAAGATCAACCGAGGGAAGTAAAATTTGAAAAAGTCCATGAAGATATAAAGCATTCACAAAGAGATTGTGATCAAACGCAAGAAAGTGAACGACAAAAAGAAAATGATCAAAAGATTGAGCGAAAAAGAAAAAGCAGAAAAGAGTGAGCATGAAAAAAATTGAGAGAGAGAAAAGTGATAACGAAAAGAAAAGAGAAATTGAAAGAAGTGAGATGGAAATAAACGAGAATGAAACATTTGAGAGAGAGAGTGGGAAAAAAAGAGAAAAATAAGTGACTACGAAAAAAAGAACGAGTGGGAAAGAAAACTGTATTTAAACAGTCAATGACTGTACTTTCGTACAAGGAGGTGCTTTTTGAATACTAACCAGTTTAACTTTGTTTTATCTAGTTCTGTTGTTTCTCTATTTCGGGTTGATATCATATCCAATGCTATCATTCCGTGCCGATCAGCCTTTAGCTTTCTCGAGGAGGCGATGAATTTACAAAGGCAGGTTTGTTGAGTTGGTGGAGAGGGGTACCAAGAGAGAAAATGAGTTCGTGTGTCGTTCATGAGATCATAGTACTTAAGAAGGATAAGACGTCGAGCATGTGCGTTGATTTTCAATTGGTAAACAAGTATCGATATTCTTTTCTTTTCTTAGATAATGCGTTAGATGAATTGCACAGTACTTGTTTTTTGTCTAAATTTGATGATGACCTTGAGATGACAATGCCTAAATGAATTAGCATGAGAGAATGTGACTGATGAAAAGTTGCATTAACATGTGATTTGTATAAGTGGTTAGTTATTTCGGTTAGATTAACTAATGCATCTAGTGTTTTCATGAGTTTATTAAAACATGTTTTGCATGCTTCCATTGATAAATTTGTTAGTTATTTTGATGTTCCTAATATTCATTCTAGTGTTTCTTCTCCGTATTCTTGTTTTCATGATAGTCAATCTTTACCTGACTAGTCGTTAATTAACATTAGATGTGATCATGTCTTTCCATTCGAGTAACCATCATTGCATGATTTTAAGAATGTTGTCGTGAATGGAAAGGACTCTAAAATTGGTTCGATAAGTGTTTATCGTCAAAATGGAGTCATATATGGTTTACATGTGTGTCTAGTTAAATCATTCGGATTAACTAAGGCATTGAGTGTTTTCATATTGAGCCGTATTTTGCATTCTTTCATGGGGAAAATTGTTATCATCTATTTTGATGATATTCGAATTTTTATCAGAACATGTGGAAACTTTTTAGCACTTGTTGAGTTTGTTTGTGATCATCGTAAATATGCAAATGAGTTTTCATTGTGTGAAGTTGGTTGTAACCTTTTAATTCCAATAACGCCATTACTTGATTTTGAATGTGTTAAAAAGGGAAAGGTAGATTTTGTTGTGCAGATTCATGATAGGATCCTACTCAACGACGAGAAAACCATGATTCATTGTGCAAATCATTCCGGACAATACATTGAGAGTCTACAGGGAAATGTTTTGATTTTTGATTTAGTAGACTATGCATATGAATTTGAGTTTCTTGAGTTTTTCGTGATTACACAAAAGATACATGTTGAGTGGTTTTGTTTTGTATTTAATCCAGGAATTCAATGAGGTGCAATGAAGTGGGTTTATTTGCGAATGGACGCGATCATCAAGTTGACTTTTGATTCGGGAATTCGTAAATGGGTGTATATACAACATGAAGAGTTCTATGGGCTGATATTTGATCCAAGAGGAGATGGAACCTTTCAAATTCTTACTTGCGTATATTTTATTGTGTACACGCTTATTTTATTAGGTAGAACTTTTGATTGCTTTGTTGCTATAGTTGCTAACTTAGTCTGTTTTGATGTAGGATCATATTTGTGGACAACTTTTTCAAGAGGGGATGTCAGATTTGAGAACAAATCCTTTTCAAAAGGAGAGGAATGATAACATCCTGACCAGGTTCACATTGAACGACAATAACTAACCTCAAGTTCCAGGGGTTCATCGAATGATTTCAAGAAATTGGGCTGAAATTGGTTTAAGGATGCCTGAAATGGAGCTCAGGGAAATATTATATGATTTGGCATTTCCAAATACAACATATTTAGTCAGACCAAATCAATGAAAGCCAAATCATCAAACCCGTGTTCGTTCATGTCATCTAATATTGGACAAAGATGTGATTCAATTCAAGGAGGGATTAGCGTTCACGCGACAATATGGATGTCCAAGAATGGCGAGGAGATTACAAGCTAACACGTGGCAACACAAGTTTGATATGGGTTCGAGTTCGAGGACATTTGGAGTGAATTCTAAACTCGTTAATTTGGCACAAGTGAAAGGCCCAAGCAAGGAATCAAACTCGGGACTTAGGAGTGAGGAAGGAGCAACAAAGGAGCAATTATCGGCCACGAACAGGAGTCTGGTGCCGCGACGCTACCTTCAGGAGCCGCGGCACTTTAGTCCCTGGTCTCAGCAACGTGTTTTGGAGAAATTGGACGCGGATTTGTGCAGGATTCTAGGGATTTAGTTATATTTTCTAATTCTAATGTAATTAGGATGCTATTTAGTTAGGATTTTGATTTCAATTTGATTTATTACTTAGTGGTCCATTCCTTATAGGACTTTAGGGTTTCTTTACTAGTATAAATAGGGCACTAAGTTGATGTAATGATACAATTATTCATTAATCAAATACTTGTGAGTTTTCTCATCTTTTAGTTCTTTAAGAATTCTTAAGTTCTTAGTTTTCTTGAGATTAAATTTGACTTATCATACAACAATGTGTGGCGTCTTCTACTGTATCAATCGTCGATTGTACCAAGGTTCTTGCTTCTTATAAGTACATGGTTTAAGTGTCGTTGGTGTCCATTCAACGCAGACTTATTTCCGCCAGCAATTGTACCGAGGTTCTCGTCTCAATATAGACATTTGGAGTGAATTCTAAACTCGTTAATTTGGCACAAGTGAAAGGCCCAAGCAAGGAATCAAACTCGGGACTTAGGAGTGAGGAAGGAGCAACAAAGGAGCAATTATCGACCCACGAGCAGAGTGCGGTGCCGCTGACGCTACCAACCGAGAGCCGCGGCACTTTAGTCCCTGGTCTCAGCAACGTGTTTTGGAGAAATTGGACGCGGATTTGTGCAGGATTCTAGGGATTTAGTTATATTTTCTAATTCTAATGTAATTAGGATGCTATTTAGTTAGGATTTTGATTTCAATTTGATTTATTACTTAGTGGTCCATTCCTTATAGGACTTTAGGGTTTCTTTACTAGTATAAATAGGGCACTAAGTTGATGTAATGATACAATTATTCATTAATCAAATACTTGTGAGTTTTCTCATCTTTTAGTTCTTTAAGAATTCTTAAGTTCTTAGTTTTCTTGAGATTAAATTTGACTTATCATACAACAATGTGTGGCGTCTTCTACTGTATCAATCGTCGATTGTACCAAGGTTTTTGCTTCTTATAAGTACATGGTTTAAGTGTCGTTGGTGTCCATTCAACGCAGACTTATTTCCGCCAGCAATTGTATCGTCTCAATATAGACAAAGGATTGACGTGTCGTGGAGTCTATCACATATGTGCCCCTCTTTCATATTTAAGGGCTCACATGAATCTTAATTTTAAGGTACATGGCCCCACTTTTTATATTTCATTATATCTAAAGTACATGGTGCCACTTTATTGATTTGCGAATCTCAATGAAGTGGGAATTAGATTCCCATTCCCACTCGCGACTCTTGCCATCCAAACAAATACCAAGTTATCATGCCTACGAATATATTTGTTGCAGAATTAAAACAAGAGCAGAAATTTTTCATAGGTCAACCATTGTGCTGCAGTAAAGCTTGTTAACATAATCATATATACCTTTACGAAACTTTCGTAATTGGGCTAGCCATACACTTCGCCTCACATGTTTCTTGTGATTCACACGACATCATCAAATGTCTATTTCAAAGAGCCTCTCTCCGAGACAGTGCCCGGAAAGCTTACAGTAGTATTTAATACCTTTTAGAGACTAGAACACTCCTTAGGTTTGAATCTCGGACAAGCACACTAAGGCTTGATCAATAGCTCTCTGCCCTATGTTTTTTTATAGCTTATAGCAGAAGTCATTTTTTTCAAAAAGGCACATACTTTTAAAATTAGGAAAAAAAAAATTCCTCTTCCCGTGAAGATCATTTCCTTCACGAGTACATTCACCTACTCCACCACGAAACAAGTTACTGGCAAATTAAAATTGAAACTGCCACAATTCGCAAAGATTAATATGTGGGAACCTTTTTTTGGTGAGTGTAAGTATGAGGGCATTAAGACTCATGGTTTCCTTCGCTTAGAAATGCTAGCTAAGTGAGAGTAAAAATGATTACCTAAAGATCTGATCCAGTAACACATCCGTCATTGGTTGCCGAGAAAATATCTTGTAAGTCATATCTTTCTTATTGTGTTCCTTGAGAACAGAAATGCTTGTAAACTGAAGGTCAGGAGTCTCTGTTGTGCCAACCAGCTCTGGAATATCTGACACATCATCAAAGCCAAAATATGCCTAGCCAAGCAAGCCATAAGTAGATAAGAATTCATTCCTCACAGGATGAGGAAATAAAACAAAATAATACAAATAATATCAGTGAGGGACAGGATACTCACAGGATTCAAGAGGCCCCTAACAAAAGTAGCATGTGTATGCTGCAATTTCCGTTCAGGAATCGAAATTGCAGGGCTGAAAGAAATAGGGACCTCATCCAAGGGAGTTGCAACCACTGTGACTTCACATTTATAACTGTTTCCCTTTGAAGAGTTGAGCTCATAAAAACTTCCAAGGTAAGAGATGGATTTTATTTCTTCATTAATGTGCAATGCAACATCTGAACGATTTATCAATCCAGCAGCCATTTGCCAGTTTCCTCCTTCAATTGCCCATAAACCTCCGCCAGATCCTGCCAAGGAAACTGCACCAGCAAGTCCACTGATGTTGACACTCTGACCATAGTTAATTCTCGTGATGACCTGCCCATATAAGCATGTTATATTGAAACAAAAATAAAAGGAAAATGCTCACAATGAGGCTCTATAAGCCATATAATTTAAGTTATTAATGTACACAACAACAGAATAATATATGGCAGATGGAAAAAAAGGAAACAATTTTAGTTTAGTATATGATTTCATTAGTCCATGTCTAAGAATGAAATGGAGCAGAGCAACAAGTTTTTTTTCTTCGATAAATACTTGGGAAACTTATTATCTCAATCGCTCTTCTATAGAAAGAACCTTTTCAGACTCCACACTAAACAAACTAGGGCAAGAGGCTGGCAGACTCTAGTCTATGAAGGTTTACCTAAAGATTACGATGGACACCGCTTTCAGTACTAGATAAACGCAACATGAATAACAAATACAGAAACTGTGACACCTCCAAATCCAGGTACTTCGATTCCACGGGATTTGGTGTTCACTGTACAAATATCATCTATATATCTACCCATAATAAATGCAAACCATACAATAGATAGAAATAAATCTTCCCCTTATGGGGTTACAACATCTGAATAATAAACATAATCCCAGGTCATACTAACCTTAAACATCTGTGCGGAAACATAAACAAATAAGTCTTAAACAACATCATTAACTTAAGTCTTAAACAGAAATATAAAACAACAAGTCTTCATCACTTGTTAATCTTGCCCTTGCCTTTGCTAGTAAAAGGCTCGTCGGACCTTTCGTTCTTAACTGCAATGTTATTATTACGCAAGAGTGAGCACTATTGCCCACAAGTAAAATAATGAAATAATAATGTATAATAACATGCAAGTGAATCAAAGACTTCTGAAATAAAAGCTCAACTTTTGAATCAAGAATGAATGACAAGAATCAAAAGATTTCTGAGGGTCATAAGACCTTGAACTATGTCCTAGGTTATCAACGTTATACTTGAAACCTTTAACAGTCATAAGATTATGGACTCTTCTTCCCGTACTTAGGGGGATCAGCCCTTAGCACCATACTGTGCACAATATCTTAACGCTAACGCATAAGTAGTCCCTATACAGGGTTGTTCATCTCAGTTTGACATCAGAGTCCGCACCAAAGGAAGTTTGGTTTGGATAATTCAATAAGGGTTCTGAAATTTAGAACGTTCATCAACTATGGACTAGTTGAATCGATAAGGTTCACTAGTCTAACAAGGTTCAACAATAATGATATTCAAATTGAATAATAATCTCAAGAAGTATATAATAGAACAAATATTGTATAACAGAATCATACTTTAAAAAGATAATCAATCTTTAATATAATAATTCGAACTTGAATACTAGTAATGAGAATTTACTCGAGGTAAATAATAAACTTGAACAATGATAACAAGTAGGGTTAGGAAACTTGCCTCGTGCGTAGATTACACGTTAATTAAACTCGTTCCTTGATTTAAATCCTACATATCATTTACGTTCACAATACCAGTCAATTATAACGTAACTAATCATAGCAACTTCATTCTTTTTGTCTAACTTTGGATATGACTATAGTTAGTCAATTTATCACATTCATTGTCACATAATTTACACTTCACGAATAACAAGCTAATTATGTATTCAATAATTCAATCCACGTGCAATTATGTTATTTACATGTTAAGTATCTATTTTAACATCTCATTATACTTCTAACATATTTCTATATTTATTAAATTAGGTTAATACCACATTGCTAGACTTAAAAAAATTTAAAAATTCGTTTCTGGACATTCTGCAAAGTGGTATACCATGGCCGCCACTTTTATACTTGTGCTGACTATTGCAATGCATGTTGGAGACTTAGTATTGCGGCACATGAGACTTCGATTACGGAGTCAGCATGTGGCATTTGAAACTCCATATTTCGATTCGATTCGCGAAGAACACGAGTTCAAATGAAATGAACACCACATGATCATTAATTTCACTAAATTAACATACCCACATGCTAGAATTCATACATAATCATTACCCAACAATTATAGAATGATTTTAACTCATTAAAACATATAATTACAGAATTAAAATATGTAAGTTTCACTGTTCTTGATATTCTTGAAGGTTTTGAACATAAATCATGAAAATTAATACTACGGATTCGTTATAACACCGAATCCGTTCATTTAAAGTTTGGTCTCTTCGTATTAACATGCATAATAATATACGAGTGTAAATTTTACAAAAACATTTATGTTTGACATATTAAAATCACGTATAAGGCCATATGGCCATATTCTAAACTCTGTAACTTTTGAGGCCATATGCGACATGTTTTATGATACTGATGATATGGTCTACATAATATATATATAATCAAATACGATATGGTAACATTTAACACATACATAAACTCATAATCATACCATTTCCCAATTACAGAGACTTTACAAAAGCTTTGAAAGCCATTTTCATGAAATCTTAAATACGTAAAATAGAAATTGGTTTGGAGAAATTACCCAGAGTATAGATTAGAAGAGATGATCAAAGATAAACCTTTCACACTTACTTGTTGATTACACACTCACAATTTCTCTAAATCTCACAATTTCTCTCTGACAAATTCTCAAACTCTCTCCCTCTCTGCTTTTCCAGACTTAGAAAATAATAAGAAGACAAAGAGAATATGTATAATATAATAAAGGAAAAGGAACTGACGCGCATTAAGGTCAGTTAACCCAATCATGGGTAACTACTAATAACTCCCTTTAGGGCCTTGTTTAACTAGCAAGAATAGGTTTCAAAACCATTTAATTTAATAAATCTCTTATACTATAGTTTAAATCATGTCACACCCAATTCAAATATCTTATTTAATTTAATTTAAATAAAATATAATAATTTATCATAAATTCACATAATCATATAATTAATTTTCTCATTATTTAATTATATCAAATTATTAAATCTCTAATTAATTATTACATTAATTAAAATAACATTAGGTTTATTAAATATTTCTTTTAGTTTAATAAACTCACATAATTACAAACTTTGAATAATAAAATTATTCTCCACATTAATTTAATAAATATAACACATATAATTAAATTAATCTACCACAACTTCATCAATTAATTATTTAATCTAATAATTAAATCATCGAAAATATTTATTTAATTCAATAAATATTAACATTAAATTACAAAAATCTCGTCGTCACATCTTTCCCCCTTAAAAGGATTATCGTCCCGTAATCACGACTCAATAAATTTGACCGTTACATTCTCCCCCCTTACAAAGATTTTGTCCCCAGAATCGCATATAATAAGTTAAGTAAATAAATGAGGGTAATTCTTCATCATATTCTCTTCGAGTTCCCACGTAGCTTCTTCAGCGTTGTGGTTCCTCCAAATTACCTTAACAGAAGGTATTACTTTATTTCTGAGAACTTGTTCTTTTCTGTCGACAATATGAACAGGAATTTCTTCGTAAGATAAGTCTTTTTCAAAATGTAGGGGTTCGTATTCAATTACATGCTTGTAATCGGCTTTGTAGGGTCGTAACACAGAAACATAGAAGACGTTGTGGACATTCTCGAGTGCTGGAGGTAAGGCTACCTCATATGCGACTTCTCCGATTCTTCGCAGTACTTCAAAGGGTCCAATGAATCTTGAGATTAATTTTCTTTTCTTTCCGAACCTAATCTTTCCCTTCCAGGGAGAGACCTTTAAGAACACGTAACTATCCGGTTCAAATTCAACATTCTTACGGTGTGGATCAGCGTATTTCTTCTGTCTATCTTGAACTGCTACCAGTCGTGCTCGGATCACTTTGACTATTTTCTATCATCATTGTAATTACTCGCCCTAGCAATTGTCTTTCGCCAACTTCATCCCAATAAAGTGGAGTTATGCACTTTCTGCTGTATAACGCTTCATAAGGCGGCATGCCTATACTAGCGTGGTAACTGTTGTTGTAGTAGAACTCTACTAACGGTAGAGTGATCATCCCAATTTCCTTTAAAGTCCATCACATGTGCTCTTAGCATTTCTTCTAATGTCCGAATCGTTCTTTTCGCTATGTCCAAATACATTTGAGGGTGGTATATGTCAGACTCATTCGCAATTGCGTACCCATGCATTCCTGAAGACGTTTCCAGAAATTCGATGTGAAGCGCGGATCCCTATCGGAAACAATTGACACAGGCACTCCGTGCCTCGAAACAATCTCTTTTACGTATAACCTCGCCAACTGATCTAAATTGAATCTGATTTTGATCAGAAGGAAGTGTGCGGATTTCGTCAGTCGGTCAACGATAACCCATACTGCGTCGTAGCCTTTCTGAGTCGTCGAAAGGCCAACCACGAAGTCCATTGTAATATGTTCCCATTTCCATTCTGAAATTTTCAACGGTTGAAGCAATCCACTTGGTCTCTGATATTCTGCTTTCACTTTCTAACAGGTAAGACACTTGGCAACACATTCTGCAACATCTCGTTTTAAATTTGGCCACCAGAAATGTTGTCGCAGATCTTAATATATTTTGGTACTACCAAGGTGAATCGAATATCGTGAGCTATGAGCCTCGCTCAAAATTTCTTCCTTAATCTCTTGTACTGGCGGAACCCAAATTCTACTTTCAAATCTCAGTATTCCTTTCTTATCCATCTTAAATCTCGGTTCAGTTCCTTCAGATATCTTCTTTGTCACCTTTTTACATTCTTCGTCCTGAAGCTGAGCCTCCTTTACTTTATCTAGTAGAGTTGTACCATATTGCATCTGAAATAGCTTCTCATCAATCTCCATAGGATACTTCACTTTCAACTCGGTTTCTCCATTTACGCAATTAGCTCCTCCCGAGCAAATCAACCTCATCAATTTCTCACGACCCTTTCTACTTAAGGCGTAAGAACCACATTTGCTTTACCCGGATGGTATAAAATCTCACAATCGTAATCCTTAATTAATTCCAACCATCTTCTTTCGACGATATTTAAGTCTTTTCGTGTAAAAATATATTTCGACTCTTGTGGTGCAGATATATTTCACACTTCTCCCGTAAAGATAGTGCCTCCAAATTTTCAAAGCAAAAACAACTCGCAATTTAACTCCAAGTCGTGGGTGGATATCCTTCTCGTAATCCTTCAATTGTCGTGATGCATATCTGAATGATTTTTGCCGTTTTGCATCAAGACACAACCAAGTCCTTTATGCGACGCATCACTATAAACAACAAAATTTTCATGATCGTGGGAAGAGATAACACTGGCCAGACTCAACCTCTTCTTTAATTCTTGAAAGCTTTCCTCACACTTCTCCGTCCAAACAAATTTCACAGTTTTCCGAGTTAAATTCGTTAGCAGAGTTGCGATTTTGGAAAAGTCTTGAATGAATCTTCTATAATATCCTGCTAATCCGAGAAAACTTCTTACCTCCGACGGCGTTCTCGGCTGATCCCAGTTAATCACGGCTTCAACTTTGGATGGATCTACCGAAATTCCGTTTTTATCGATCACGTGCCCAAGAAATTGCACTCGTTCAATCCAAAATTCGCATTTCGAAAACTTGGCATACAACTTCTCCCTTCTCAATACTTCCAACGTTAATCTCAAATGCTCTTCATGTTCTTCCTTGGTTTTCGAGTAAACCAAAATGTCGTCTATAAATACCACTACGAACTTGTCCAAAAACGGTTTGAAAACACCATTCATTAATCCCATAAATGTTGCAGGAGCATTCGTTAGACCAAACGACATAACTAAAAATTCGTAGTGACCATATCGTCGTATTAACGCGCATTTTCTTGACACATCCCTCCGATCTCACCTTCAGTTGATGATAACCACTCCTCAAGTCTATCTTAGAAAAATATCTCGCTCCCTTCAACTGATCAAACAAGTCGTCGATCCTCAGTAATGGATATCTGTTTTTAATCGTGACCTTATTTAATTCTCTGTAGTCAACGCAGAGCCGCATCAATCCGTCCTTTTTCACAAATAGCATCGGCGCTCCCCACAGCGATACGCTCGGTTGAATGTACTTCTTGTCCAGCAATTCTTGTAGTTGTACCATTAATTCTTTCATCTCTACCGGTGCCATTCGGTATGGTGCTTTCGATTATGGAGCGGTTCCTGGCGCCAAATCGATCACGAAATCAACTTCTCTATCTGGCGGAAGTCCTGGCAAATCGTTTGGAAATACGTCGACAAAGTCTCTCACAATTGGTATCTCCTCTACTTTAGGATTCTCTTTACGACTGTCGACTATGTAAGCTAAATATCCTACACAACCTTGTCTTAACAACTTCACAGCTCGCATCATCGCCGACAACTCGCTTGTTTCAGCGACTTGCTACTATAAAACACAACTTTTGATTTGAGTCATAAGGTTAATACGCTTCTTTTGGCAATCAATTACAGCCCCATAATTGAATAACCAGTCCATTCCCAAGATAACGTCAAATTCCCCAAGTCGAATAGGGATAAGATCTACGTTCATGATATTACCCTTAATATCCACTCTACAGTTCTTATATACGTACGCATTTAACAGGATTATCTCTATTCGCAATTTCTATGTTCATGGGATATTCCAACTCATCCTTAGGCAAATCTACACTCTTAGCAAACTCATCGGATATAAAGGAACAAGTAGCACCCGAATCAAATAATACATAAGCATTAATTTTATTGATCGAAATGATATCGACACCACATCACGAGATCGAATCGCATCTGCGCGTCGTATGTTGAAAGTCTGGCGGTCGGTCGGTTTGTTCATGGTTGGTCCGGTGATAGTCAAGGCGTTTCCACTATTGCTTTTCCGGTTTCCTCTCGGTCCTGTCCCTCCGATCCCTTCTTAGATAGATCTCTTGCCAGATGATCCTTGAACCACATTCAAGCAAGCACCTTCTTTGGGTTAGGGCAGTTAGGTCTTTATGTGGCCTTCCGACCACAATTGTAGCACACTCTTTTTCCCTTCATGCAAACTCCCAGATGAGCTTTCCCGCAGGTCTTAGCATTCCCCGATGATGAGTTGTCATTCCACCTTTTCTTCTGATTAAAATTTCCACCTCCTGTGCCACTTCAACTAACCTTGTTATTTCCTTCACCTTCACTCTTCTTCTTCTTCTTCTGATCTTGATTGTACTTGGTCACCGTGATCGCTTCCACCTTGGCCGAGGATGGCCTTTTCAATACTCAAAGAAATGTGTTTATCTGAAACATTGATACTTTACTATATACCCAGGGCTTTAGTCCTTGTTCAAATCTTCTGGCTTTTCTCTCGTCCGTGTGTACTTGGTACGAGGCGAACCTCGCCAACTCGTTGAATCTAGCCGCATAATCTGGTACGGTCATATTTCCCTGCTTCAATTCCAGAAATTGAACCTCCATCTGGTTCTCATGAAATTGGTCTGGAAATACATCTCAAGAACATCTCTTTAAATCTCTCCCAAGTAATTACACCTTCACCTCCACGAACTTTGTTTGCTTGCCACCAATAGCTAGCTTCGGACTTCAAAGATAAACGTTGTAAAAGCGGTCTTTCGGTCTTTCTAACCCTAGCAACGTCGAAAACCTTCTCCATCTCCATAACCCACGTTTGAGCCTCGATCGGGTTCATGAAACCTTTAAATTCTGGCGGTCCCACCGCCTTGAAATCTTTAAACGTAGTATTTGGTGGAGCTTGAGGTTGATTATTCATTGCTCCAGCTAGCAAGTTCATTAACTGTTGAACGGGATTAGCATTGGCGTTATTGTTGTTATTTGTAGATCCTTCTTTAGCTGGTTGACGTTGTTGTCTTCTTCTTGGCGGCATATTTCTGTTAAAATATATGCTTATTAATTCTCTATTAAATTCTCTAAATAGTTAAGGCATTACTCAACAATTTAACATAATTATTTAACACATCATCTCAAACAACTTAATATATTTAATTCAAATCAAAAGTTTTACATCAAACGATAGCATCACTGCTATTTACATCAACTATCCTGAGATAAAGAGTCTATAGGATTTAAATACTAAAATATTCATTTGTTCATCACTACATCGGAATTTACATCTAAGTACTAGATAAGTTTATCACATAAGTAAACAAATTCCATCACTGTCTGTCAAGGCGCTGAATAGCCTTGCTACGCTCCTCTTCCATGATGCGAGACATCGTCCTGCGATCCAGCATGTACGGGAAGTCCTTCGAACTGGATTGGGTACCTCAAAACTCGATCCTGGGCCTCATCCATTGCATGATTAAGTGTAGAGTATGTTTTTCCAAGCTTCGCCTTCTTTGCACGGCCATCCTCTTCTGCAAGATTAGCAAGACGTGACTCTCTTACCCAGCCTTCCTATGCTATAATCAGCCTTTCAGAGCTTTCCTTCAGTTCCTTCTTCAACTTCTCTATCTCCTCGGTCTTATCTTCGGTTTGACCCTTCTCGTGGACCAAATCCCATTCTACATTTCCTAGTCGTGAGTGAAGAGTCGAAATCTCCTTCTCCTTCTGCTCGAGAGTAATCTGCTAAATAATCGCCCGCTCAGTCAAATCCTGACCTCATCTCGTAACTCTACGTTACAGTCGTATAATGTGTCGTACATCTCAGCATCAATGGAGTGCTGTGAAAACTCCTCTTCAATGAATTACAAAAAATCATTTCCTAGAACTCGATAAGAGTTTTCCATCACTATGTTCTTCTTATAAGGCTATTACCTAAGGTTGTTCCCCCACCTAAGGTTCATAACCTACAGCTTTGATACCAACCTGTGACACCACCAAATCCAGGTACTTCGATTCCACGGGATTTGGTGTTCACTGTACAAATATCATCTATATATCTACCCATAATAAATGCAAACCATCTGATAGATAGAAATAAATCTTCCCCTTATGGGGTTACAACATCCTGAATAATAAACATAATCCCAGGTCATACTAACCTTAAACATCTGTGCGGAAACATAAACAAATAAGTCTTAAACAACATCATTAACTTAAGTCTTAAACAGAAATATAAAACAACAAGTCTTCATCACTTGTTAATCTTGCCCTTGCCTTTGCTAGTAAAAGGCTCGTCGGACCTTTCGTTCTTAACTGCAATGTTATTATTACGCAAGAGTGAGCACTATTGCCCACAAGTAAAATAATGAAATAATAATGTATAATAACATGCGAGTGAATCAAAGACTTCTGAAATAAAAGCTCAACTTTTGAATCAAGAATGAATGACAAGAATCAAAAGATTTCTGAGGGTCATAAGACCTTGAACTATGTCCTGAGTTATCAACGTTATACTTGAAACCTTTAATGATCATAAGATTATGGACTCTTCTTCCCGTACTTAGGGGATCACCCTTAGCACCATCATGTGCACAATATCTTAACGCTTAACGCATAAGTAGTCCCTATCTGGTGGTTGTTCATCTCGATTTGACATCGTGAGTCCGCCGCACCAAAGGAAGTTTGGTTTGGATAATTCAATAAGGGTTCGAAATTTAGAACGTTCATCAACTATGGACTAGTTGAATCGATAAGGTTCACTAGTCTAACAAGGTTCAACAATAATGATATTCAAATTGAATAATAATCTCAAGAAGTATATAATAGAACAAATATTGTATAATGTAATCATACTTAAAAAGATAATCAATCTTTAATATAATAATTGAACTTGAATACTAGTAATGAGAATTTACTCGAGGTAAATAATAAACTTGAACAATGATAACAAGTAGGGTTAGGAAACTTGCCTCGTGCGTAGATTACACGTTAATTAAACTCGTTCCTTGATTTAAATCCTACATATCATTTACGTTCACAATACCAGTCAATTATAAACGAATAATCATCATAGCAACTTCATTCTTTTTGTCTAACTTAGGATATGACTATACTTAGTCAATTTATCACATTCATTGTCACATAATTTACACTTCACGAATAACAAGCTAATTATGTATTCAATAATTCAATCCACATGCAATTATGTTATTTACATGTTAAGTATCTATTTTAACATCTCATTATACTTATAACATATTACTATGTTTATTAAATTAGGTTAATACCACACTGCTAGACTTAAAACATTTTTAAAAATTCGTTTATGGACATTCTGCGAGAGAGAATATGGCGCCTTTTATACTTGTACTTTCTTACACACTGCATTGATGAGCGTTAATATTATATAATGGCCGATGTATATTATGAGGACGAGAACTTAGCGTTTGCTGGCATGAGACTTCGATTCGGAGTCAGGCCATGGCCTGAAACTCTGATTCTAGTTCATGAAGAACATGAGTTCAAAGAAATGGACACCACATGATCATTAATTTCACTAAATTAACATACCCACATGCTAGAATTCATACATAATCATTACCCAACAATTATAGAATGATTTTAACTCATTAAAACATATAATTACAGAATTAAAATATGTAAATTTCACTGTTCTTGATATTCTTGAAGGTTTTGAACATAAATCATGAAAATTAATACTACGGATTCGTTATAACACCGAATCCGTTCATTTAAAGTTTGGTCTCTTCGTATTAACATGCATAATAATATACGAGTGTAAATTTTACAAAAACATTTATGTTTGACATATTAAAATCACGTATAAGGCCATATGGCCATATTCTAAACTCTGTAACTTTTGAGGCCATATGCGACATGTTTTATGATACTGATGATATGGTCTACATAATATATATATATATAATCAAATACGATATGGTAACATTTAGCACATACATAAACTCATAATCATACCCTTTCCCAATTACAAAGACTTTACAAAAGCTTTGAAAGCCATTTTCATGAAATCTTAAATACGTAAAATAGAAATTGGTTTGGAGAAATTACCCAGAGTATAGATTAGAAGAGATGATCAAAGATGAACCTTTCACAATTACTTGTTGATTACACACTCACAATTTCTCTAAATCTCACAATTTCTCTCTGACAAATTCTCAAACTCTCTCCCTCTCTGCATTTCCAGACTTAGAAAATAATAAGTAGACAAAGAGAATACGTATAATATAATAAAGAAAAAGGAACTGACGCGCATTAAGGTCAGTTAACCCAATCATGGGTAACTGCTAATAACTCCCTTTAGGGCCTTGTTTGGCTAGCATGAATAGGTTTCAAAACCATTTAATTTAATAAATCTCTTATACTATAGTTTAAATCATGTCACACCCAATTCAAATATCTTATTTAATTTAATTTAAATAAAATATAATAATTTATCATAAATTCACATAATCATATAATTAATTTTCTCATTAATTAATTATATCAAATTATTAAATCTCTAATTAATTATTACATTAATTAAAATAACATTAGGTTTATTAAATATTTCTTTTAATTTAATAAACTCACATAATTACAAACTTTGAATAATAAAATTATTCTCCACATTAATTTAATAAATATAACACATATAATTAAATTAATCTACCATAACTTCATCAATTAATTATTTAATCTAATAATTAAATCATCGAAAATATTTATTTAATTCAATAAATATTAACATTAAATTACAAAAATCTCGTTCGTCATAGAAACAATTATGCACAACAACTTGAATAAATTTTGGTCAACATACTCACTGTAGCAAGTTCTTCAATTAGTGAAGACGACAAACCCGCATCAACCAATTCCTCTTGCAATGTTCTTGTTGTTAGATTGTATAACCCTGCCCATTTAAGCATTTCCTCCACTGTGTGGAAAATAGGCCTCGATTCAAAACTTCCATAATACTTCAAGAAACTATCCACAGTGACCTTCATAAAAAACACATGTAATTCAACAATAATCAAATTCTATTCAAAATCTTGAACTAATTTTAGATGTTCATCATTCTGTCTATAGTTTATACCTTTTTACACGAAATGCAGATGTAGTCGTCTATACTATTTTACTTGTGAAGGACAAATGTTAGCATAATTACTATTGGCTTTCTTTTGAACTCAGAAATAGAAAGCAAATGAAAAAAGGAAATGAAATCTGTACTATATTTCTATAGGTAAAAGTGTTGCCATTCATCACAAAAAGGTATCAGCCCAGTACACAAAGTGTATACAGAACAGATTGTCACAAGTCCTATACAAGTGTACACCTATCTAGAAACACAAAAGAGGATCCGATTGGAACTTGACTAGAGATCCGACACAGAGAATACGCTGTGTAACAAAAGACACCATCCTATTGCAGAAGACACTTCATCATATTACCGAACATTTCCTCGTTTTTCAAACATCCACAGCTAGATACCCACCATGGTCACCTGATGACGAGTAAAAGCACAAAATAAACGAACTCCTCATTTTGCAGAGCGACCAGCTACACAACAATCTAGCATCCTTGGAACCACTCAACAAAGTTCCCAGGAAATCAGGCAGTGGAAAAGCAGGAGGTCACCCAATTTTAGACTGCCCTCCTGGGGCTAGTTTTGATGCTGTGTAAGTCTGCTATAAGTGCCAACTCTGATGTGATATGATCCGGGGCTTTGAAACTTCCCTTTTGATGGAGTTTATATCAAGTAGGTCATAAATTGTTTCCTTTTCTGGTTCACCATATCCGAGGTTTCCATTTTAAGGATTGTAATACAATCACCCCAGCGCAGAAGAATCTGAACTATCCCTTTAATGGAGTGATTTGATCCAGGGATTTGAAATTTTCCTTCTGATGGAGTTTACATCAAGTAGGTTAAATTCCTTTTGGTTCACCAAATCCAAGGAGGTTTCCATTTTAAGGATAGCAATATATATATATATAGCTTCTCTTTTAATCTCCTCAGATCTATTTCCTATCCCTCTTTTCCAGATAAATATTGTAGTCTTTGAACCCTTCGGGTAACTAATCTTGTAAGTCCTTAGAATTTATTATTTACAGCTAAATTACTGAAAGGTTTCCCTAGCTTTCCTTTATTTGGACGCCCAAGGTTCACTAAAAAATTAACGTTTTTGTTTGATCTGCAGTTCTTAATCGCCTCAAAGAATACAAATGGTTTGTCGCACTGGTGGAGACGGAACAAACGCTTGTCACTGGATTTGTGTTGTGCACAAGCATAGTTGGAGTTTTATGAAAATTTGTTCCTTCGTTGTTAGAACTTACAACAAGAGTGCACTGTTTAGAAATGGTAGTATTTCACCCCAGCAGGGATTTGTCATCCACTATCTGCAGTCCGCAGGAAAACAAAAAACACACAGCTTTATTCTCAGATAAGTCTACCCCCTTCACCTTGCAGGGATTACAATAATTGGGTAGAAAAGTCCAAGACTTGGGCACCAAGCATAACATGGTGACAGGATTTAATCTTGGAAGGGCCAAGAATTTTTTTAACAACATAATATATATTCATCACTAAAAAGTAAAGTTCCACCATTACAAAACATATTTTTACTAAAACAAAGATAATGCAGTAATAGAATTTTCTTTGACAAAAACAACAAAACATAGCAAAAAAAAAGTCTAGCTGTAGAATAAATAATAAATGAACAAGTGAACCTTACAAAATTTTCAAACCTCCCCCTCCAGTCTAGTTGTAGCTTCGTCCCTGATGGTGACCATGCAAACTAGGTGACCAAGTAATAATACTTGGACTTCCCACTAATTACAAGGCACATACGCTTAACTTAAAAGCCCAAACTGTCATTCTATTAGATAAGAAGAAAATATGTAACTAAATAAAATATCAGAATTTATTTTATATAACCATTTTATTTTAATAACAACTAGGTAATTAAGAAAAGCTACGTAATTAAATTACCAACGAGTATTTATTTTATATATTCATTTTTACTTAAAGAACAGTTATATAGCAAAGAAAAAATATGTAATTAAATATATAATAAGTTTTTATTACCATATATTTATTTAAAGATAAATATCTTGAGGAAAAAATATGCAACTAAATAACAAATGAGAATTTATTTTACTAAACTATATATTCATGACCTTAAAACAAATGAAAAGAAAAGGAAAAACATGTTAGAACCAGGCCACCTCCACCCTCATCCTCTCCACCCCACTCCACCTCATCACCACCACCTTCCCATCTATTTTGATCGGGAAGAGGGGGGAGGTCAACCACCATCACCATAACCACCACCAATTCTCACCACCTACAAAACGACAATACCACTTAAATGCCACCATTCACCACCCTCGGACGCTCTGGCACCACCAATCCTAAACACCCATTATGAATCCGAAACAATAATTTCACAATTGCTTCATTGGAAGCAAAGGACCAGCATAATCACCAATTGCCTCATCGACCTCTTTACTAGCGTCGGCCTTAGCGCAATCTCCAACTTCGTCTTATTCGCCCCAAACATCAAAAAGGTAACATATATCAATTGCCAATCGGAGGAGGAGATTTATATTTATAAGTAAATTGATTATGTGCCGAAGGGGGAGAGAGAAATGGAGGATAATTAAAGAACTAGTAATGGCGGCAAACACCATTGTAGAGATCTAATACGAAGCTTTCTCTCTCCTTGTTCTCTTGGTACCTAAAATCTAAAAGGATCTAAATTTGATTATGTATTTCTGCTTTGATTTGAGTTATGAAATTTGCAGAGAGATAGAAATAGGAAAATGCCAAGCACGAAAGGTGAAGCTAATTGGGTTTTTATATGATTCATATCCATGTTTGTGACGAAGCACCAATTGATTTTGGGCTTCTTGTTTAGTGAATTAGTTTTTAAGGTTTCGCCCATTGTCTTATGTTTGCGGAGTTGTGCTTGTGTTGGTAATGATGGTGAGGTAATAGGCGGTAGTGGCAGTAATTGAAGATAAGGATGGACGTTAGTGGGTCGGGTGGGTTTTTTTAGACACTTAAATTGAGACGAAGTGCGACACACTCAAATTTCTTAATTGTGTCCAACTTTATACACGTAAGCACTGCTTTCTCAATCTTTCATTAATACATTAACAATGTTAGACGATTTTTATTTTTTGTATGAAATATACAGATACATTGAATTGTAAAAAAATTGAGTTCACTGATGAGAATGCAAGTCAGTCCCTAGTTTGGTGATGTGCATTTAACTCGAAGATTTTGTGTTTATATGCTTTTTTTGCTATTCTATGGAAAATATTAATAGAGAGGAATGTTAGAATGTTGATGATTAGATATCTCTCTCCCTTTGATTTGAGAAAGAGTTTATTTTCTGGCTTCACTATGGGCTACATAAACCAGACATTTAAATTAAAAAGACCCTCTTGGATCATCCTCCTGTAGAACCTTGTCCACACGAACCTCATTATTTCCACAGAATACAACAGCTTAAAATTTTCAAAACCTGATACCATTTCTCGGTCCTAAAGATTGATTGGACTGCAGACTGAAACTAATTATTCTATCTATAATTCATTGCCTATAGCATGTTTGAATGACACAGGCAATGCATATTTCTCAAAGATGTCTCCGCACAACACTTGCATCCAAAACCCAAATCCCAGAATTTTAAAGAGATGAGAAAGAGAGGATACCATGACTTGAACCTTCAATGTGGCTTACACCCACAGCGTGGAAACCACTGAGGCACTCAAACCATTGGTAGAATCTCATAGTAACCATCACATACTATAAAGCAGATGTGTTCCCAAAACTACTCATGCATTCCACTTTTAATATCCAACCAAACACCCAACCGGAACAGCTCTCACAATCTTGGGAGTCCAGTACTCATCTTATCGTCTACCATACATCTCCCCTTATATACCAATCAGCACCATTCTCCAAAGAGCTTCCCCTCGACTATAACACCACAGCCACTTGCCAAGATCTAAATCAACTTCAACAGGTTCCTTATACCATCACCCAATTTTCTAACTGGAAAACAAATCAAGCTCCAATTAACAATATTCGTCCCCCAACCCCGTGCCAAAAAAAAACTCACAGAAATATCTTTCCAAATTCTCTAGCTCCTAGGTACAGAATCCGCCAACCCACATGAAGAAATCTTGTATGTCCGTAGGCTAGATAAGGTACTTCCATTCAAGGTGAGATAACATCCTTTACAGAGGTACTGCCTATTCCAGCCAGAAGTCTTTTAAAACGTTCCACTACAAGTGCCCACATGACCATATCCTCAAACAAGGCTCATAGAAGTATTAGTTTTTGTGGCAATGCATATTTCTCAAAGATGTCTCTGTACAACACTTGTGATCAAAACCCAAGTCCCCAGAGTTTTAAAGAGAAGAGAAAGGGAGTATATCATGACTAGAACCCTCAAAGTGGATTACACCCATAGAGGGAAAACCATTGAGGCACTCGAACCCTTGGTACAATCTCATAATAACCAACACATACTATAACGCATATGTGTTTCTCAAACTACTCATGCATACCACTATCAATAGTCTACCAAACACCCAAGCAAAACAGAACTCATAATCTTGGGAGCCCAATACCATGGTTGTCAACTTGTCACCGACTACTAGTTGTCCAATCGGTGTCGCCTTGGATGGCTTTTAGACGACTTGCTTGACTCAGTACCGATTCTCCTTCTTTCTTCTTTTTTTCCTTTTTTAAAATAAAATTAATTGTAATTTTTAGAATATTATTTATGTACAAAATATAGACTATTTCTTTTTTATTTGTTCGTGTTCTCCTACTTTATATCTTTATTATTTGTTGGTGATATGTAGCATTTTGCACTTATTTGACTTGTGATATGTAATGACTTTATTGCATCTTTTATCCTCTATATATCACTTATTGAAGTTGTTTTTAATATCTTATACTTTAATATTTGGTTGAGAAATGGTATTTAACAGTGTTGATTGTTTTCATTATTTTTATGTATAGAATGCAGGTTATAAATAATTTATCGCTTTATTAGTCTACTAGTCGTTAAGCAGTTGACCACCGACTCGACTCGACTTACGCCTTGACAAATATGCCCAGTACTCACCTACCATACACCTCCCCCTGTACACCCATCACCAGCATTCTCCAAAGAGCTTCCCACTCGACTATAGCACCATAGCCACTTCCCAAGAAGATCTAATTCAAACTTTAACAGTAGGGGTAAATACCTTAGTTGACTAAAAACCAGCAAGAAACCACTAGCCACTTCCTGTGCTGCAAAAAATCAAGGTATCATATGTGAACTAATATCTGTGCGCCCCTAACCTTTTACTCTAAAAACCAGCAAGAAACAACTAGCCACTACCTTATACAAAATCTAGCTCAAAGACTCCATGAGAACAATGATGGAGAAAACCCGAAGGGTTGGATCAACTGGTAAAGACCTGAGAAAAAACCTTCAGGTCACTAGTTAGAGTCTCCTTAGGGTCAGGCCACAGGCACTAATAATTATTAGTTAATCCGCATAGTACCATAGTGAAAAAGCATTCCTTTGACCAGTGACAACAAGGCAGTACTAGAACAAAAACAAAACAAAAAAAGGTTTGCATTTTTTCTTGAAGTATTGTCACATTGTCATTTTCCCCTCAATCCAAAATTATATGAATAACTAATACTACTCGTACACAACTGTCAAAAAAAATTGTAACTGAATGACAATGGAAGAAAAATGCACCTATGAGTACTTAATGTGTTCAATGATAATTTTATCAATAGTCCCTTTGACTTGAATTTCTATACTTGATATTAGCTTTTCTTTTTGATGGTTTCGTTGCAGGGCTATAAATGGGATTTTACTACCTCTTTTTGGGTATGAATGGTAGATTATAATCCGGAATCCAAACTTAAAGTTTATTATCAAACACAGGATATGCCTCAAAACTCAACGGAGAAGGAGAGAGAGAACCTCAACGAAGTTACTCATTCTGAGGAGAGAGAAGCCGTAACGAACGAACATCAAAACCGAATTGGTGATTGATACGATCTGCTGAACTAACGGAAACTTGGACTTAGAGTTAAGCGTCTTGAAAATGAACTTGTGGCCGTTCCAAATACCGAGAGAGAAGGAATTAGCAGAAGACGGTTCCTTGACTTTGAGATTCAACAGCTTGGTGAAATTCAAAGCGTGGTAGTTTTTAGGGTGAAGAATAGAGGCGCCGGCTTCGAAGGTATCGCCGGCGACGGATACAGTAGCCATACGGCCACCGACGATGCCGTTTCGCTCGAATATATGGATTTTGCCATGGTAGGAGTATTGGCGGAGGAAGTGGGAGACGGAGGAGCCGGCTATGCCGCTGCCGATTATGCAGACGGTGGGAAAATTTGAATGTGGTGCGGATGACGATGATAATGATAGTGGAGTTGAGAGGAGGAGGAGAGAGAAAATGAGAGGTATAGCCATGGATTCCCCTTCTTCTCCAATGGCTGACCTGCGACTTTGGGTAGGTAGAGAGTCTTGGATGAATATGAATAGTATAACATTGAATTATCTTAAAATAACTTACAAGTTAAAATTTAAAATAACTTGTAAATAACTTTTGATTATTTCAGCTTAGCTTACAAATTCAAATTACAGGAGTCCATTTATATATAACATTAAAATTAACTAAGTAATCCACTTGAGTAGCTCTCTCAATCAGTCAAATCAGCATGAATCACTAATTATGATAATGAATTAATGAGTTGATTCAATAAACACGTGACACTAGATTTGCCCATGGTTATTAAATTCGTCCGAATCGGCGGTTCAATTCGTAAAAATCGAAATCAGTTGGTACTTTGGTCCGATTTATCTTAATTTTATTGATTTGATCAAAAATCGGTTAACCGACTCTCCGATGGTTCAACAAGTAAAATCGGTTAATTGACCCAATTATCTAATTTTTCAAAAAAAAAAATTACCAAATTTTTTTTAATATTAAATTTATCAACTTTTAGTAATATTGTAACTCAACTTTTTTATGTTTTAGTTCATAAAAAATGATATTTTTTAAAAATTTATTAATTACTAATAATATATATTTTTATATATTAATAACGTCTCTATGTCAACAGTTCGACCACTGTTTGGATCAGTAACCCATCCACCTGGTACCTTTTTCGATTCGATAACTTGAAGTTGTCGTTAACACTCCAAAATTAAATCTTTACTCTTCCTCTACTAACACAAAAATTAGTATAGTAACAAACAAATGTCGATCCCATAGAGTGTTGTTGTTTTAGTTTATTCTATTGTTTCCTAAATCAAAATAACACTAAATATAAATTGGGGAATTTTTGAGTTGAGTTTAATTAAATAATGTAACTGAAAATAATTAATAAGACTAACCAATAAATTAAGGACTTCAATTATTCAATTCAGTGTCGCCTTTTTACAATAAAGAATAATTAAGCTTAACAATATTTATCGTTCAATAAAATTAATAATTATAGATAACCGCGATCGCTAATTATCCGAAATCCTCCTAAGGTTTTAAAATCTAATGTGACAATCGCCCCACTAGACCCTAACTATTATACAATCTAGATCTATCAATCTAGATTTAATATAACAGCAGTATTAAGAATTAGTGAATTAGGTTGGTCTAAGCAACAATCACACAATCAGAGATTATTTAACTTGTCTTCGGATAATCTTAGCAATACTCAACAGCTTGTCCACAATCACATATAACTAATTACTACTTATGATCATATATTATATCGTTTGCTTAATACTATATCTTAATCTAGCAGATGATATTAATCAGATTAATCTAACTGGTCACAACAAATCAATCCGATCATATAACATGCAATTAATTAAAACATATTATCAAGAATAAATCTCATTTAAAAAGGAATAAATAATGTAAAATTAATCAAACCATTAATTGTAAAGAAGGTTCAACATCCTTTCGAACTGAAAATAAAGAGATTAGCCTGACATGCCTTCAATCTTGCCTCCAAGTCTAGAGTTTTCAATTGTGTAGCTAGGAGCTTGGCTAAGAACATGTAGTTATACTCCTAGACAAAAGTCCTAAAGCCCTAAGAAATAATAATCCAAATCTCATTAGAATTCTTCTAAAAATCACAAGTCAATATTTGGTCAGTCGACCAGGTGCGATCGCGCAAGGATTTGTACTGCAATCGGTGCTGCCACATCATCCTTCTAAACTTTTAGCTCCTGCTTCGGCGCTGCCACGCCACAAGTTTAGAGATTGATTCTTGGGTTCTGACCACACGGCACTACCGCGCACATACCTAGTGCAATTCCAATATTGTCGCGCCAGACCTCCATCAGTAATGATTTATATATATATTTTCTTCAATTAGCTTTAATGCCTCCTAAAATCAATAAACACCTTAATAAGCTCATTTACACATGAAATATGTAATAAAACTAAATATAAAAGAATCAAAATTATAAAATATTATGCACTCATCAAATTCCCCCACACTTAGTCTTTACATGTCCTCGTGTAAACTAAAACAAAGGTCATATTAAAGATTATTGAATTCTATTAAGCCAAACTCTCAAAGGTTTCAATTCAATTACCAACCAAGAATATCAATATTAATTAATAGAAATCTAATCAACATTTTATCAATCAATTGACAATAACAATCTTGTCATTCACCACTAAACATCGTAAAATTAAATTGCATACACATAAGTACCTTTCCTATGGTCAACATGAATACCCAACATAATAATCATGGCATATCAATTGTGTACAACTGACTCATGACTCAAAACCCACTTTCCCTGCTAAACCTTTTTCAACCAATAGAACTTTTGAAAATTTTGATAGGTGAGTGCATTTTATGCTCCATCTCACACTATACCCATTTTTCCTCGCGAGTGAGTGCGTTTTATGTTTCATCTCACTTATTGCACGTGTTTATGGAAGAGTGAATTTTATGCTCATCCTCAATGTACCACATAATTTTGCACTTTTGTTTCTTTTTTTCTTAATTTCTTCTATTCAATCCTTTCAATTTTTTTCAGCATGGTTCTGTAAACAAATAAACAATTAAGCAGTTCTAAATCATGAAATCAGTTTACATAGTGAAACCCCATAGATAACTCAGCTAAATAAACATGTATCTCATATTCAAATACTCATGCAAACAAATTCAATTTAAGATCAGTCAACCGTGGATCCTGACTCACTTATCACCATTCCTCAATTGATTAAGTTTCAAACAAAATTCTGTCAATTAGCATCAATTTTCAGTCTACAACCACAACCTTTAAAAGCTTAGCCAAATAAAATTAAAAAGCAAAAAAATTAGGCAAAAACATGCAAAATTGACTAAACAAAAACTTAACCTAAACCCGTCCCCCACACTCAAATCTTACATTGTCCCAAATGTAAGAAAATCATGCAAATATGAGGTAACTAAATAATCATGCAACTGCAAAGTAAAAAGGAATAAAAAAGTAAATTTGAGATCATGGGTTGCCTCTCAAGCAGCGCATTTGTTTTATGTTGTTTGCTCGACAACAATCCTCTTAATCTTCATAAATTGGATCCTCCATGTTAGAGTTTGTGCCCTAGAGGCCAATTATTTGATATAATTGCTTTACATTTTGATATTATATTTGATTGAATGAATGATTTTATTTACTGCGTTATATAAATGTTAACATAATAAAATTCCTTAGAATAGTGATACAAATTATATAGTTTCAAGTATGTGACTTGAACATGAGATTATATAATTACAATTAGTATCATTGCTCTTAAATGTCCCTAGTCGAGTATCATTGTTGATGGAACAACAATGATGCATTGAGACTAGTATGTGGATTGACTGATGGCCAAATTGAAAGTAGTATGCACACAAGCCAATCATGTTTGATGATAAAGCATATACTTTGTAACAATCTTATTCATTTATTAATAAAAAGTATTAATTTATTAAAGGCTTTTAATTATCTACATGATGCTGTTTTATAATATGTGATAAACCCATAGTTTTAAGCAATGCTTTTAGAATAATGATGATGATCATTCTAATGAGATCTAAATTCTTAGAAAGCTTAAAACTAAAATAGTTCCCAATCATTGGATTACTAAATTGGGGATTAGTAAATCAGGATAGATTGTGGTACATCGTTCGTTCTTGCTCATTGGATGAGGATGATTGATCTCATGATCATTTGTGTGGAGACACTAAAGCAAGTATGTAGGTGCTTATTAGAGAATAAGTTCACTTTGAGCGTGGCTCGCTAAGGAATACCTAATGGAGTTTTATTTGCTGTCGATAGGAATTCTTGTAGTGATAGTAGTCAAGTGATCCTTGGACTTGAGATCATCATAGTATCTTGTGTATGATGAGTTATACTTTGACTTATTCCTTAAGACCCTTAGGGTATATCAAAGGGTATGCTTGGGTATAATAAGTTGTACATGGAGATAATGTATGATCGATAAAGAATCTACCACTTCTAATAAAAAAGAAGAAATGTCTATGTGATTAGATAAATGACAACCAAGTAGTCCTTGGTTAAGGCGAATGAAATTAGAAAGGAGTTTCTAATTTGCATTATTTGGAGTTGTGCATTTAAGGATCGAAATACATATAATTAAATAAAATAAGACTTGTGTAATTTCATGTCTTATATTTAATTGGGACATTGTATGGTGGAAGGATTGAATTATACGGTAACTATTTACTCAAAGGTTCTTTTATGATTAATGTTGAAATCTATATTATCCGGAAAGTCGTTGATCGTTAGGAGGCTTATCCCTATTGTAGAATAAATATTATTTATTTAAATAAATTAATTGTTTAATTTATTTATTTAAATAAGATTAGAATTATTCTAATTGATTTATTCATTGTAGGTTTAATATGGAGAACCTAAAGGGTCACACCATAAAAGGAAGAACAATTATTTAAGAAATTAATGGCATAATCGTAATAATATGTTAAGTATATTTAATTTAATCTATGGTGATAGAATAAATTAAATAGCTTAATATTTATTATTTAATATTTTAGAAATATTAAATATAAATTAATAAGAGGAGTCTTATTAATATTATTATAATTATTATTATTTTAATTTCTAAAAGAGTTTAGGAATTAATTTAATATAAGTACTCTCATTTATTCCTAATTGGATTAGGAAGGAAAATTAATTAAAGGAGTTTAATTAATTATCCCTAATAAGATTAGGGAGCTTAATTAATTAAAAGAATTTAATTAATTAAATAAAACCCAATTCCTTAATTGTTAAGATGGGTTTGCCACATCTATAAATAAGAGAGTCTTATTATGGGTGGTATGGGTTGTTGACTTTTTCAACATACGACATAATTCCAATTGTTGGGAGAGTACACCCTTTCTATATAGAGATAGAAAAACTAGGGTTTAGCCATAACACCCATCTTCTTGAATTTTATTCTTCCTTGGTGGATCACCTCAGAGGCCAAACACACATGGGTGGCTAACGTTGATCGAAGGAAGGAACCAAACCCAGTGGATTCAAGATTGAACGCGAAAGGATTTGGAGGTGAACTTGTACATGAGGAAGCTCGATCTTCAAGGGTATGATTTTATTCTTTATCTTTTCGTTTAATTAATAATTGTGCATAAAGGGTGATCCGGGTATATGGTTTGTAAATTTTTTTTAAACTCTGATTTTACACGCTTCCGTTAATTTTGCAATTTGATTGCGTTGATGAATATTACAAACCTAACAGTGGCATCAGAGCCAAACCTTTATGTAAATTATTAATTGTTCAGATTTGATATGTATATTGATATGTGTTTAGAACAATTTAATTGGGCATAATTTAATTGTATAAAATTTAAAAAAAAAAAAAACATTTTTTTTATATACCGAATTCGCTGCTATTCACGTTATATATATTATACGGTAATGAAGCTACAGGATTCACAAAACAGCACGAAAATCCGTGCAGCATACCAACTCACGTATACTTAAAAAAAAAAAAAAAAAGGTATCACGCGAATCAAGGAAAGCATAGTATCAGAATTCCTTTAGTTTTGTAATAGGAATGTTCGGCTAGTATTATATATATATAATATATATACCGTACTATATATATATATAATATTCGGTACTAATATATATATATATATATTATTATATATACGGTTAATATAATATATATATATATTAATAATTTTATAATTAAAATAAAAGTTTATTTTAATTTTAAAATAAAAGGTTTATTTTAATATTAAAATAAGAGAGTTTATTTTAATTTTAAAATTAGAATTTCATGTTAACTAATTAGAGTTGGAATTGGATTCCATGATAACTAATTGGAGTTGAAATTGATCTTTCCTTAAATAAAGGAGTTTATTTAGATATGAAATAAGATTTCATATTATTCAAAATAAAGGAGTTTATTTGTGAATAGAAAAGAATCCTAATTTCCTTAAATAAAGGAGTTTATTTAAATATGAAATAAGATTTCATATTATTCAAAATAAAAGAGTTTATTTGTGAATAGGAAATATAATCCGTGTTTCCTTTAATATTTTTTTTTTACATGGAATTGGATTCCATAATTAATTAAAATAAAAGAGTTTATTTTAATTAAAGATTTTTTTTTATTACATGGAATTGGATTCCATAATTAATTAAAATAAAAGAGTTTATTTTAATTAAAGATTTTTATTTTATTTATATATATGGAATTGGATTCCATAATTAATTAAAATAAAGGAGTTTATTTTGATTAAAATTTTGATTAAAATAAAATAGTTTATTTTATTCAAAAATTAGATAAATTAAAATAAAATAGTTTTATTTTGATTTAAATTTGGATTAAAATAAAGGAGTTTATTTTGATTCAAAAAATAGATTTTATACTAAATAAATTTGCCCATTAAATGATATCAATATATATATTAAATGTTTATTATTCATGAGATGAATGTTATTTATTGATCGTATGGTGATGTGTATGATAATAAATGGGATTGATTATGGATTTAGTGACCGATGCGATTGGATTTATTTTAGTTGGATGCGTGAATGTATGGGTTTTATTAAATGGGGAATTCTGCGTTACCTCGTCTTCTCTAATTTTTCTTAATGTAAATTCTAACTCCCTCCTATGTACTTCCCTCGATTTAGCGATCGAGGTTTCTATTTATTTTAAAATAGTTTTGTAATAGGAATAATTAGAATTATTTTTGAAAAATTGGAGATCGAAAAGGATGAGGCGCTTGAAGACCAGATTTGTAATAGAGCCGGGTTTAAATGTAATAGTTATATTTTAAATATTATTTCTTGCACCCTAGAGGTTTGACCTTTTGGTTCACTTGGTGGCTCTAGTGAACCAAACTAGAATAAAAGTCCATAATCAATCCGGGTAGAATATAGTATTCTATATGTGCATGCTTATACTATATATATATTATATATTATGCAAACATGCTTCGCATGTTCATTAATATAACGCGTATTTTATATATATATATATATATAAATGCGCTTAAACAAGATGAGACAAATTTAATAATAAATCCCTCAAATTTTTATATTAAGTCCTAAGCGTTCAAAGATATTTGGAATATCGAGCGTAAGCCTTCTAGCATGATAAAATTAATAGAGTATTAAATATTTAATATGAGTTTGTTGTGTCACCACAAGACAAGTATTAAGTATTTAAGATGTTAATTATCACATTTGATGCTTATAAAGAAAATTGAACAATATTGTTTTGTTGTGTCACCACAAGGATGATATTTTTCTTTTTGAATATATGGAGTGCTAGGTTGGACTTAACTTGGATAATTTTGATTCGGATGTGTCACCACTTGATCAAAATAATCTAAGAGGCAAAATAAAAGGAGTTGCATAGTTGATGTAATTGACAAAAGTTGTCTACCTATTTATTTATATATAGTTTGTTGTGTGTCACCACAAGGCTATATACATTTGAAATGGGATCCTTATTCTCACTAGTAAATCTTTAATTAGATTTTTAGAAATATATAAGTGAGGGTAATATAGTTTGAAAAAAATAGTGGGAGATACCAATTTAAAACAAGACCTAAATTATTTTGGTAATTAATAAAAGAATGTATGTTAAAATGTTGTTAATTACAAATTCATTTTCTGAGAATTTTACAATGTCTTAAATTACTATCATCTTTGCGAAGCATATTAGATGCTAAATTAACCGGTAGAATTAAATGGATTGGTTAAGGAATTTGAGAATAGTTCTCATAGGTGAAAAGCTATCTATATATCATATCGCCTATCCCTCGCAATGGTTGCGAACAATGCCCTCGAGGAAGAGATTGCTACTTTTAGAAAGTGGCAAGAAGATGATGCCTGATTGGCTCGATGCATCATGCTCGCATCCATGAGTAATGAGCTTGATGTCGGCGTGAAACTATGGATGCTCCTACTATATTCTGCACATCAAGTAGTTGATGGTGAGAAAAGTAAGACCGATAGATATCGGATATCTAAGGAGCTCTTCCGATCTAGAATGGCCAATGGCACTATAGTATGCAGACAAAAAGTTCTTAACATAATCAATTTGATTGATCAATTAGACATTGGTTTTGTCATGGATGGAGAGTTGAGCCAAGATTTGATCTTGCACTCACTCCGGACTCCTTTCACAATTGTTGTAAATTTTTCATATGAACAAGCTAGATATCACTTTCTTTGATTTGCTTAACTATGTTGAAAAATGTTGAGAGTCACTTTCAACCAAGAAAGATCCGGTTTTTCTTGGTAGGGGCCAAAGGATCTTACGAAAAGAAGAACGATTCAAAGAAGGTATATAGAAAGGCATAAACAAAGGATAATAAGAACAAAAGCGATCACGGATAGCAAAGGAGTTTGCTTCCACCGCAATAAGCCTGAACCTTTGGAAAGAAAGCTGCGAGAAGCATCTTGCAGAGGCTAACCAAAGAAGCTTAGTGAAGTTTGGTTCATAATCGCTTTTTGTTCATGATTGAAATAAATTTTTCTTTAAGTCGAGGTTCTACTTGGGTATTGGATACCGACTTTGGTTATCATAAATATAGATTTATGAAGGGACCAAACAGAAGTAGAAAGCTAAACAAATATAAGTAATCCTATATGCGGGAAATGTAACAAAGGTTGCTACATTAGCCATAGAAACTTATAATTTAACAATGCCTACGGGCAAATCTATTAAGTCGATAAGTTGTTATTGTATTAGATTCTTGTTAGAAACATTATTTCCATTTTATTGTTGGATGATAAAATTTTGGTAATATAATTAAGAACAATTGTTGTTCTATTTATAATAATAATGTTTTGTATAAATGAAATATTACTTAATGGATTTTGTATACTTGACTTACATGAAAATAATTTTGCATATTGAACAAATTAGTATAAGAAAATGAGATGATCATTCAAAGAGTTGAATGTATGTATTTGTTGAAATACAAGTGTGAATTATTTGAAAGGTTCAAAGAATTCAGAAATGAAACAAATTGACAAAGTATTAAGATTCTTTGATTAGATCAAGGAATAAATACTTGTGCAATAAGTTTCTAGATCATCTCAAATGGTTTTCTCATAATGGACACATCTTGATACACAATAATTGATTGATGTATCTGAAAGGTAAAATCGTACCTTGTTGGACATGGTGCGGTCCATAATGATTTTCTGAGCATTCCCGGTATCCTTACGGGATAATGTCCTAGAAATGGTTGCATATCTACGAAAATGGTAACCTCAAAATCCGGCCCCAAGACTCCATAAAAGTTATGGACAGGGAGGATTCCTAATCTTAAGTATGTTAAGATAAGGGTTGTCAACTTATGTGAAAAGGTTTCAAAGGATAAGCTTGGGACAAGATTTGACATGTCTGATTTGTGGGACATCCTAAAGTAAGTTTAGGGTATATGTTCTATAATTCTACTTAGCAAAAGGTGTTTGTTACGAACACGCGCGCTTCTAAGATAAAGGTGTTTATCATCAAAGGGGCTAGTGGGAGGATTATAGATCTTAAAAGGTCAAGAACCACAAAACACTATAAGTCGAATAAGAGGAACATGTAGATAGACATATTGTACCACAATTAGAATCGTAAATGCGGAATAGCATCAGAAGATACCGGGAGGTATGGATTCATCATGGATGATGATGATGAGGTACACATCATAGAAGATGATGATCCGATTACATTCGATGAGGTAAGAGTTCTAGAGTGTGTACAAAAAAGGGTCGATGGGGGATGGCCGTGACATTCCTAATATTATATGTTGATATAGTACGGATAAGGAATGACATACTAATGCTACAATCGGTAATGATAAAGTTGTCTAAACATTCCTCCATGAATGGTTTGGGAAGAGTATCTTAATTGGGGATAAAATCTATATAGATAGATACAACGGGATGCTCGACTTAACCCGAGCGTATATTCATTTGATGCTAAAAGTCGTTTAGCATGGCAAACTCAAGAGAGGTCTCATGTTGATGAGCCATGGAGTGTATCTCTCTTAATAGTCCCCATAGACTCCAAAGAAGAGAGATCGCATGAGTGGACAATCATGTATGCAATGAAATATACGAGACACGATGTTGATCGGTCATAATTCGGAGAAGATCGCGTAAGGAAGAGTGAAAAACATCTTAAAGTTCTTAGCAAGCACTAAGGATGTGAGCAAACATGGTGGGTGCGAATTAAAACTAGAGGGCTTTACTGACTCAAGTTTTTCGATGACGAGACCAAGACTAACCGAAAATCCACTTTAAGGTAAAGTGTTACCTTGAGCAATGATGCGAGTTGAATTGGAAAGGTTCCAAACGACAAAAGAGTTCTTTGGTTTAGTGATAAAGACAAAGTATATAGCTATAAATGAAGGCGCAAGTTGATTGTTTGGATTAAAAGTTCATTCTGTAACTAGGAATAGTTCCCAAGTCTTATCTTGGATCTAAACATGTGTTGTGGCACTTTCATTTGATTATTAGAATCATTGAAAGATGGAAAATCACTATAGAGATAGTGGACTCTCATGAACAACATTACATATCCATTAACTAAAGCTTATCCAACAGCAGGATAATCGTCACTTAGAGAAGAAGAGTATAAGATACCATGACGATTGGCTTTAGTGCAAGTGGGAGATTGAAAGTAGTATGCACACAAGCCAATCATGTTTGATGATAAAGCATATACTTTGTAACAATCTTATTCATTTATTAATAAAAAGTATTAATTTATTAAAGGCTTTTAATTATCTACATGATCTTTGTTTTTATAATATGTGATAAACCCATAGTTTTAAGCAATGCTTTTAGAATAATGATGATGATCATTCTAATGAGATCTAAATTCTTAGAAAGCTTAAAACTAAAATAGTTCCCAATCATTGGATTACTAAATTGGGGATTAGTAAATCCAGGATAGATTACATACGTCGTTGCTTGCTTTCATTGGATGAGGATGATTGATCTCATGATCATTTGTGTGGAACACTAAAGCAAGTATGTAGGTGCTTATTAGAGAATAAGTTCTTTGAGCATTGGCTCGCTAAGGAATACCTAATGGAGTTTTATTTGCTGTCAATAGGAATTCTGTAGTGATAGTAGTACAAGTGATCCTTGGACTTGAGATCATCATAGTATCTTGTGTATGATGAGTTATACTTTGACTTATTCCTTAAGACCCTTAGGGTATATCAAAAAGGTATGCTTGGGTATAATAAGTTGTACATGGAGATAATGTATGATCGATAAAGAATCTACCACTTCAATAAAGAAGAGAAATGTCCTATGTGATTCGATAAATGACAACCCAGTGAGTCCTTGGCAAAAGCGAGAATGAAATTAGAAAGGAGTTTCTAATTTGCATTATTTGGAGTTGTGCATTTAAGGATCGAAATACATATAATTAAATAAAATAAGACTTGTGGTAATTTCATATCTTATATTTAATTGGGACATTGTATGGTGGAAGGATTGAATTGTGCAGTAACTATTTACTCAAAGGTTCTTTTATGATTAATGTTGAAATCTATATTATCCGGAAAGTCGTTGATCATTAGGGAGGCTTATCCCTATTGTAGAATAAATATTATTTATTTAAATAAATTAATTGTTTAATTTATTTATTTAAATAAGATTAGAATTGTTCTAATTGATTTATTCACTGTAGGTTTAATATGGAGAACCTAAAGGGTCACACCATAAAAGGAAGAACAATTATTTAAGAAGTTAATGGCATAATCGTAATAATATGTTAAGTATATTTAATTTAATCTATGGTGATAGAATAAATTAAATAGCTTAATATTATTATTTAATATTTTAGAAATATTAAATATAAATTAATAAGAGAGTCTTATTAATATTATTACAATTATTATTATTTTAATTTCTAAAAGAGTTTAAGAATTAATTTAATATAAGTACTCTCATTTATTCCTAATTGGATTAGGAAGGAAAATTAATTAAAGGAGTTTAATTAATTATCCCTAATAAGATTAGGGAGCTTAATTAATTAAAAGAATTTAATTAATTAAATAAAACCCAATTCCTTAATTGTTAAGATGGGTTGCCCACATCTATAAATAAGAGGAGTCTTATTATGGGTGGTATGGGTTGTTGACTTTTTCAACATACGACATAATTCCAATTGTTGGGAGAGTACACCCTTTCTATAGAGATAGAAAAACTAGGGTTTAGCCATAACACCCATCTTCTTGAATTTTATTCTTCCTTGGTGGATCACCTCTAGAGGCCAAACACATGGGTGGCTAACGTTGATCAAAGGAAGGAACCAAACCCGGTGGATTCAAGATTGAGCGAAAAGATTTGGAGGTGAACTTGTACGAGGAAGCTCGATCTTCAAGGGTATGATTTTATTCTTTATCTTTTCGTTTAATTAATAATTGTGCATAAAGGGTGATCCGGGTATATGGTTTGTAAATTTTTTTTAAACTCTGATTTTACACGCTTCCGTTAATTTTGCAATTTGATTGCGTTGATGAATATTACAAACCTAACACAAATCTCATTGATCATAAATATATGAGATATTAAGTCAATGCATATGTACATGTTAGAGAACGATGTGCTGGACAAACCCACCATGAGAATTCTACGTGGAGCAGATGTCTGTTATCGTTAGCGATTCTCATTGTGACAATGATGTAATGGTCCTCCGACCTGAAATCACTATATTACTACACGAGAATTTATGTACTTTGATATCATCAAAGGTCACCTTTAATAAGGTGGACTATAAAGGTGATTATTGGGTACATCATGAATCGTGTGAGGAATATGAGTGATTTAGATGGAATTTAACCCTCCTATTTATTGGGGGTGATATCCATAGGCCTCTTGATTGAGTAGGACTATGAAATGCATGGCCATGCTCAAATAGTTATTTGTTTCATATAGTCTACTCATTGATCAAGAAAAAATCAGATTAAATTATGAAGAGTATGATGCATTCCATGACTCGAGTTTAATCTAGGATATTAAGGTTAAAAGGATTAAATTACATTGAAACATTGGTCACGAAAAGGTTGCATCAAATCTTCGATATTATTATTACTTGGGTAGCATTGATGCATTACTAGATGCCACTCACTTTTTATAATTTTATAATATGATTTTAAAATTATTGCCAACGTAATAATAACCTATAGGGTCATACACATAGAACGTAATTAAAAGGGAATTAATTTAAATTGTAAAGATTTAAATATGTCAATATGATTGATAGTATTTAAATTACAATTTAAATTAATAGGATAATTATATATAGGTATATTAATTAAGTAAGACTTAATTAAGATATATATATATATATATATATATATATATTCGGATTTTATTAAATTAGGTTTTTGATTAATTCCTTTTAACCGCTATATATATGATATGTAGTAGCCATTTTAGGGATTATCATTAACCAAAACCCTAGCCGCTCTTAGAGATAGAATAGAGAGAAACAGTTTCAAAATCCTATTCTTTTGGTGGCTAGTACATGACTCCCTTATTTGCAGATTCGTGTGACGACATGCGTAAGCGTTAAATGTGGATCTTTGTAGAGAGGCGTGGTTCCTTCGGATTGCGTTGGATATTCGAAGCTTTTCATAATCGGTATAATCTCTTAAACACTGAATTAATGTCTATTTTCGCATGGATCCTATTTTAGGGTTTTGAATTTGGCTGTATAATTTTTATTTTCCGCTGCGTTTTTATGCCGAAATCCCTACACTCCAAATCCACCATCTCAATATCCTCCACCTGACATCCCTCATAGAAGGGTTTTAGCATGTTGCCATTCACTTTGAATATCTTCCACGTTCTTGGAATTTGAATATCTATGGCACCATGAGGAAAAATATTAGAAACAATAAATGGAACTTCCCAACACGAACACAACTTACCTAAAAAAAAATTTAGTCTGGAATTGTAAAGGAGAACTTTTTGTCCAACAGTGAAAGTCTTATTCAAAATTCGCTTGTCATGGAAAGCTATAGTCTCCTCCTTGTACAGTTTAGAACTCTCATAGGCATCATTCCTTAATTCCTCAAGCTCTTGTAACTTTAACTTTCTATGGCTCCCAGCTTGATCCAAACGCATGTTACATTGCTTAATTGCCATAAAGCTTTGTGCTCTAACTCCACAGGAAGGTAACATGGTTTTTCATACACTATTCTATAGGGTGACATACCAATGGGATTTTTGTATGCGTTTCTATAGGCCCAAAGTGCATCGTCTAACCGTAGACTCCAATCTTTCCTGTTCGTCTTGACAACTTTCTCTAGAATGGACTTGACCTCTCTATTGGATACCTCAACTTGTCCATTACTTTGTGGATGTAAGATGTAGAAACCCTGTGTAGAACATTGTATTTCTTGAATAAGGCTGCTAACATCCGATTGCAAAAATGTGTCCCTCTATCACTAATAATGGCTCTTGGAACTCCAAACCTAACAAATATGTTAGTCTTGACAAAATCTACAGCAATTTTAGAGTCACCAGTCCTTGTGGCTTTAGCTTCCACCCAGTTAGAAACATAATTAACAGCCAATAGAATATAGATATTACCAAAAGAAGATGGAAATAGTCCCATAAAATCTATACCCCAAATATCGAAAATTTCAACAATTAAAATAGGAGTTTATGGCATTTGATTCCTATGTGAAATATTCCCTGTCCTTTGACAGTTCGCACATGATTTACAAAACATATAAGAGTCTTTAAAAATTGTTGACCAATAAAAACCACTCTATAAAACTTTATGGACTATTCTTTTTGGTCCAAAGTGACCTCCACAAGCGTAAGAATGACTAAAAGCTAGAATATACTAGGTTTCTGTATTAGATACATGTTGGGAAAAATCTAATTACGCACAACATGCAAGCATACGTGGTCAACAAGTAATAAAGTGTAAGTAGAGTATCGTTCCCACGATTAATTGGTTAATAAAAATCACCAAGTACTAACCTGTAACCAACTCAATCTTATTTAAACGAATGAATTTCAAATTATATAATTAAACTACTATTAAATTCCACTAGTTAAATTAAGATTACTGAGATTTAAAATTACAACTTCACTTATTGCTTCATTTAAGTTAACACACTTCTCATCAATTATTCTCTATCCTGAATTGTTAATCAAGAACACTAAAGCAGATAAAACCACCTCTCGATGCATAATACCCACACTCACTTAAATCCACATATGATAGAATTAAGCAAGACACCCTAATTAACTAATCCACTATATCTTTATGTGAATTACAATTAAAAAGGATTTAAAGCATAAGTTTTCTATAAGATTACATATGGCGTAAAGGCATATCTTTATCCTAAACACGAATCATGAATTCCATCTATGCAGAAATCACAAACACATGTTATCATGACTAGATTTAAATCTATACTCCTCTTCCGATTTCATATAGATTATCACGGTAATTGATGGCCAATCAATTAAACAATTAAGTCCAAATCACAATAGACAATCCTCACGATAAAACATAATAATTGATAGCGAAGCATATTAAAATAAACTACACAATAAGATCCATTGTAATCTCAAAAAAAGAATTAGTTCATTGAATTAAAACTAAGAATCCACACTTGAATACACATTAAAAGAAAAAAAAAATAGAAGAAGAGAGAAAGATAGAATCCGTTGTCTGCAGATTTGATGCTCCCTCCTTGCTCCTACTTTGAATCTTCAATGGTCTCCAAGTCGCTTCATTCTCCAAAACTCATTAGAACTAGGGTTTTGGTCCTAATATACTATATTCTAAACTTATGGAATCCTCCCTCTAATCTATGTGATTCTCCTCCTTTTATATGCCTCTTTATATGTCTTTAAGTCCTCTTGGAAGTCCTTGAGTCAATCGGATCGAACCAATCCTTCTTGAACTCAAATTTGGACAAAAAACGACTTTTTTACACGTACCCCCGCCCCGGCTGGGGGTATAAGGCTTAAAGGACCCACCCCGGCTGGCATACCCACTGTTTTGCAGCTTGTACCCCCGCCTTGGTGGGGGGTTTTGCTTAGTAAAAGTCTGCCTCGGTTGGCATCCTTTTTCTGCTACAGTGTCCTCTGGTAAAACGGTCATAACTTTTGATCTGGGAAGAGTTACGAGGCCTGCCACCTATCAAATCGAAGATGTTGACGAGCTCTACAACTTTAATTCTTTGAGAATTGAGAAATAACGGACTGATGAAGGTTGAAATTGGGTTGGAAGTGAGTGCTATGCAAATGGCCACCCAAAATAGTGATGTTCAACGTCCGTTGGTACAAAGATCATAACTCTTGCATCAGAACTCCATTGGAATGATTAAAGATGTTCCGGAAAGCTAAGAAGAAGCTCTACAATATAATCCAAGTTCCAAGCCAAGAATATGAAATGAACATGAAAGCCCATACGATGTCCGAATTGCTCTTCGTTGCGATTTCATACCAATTCTTTACGTTTTCATACCAATAGTTGCTCACACAGCTCCCAAGCATATAATCTACAAAATAAATACAAAATGCATGAAAAGTAACTAAGAAACATGAGTTTAAGCAACTAGTCAAGTAACAGATACCGGATAAGTAGGTATAAATCCTACTTTTCAAATACACCCAAACTTAAACCTTTGTTTGTCCTCAAGCAAAAATACCAAACAACAATGCTATGCATTGCAACTAATCTACATGCCTAAGAATCCAGTAGTAATGATAGAAACAAATCTATTCAACCGGCCTTAGAGAAATTAAGTAAACATGATAATACATCATATCAAAACAAATAAGTAATTTCCTAATCAATCATCAAATCTTAGACTGTTATCACTAATATAGTGTGTGTGTGTGTGCTCAACAACAATGGTAACTGATATAAAATCAAATTTAACACATAATATCTCTTCGAAGGCATCATACAGTGTATACTCAAGAAATCCCAAAACAATCTAGATCCAATTAAAATCAAACAATTACCAACATCGAGGGTCAGCATGGGATACTTATGCTTCATTTTTCATCTACGGGGGCTTTTTGCTCTTATTTCCCGTTTTATTTATTTTTTTCTTTTGAATGATGGATAGTGAGTGCATTTTACGCTCCATCTCACGCCTGTGTTTATGGAGAGTGCATTTCACGCTTCTTCTCGACCCACCACAGGACTCAATTTATTTAACTCAATTTTTTTTAGAAGCTTATATACCCCACTTTTTCCCCCAAACTTAGGTTCTTGCCTAATTCTTCGCCTTCACTGCCAATCCTTGTCATTCTCTTATTTAAACTAGCATTATCCTTTAGAGGTCCTTTATGTATCAATATGAACTAAATCCGTCAACATAGTTGTTTTTACTGTGCTATCCTTATTATATCAGTTTCAAACAGAAAAAGACTCAATTCATAACAGGAAATCATATCAAAGCTCTAATAGTCACTACTATACTTGTCTACCCAATTCCAATCTAATCATTGGCCAAAACAAACTGTAAATATCAAACAACTGGACTCATGCAAGATGTACTAAATGCTATATAAACATAGAAACTAACTACTAATTTTTCAATTTTTTCAATTTTTTTTTATTTCAAGAAACTGAATGCAAAAACTAAATGTAACTATACGAACTACACAAACTAAATATATGCAATACAACACTAAAATTCCCCCAAACTTAAACTAGACATTGTCCTCAATGGCTGAAATATAAAAAAATAAAGTGGAGGACTTCCCTGAAAATATAGCAATCCTCATCCTTGTCTGCTAAGTTTGGAGAATAGGTTAGGCACATGGAACAAATTGGGCACCATACTTTAATTTGACTTGAATAACCTTTTCATAATCTTTTGCATGTCCATTGAACCTCCAATACCTGCAATGAAGAGAGACAACATGGATTAGAATAACATTTTGGATTGGTAAGAGAACTTAATAAGCAAATTAATTCCTATCTACTAAAAAAACTAGTAAAGCATATAAATATAAAAATTCCTAGGTTGCCTCCCAGTTAGCGCTTGAATTACAGTCTTTCAGCTTGACTTTGTCTGGTCAACGCTATCCAATTCCTCTTCGATACTTGAGGAACCCTCCATCCATCGGAAATAATGTAGCTTTTGGTAGGTTCCTATTTGTGATGGCCAATGCATCAAAGTCACCTAGCATGCTTTATTTAGATAAGATCACATTCAAGAACGTCCAACATCTAGGTGTTTTCTCCATTGTGTATGTGATCACTTTGGGGCATGGAGGCTTGTCACACACAATGGGCTCTTCTTCTATCTTCTCCTCCTCATCCCACCATGGTTTCACATTTGTACTAGCTCTCATATCATAAAGAGCCTTGCTTACGACATGACTACCAAGCGGGCACGGTTTTGAAAATCTAACTGGACCCTTGATCTTTGGTGGAGAAGGCACTTGGGGCACTACTAGCATCGGCTCATCCTCGTTGGTGCTCATAGTTAGTTCTTCACCGACCTTATTTTCATTATCCCCACTTGTCTCCCCTTTTTCAACATCTCGTGTCTCATTCAGTTGTAGATTTGGCTCGTACACTTCATCAATCTCGGAATCCTCGTCATAACACTAATTATTTTGAGGAAAATTGTTCAAGGCTTTGATCATTTGATCCACCTGGTTCTGTAGAATTTGGATTGATATCTCTTGATTAATCCTCCTCTCCTCATTTGATGCTACGAACTTGAACAACAATTCCTCCAACCTTGAATTATCCGTCTTAGATTTGGAATCCATGGGTTGAAGTGGTGATGAGTTGTTCTATGTGTTGCTGAAAATTATGGCTCGATATTTCTTGACTCATCATCATCTCCTCTTGTTTTGCTATGATCCTTGACATGAATTCTTCCAACTTTGACTATTCTTCTTGTGGCAATGAAGGTGGATGTGATAACCCGGTATTTCGAATAATGAAAATTTTACGAATAAATTTTTTTATATTAATATTAATATTAATTATTAATATTGTGTTGTGTAACTGTGATACGAGTTTGGAGAATGAGTCAATTTGTGTATTGACTAATAAATTTAGAGTAGAGTTGTGCTTAACAGCTTTAGAAATTCAAACCCTAATTTCTAGTTAGGGATTCGGTAGAAAATATAATTAAAATAATTATATTGAAGAGTATGTATTTGTACAGTATAGAGATATTGATCAATGATTGATCGGATAAGGTTTAAAATTAATAAACCCTAATAAGATATTAGAAACCCTAACGTACGGTTAGAAACCCTAATCGAAAGCTGAGAAACCCTAATTTTATATTCGAGAATCCTAAAACCCTAATTAGGAAACCCTAATCCTAATTAGTAAGCTTAATATGTTTATTAAACTTAAATATGATTAGAAAACCCTAATTATATTTTAGTTGTCTTAATTTCTATTTTTCAAACCCTAATTATACTTTAAAAATATTAATTTCTATTTAAAACCCTAATTTTATTTTTAAAATTCTTAATTTTTCTTTTTAGAAACCCTAATTAGAAAATTCTAGAATTTGAGTTTGTAAAACCTAAGGGTTTGAGCAATTGACCATCATGCCATTAAAAATTGCAAGAATAATGACCAAAATGCCCTTTATGGGATTTTTAGTAGATTACTTGTAAATCCTGGTAAATTTGTAGTAGGTGACCAACTCTTGACCAACCACTTGACTTTGTGACTTCAAAAATCTCAGAAAAGCAGCTAGCAACCTCAGATCCAAGCAACATGTCACATTATATATAGATTATATGAGAGAGAAAGTCCATTTGCTAGCCCATTTTTCTTAAAAGCTCTCACCAACTCTTATTCTCTCTCAAAGCTCCGAAAATAGCAAGTAGATTAATCATAGAGCAGCCCCTTGATCAACCAATATCAGATTAGGAAGATCAAGATCTAAGATTATTCAAGAAAATGTATAAACCTAATTTTTATTTTTGATCCATGTTGCTAAGAAAAAGTTTTTGTTTATGTGTTTAGATTTTTGCTAGATGATGTTTAATGATGATCTATGTTGATATAACATAGATCCATAAAGATCAAAATGCTTTAAAATCGAGTTTTCCAAAACTATCAAGAACATGGTTTGTGGTCCGACAAGCTAATGTCGAGCGCCATGATTCGTGTCTGTTTATGATTCTTGTTGTTTTATGTTTTGAATCGGTAGTTTGGTATGAGTACTTTGTTCTGCAAGTGAAATCAGGGTCGTTGAATGTTTATATTTCAAGTTTTAATCGACAAAGTCGGCCGACCGACTAATGACCGAAAGTACAATCTGGGCAACCCGTAAACCGCTTTGTGAGTCGATAAGATGTTCAAATGACTAGATCTGTCAGTGTTTACAAGTTTTGTTGTTGTTGTATACATGTTGTAGCCTGTAATATGGACTCCAAGTACATGCCTTTAGATTCTATAAACATCAAATGGATTGGTTTTAATGGGTGGTCAAAGTAGCCCATCTGATCACGAATCACTTTTCTGGAAATTCCAGAAAGTGTATGAACATGATCTCTGACCATGTTTGACCGGATCGTATCTAATGCGTTTGTTATATTTGGATTGTAATTGTGTTATCTAGTTGTTCCTTGACACGAGCACTACAGGTATGAACCAATAACGTACCTAATTGATGGCCAGAACACCAAATTAATCGAGCCCTAAAGTAGTACCCTGAAGCTGCCTAGGTTTCTGGGTTACCTAGAAAGCCCAGGAGCTGTCTGACAACAAGTTTGCGAGATCCAATCTTCTTGATGGTTTGTTGAATGACCTAAATGATGACTGATAATTGTAGTGTTACATAAACACTACACGATTGAGGTTTAAGTTGGCCTAATAAAGTCATGGATTGAAATATAAGGCAGGTTGAACACGAAGCTGTCAGTGTTCTTGAGCTCAAGAACACCAACAGCGACGCTAAGTGTCGCTATAGGCCATTAGCGACGGTTTAATTAATTTATTTTCTGATTTTTCCGGTAATTAATTAAAAATAGAAATTAAATTATAAAAATTACCAAAAATGATTTTAAAAATTATTTCAAATTATGAAAAATACTTTCTGACTATTTGGAATATTTTTCATTAATAATTATAATTATTTGAATATTAATGCTATTTAATTTATTTAATTATTGTATTAAATAAATTAGAGAAAAATAATTTTAATATTATGAAAAATTATTTAAATAAGAATAATGTATTTAAAAATATTTTGAATTATAAAATATAATTTTAATATTTTTGGAGAATTTTCATTAATAATTTAATATTAATGATATTAGTTTTATTTAATTATTGTATTAAATAAATAATTTAAAAATCATTTTAAAAGAGAATAAAGTGTTTAAAAAATATTTTGAATTATAAAATATAATTTTCAATATTTTGGAGAATTCTCATTAATAAATTAATATTAATGATATTATATTTATTTAATTATTAAATTAAATAAATGAATTAAAATGATTTTATTGATTTAAAATCATTTAAAAATGAGAAATATGTTTTAAAAATGTTTGAAGTTATAATTAATGACTTTTAATATTTTGGTAATAATTTCATTAATATTTAAATATTAATGGTGATGATTTAAAATTATTTTAATTAATTTAAAAATCATTTAAGTAGAATATTGATGATTTAAAAATATTTTAAGTTATTGATAATAACTTTAATATTTTGACAAGTATAACATTAATATTTTTATATTATTAAATATAATAAGATTATTTGATAATTAAATCATTTAAAAATGATTCCGATGCTTGAAAAATTATTATAAATTATAGTAATTGTTTATAAATTATTAAAAGCTTCCAAAAAATATTATTAATGATATTTAACTTATCTAAAATAATATTGAAGCTTAGAGACCAAGTTTAATTGACAATCAATGTGTTAATTGTCAGATAGGGTGACCAGAAAACCGAGATGAGACCGAAGTCCAACCAGACCGAACTAGTTAGACTTGCTAAATGTTTATACAGGCTATAAACACTAATGTGACTATGTGGTAATGTGCCTAGGAGAAGTTTGACTGTAAATTACAGTATTACATGTTATGAAATATTGTGCTAATTGTGAGACCGATATTATTGGTTATAGGTCTTACGAACGCAGATAAGTTTATTGTGTAGCAGTAATCAATGCGGAAGGCAAGTTTCCTAACTCAACCTTGAGTTATATTCATTCAATTATTATTGTGGTTAATTATTGCTAATTATACCATGTCCAGGGATTTATTGTTGATTATTCGCAGTTAGTGCATGTTTAATAATTCAAATTGAATTACTAATTCGGAGAATATACATTTGTAGAATAACTGTTGTTGGATATTCATATTCGTAGAAGATAGAATTGACAGTACAGATAATTCCTGTTTATTATCAAATTATGTTGAGAAATGTCTTAGCTAATTATTCTGGCTAGACGAACATTTGTTAGAACTTGATAAATTCGAAAAGAGAATTCAATTGTTATTGCTAGATCGATGCCAATTATTTTGGCTAGATCGATAAGTAAATAGAAATTGAAATCATTAAATTTCATTGTTAAATCAAATCTTGATTCTGAGACTGAGAAGAATAACCTTTTATATAAAGGGAACATTTTAGGTCGTATATTCGTCCATTGCGCACTGTTAAGTATTATGCATAATATAGGGTATAATAAAGTTGATCACTTGTTATACTTGCAGAGGGGTATGATTTAATCTTTATGGTTATTTGATACTCCTGCGTATATATCAAAGTAAAATCTTTGATAGATACCCGAGAAGATAGAAGTTCTAGATCCAATGGATCGCTCAGCATAAATCTGGAAAAAACATTCCACTTTGTTATTTCGAAAAATTGATTCTTGTTTATTCAATAGAATATCGTAGAAACTTTGAAAGCGTTGTACTATTTCATTATCAGATTATTGCGTTGCCTAGAATACGAGAAGATTTGTTATTGATTAACGATTTGTTCAGCTATTTCAAAGTTTCCCGAACTTTGGTGTCATTCTATCAAAATAGATAGTCTATTATTCTGATACTTATACATTCATTGTATATCTTAACTTGCGGGGCAAATTTGTTGCTCACCCTTGTTAAATAAAACTTTTCAGCTAGAGACGAAGTTGCAGAAGGTGCTGCGAAGAAGAACAAAGGGAAAGGCATAGTTATAAATTAATATAATGAAGTTTAGCATTATTATTATATTGTTGTATTGTAAACCCTTTTTGTATATCTAAGGGGTATTTCTGTAATGTTAAGGTTAGTGGACCTGGGACTTATGTATTAACAACATATGTTAATGAGTTATGTATTCCTATTTATATTTAAATGGGTAGTTAAATGTTATTATATTGTGGATCGTGAGCACCAAATTCGGGGGTCAGGTAACCCGGATTTGGGGGTGTCACAGTGGATATGAGAATTCTGGTGTGTATGTTGGATTTGGAGCGTAGTATTGGTCTTCATAATTGTAGCTCCATGATGAATTCGGGTGATACCCCCAAGCTTGATTATAATTAGCATATGCATACTGGTTGAGGTATTCACCACCATGTTACCAACACAATATTTACAAACTATCGCTTTCCTCCGAATACGTTAGACTGCAACAACATCCAACCTCCTCGAAATTGTCTCAAGCTGTGCTGATAATGCAAAAAATGCATTAAGTCCATCAATTCCCGTGTCTTTTGGTAGAGTTATATTTATATATGGCCATTGATAATTGCATCCAACCATGGTACCTGAAATGAGAGAAAAATAGGAAGATAATAAAATAAGAAAAATAAATGTTTAAATTAAGACTAATTTGATTGAAGCTAATATTGGTAAAAAAAAATATTAAACTAATTGTGACGCCCCCAAAATAGGTATACATCACCCATTCTGAGTCGCCAAATACATGGTACAGAAACAAATACAACTTCAGTAATACAATTGTTGTACAAAATACGATAACACATATACTGTGAGTTTGAATACAAATATTGTCTAATAGACAATATACAAACTCAAAAGGAGTCATCATTACAATTATTGATACACTATTTTACAAAATAGTGAGGACTACTAAAACAACTATCTTGAATCATCACATCATACCCCGGCTAGTTCCTGCTAAATTCTCTCCTCCTGAGAAGAACAATGGAACAAAAAGGAAAAGGGTGAGCTCAACTAGCCCAGTAAAGAATATTATGACTAAGATAATATACAAAAAATTATCATTAGTCTTCAACAAGGAAAAATCTGATAAAATATAATAGACAACAAGTTTTAGATCAACAACTACAGCGGAAACAACAATCCATTAGAAGAGTCAAGTAGAGAAAGAATTCTACTATCTTCTAAGATTTAAAAATCCATCATCAATATTTTATCCCTGTAACATCAATCAATATACATCTTGAATCAAATATTCATCTTTGCACTACAGGCCAAAGATATTCATTTGTATCACCAGTTGGCCATGTTCATTTCAACACCTGTTCATCTTTGCACTACGAGCCAAAGATATTCATTAGGTAATAATTCATCTTTGCACTACAGGCCAAAGATATTCAGTAATATCATTATTTAGGATTGAGGATGATGAAAAATATCTTAAAGAAAACGAATCCAGTGAGATAAAAGATCAAAGATTAGGAATTCGTACTTTAGTTTATCTAAGTTCAAAAATACTCCATAATAACCAATTGTGAAGCAGAATTCAAAAAATAAAGATCAAAATATGGATACAATCAAAGATAGTAACCATAATAGACGTCTTGGACAAAAAGGAGAAAATTTTATTTTTTGGTGAATAGTGATGTATTCGTAAATAGTGCCGTATACGTGAATAGTATCGTATACGTGAATAGTAACCCCAACACAAAAAGGTAGAAATTCCACAATAAAATCCATACCAATATTTTGGTATAATGATATTGAAAGAATAAAATCATTAGAAAGAAAATAACATTCCTTACCTCAAAATATCAGTACTTCTGATTGGAATATCGAGTATAAGGCTGAAGGAAACTTGCACTGATGAATAGAAACTCACAAAGTATCTAAATACTCACAAAATACGCTCGATAATATAGAGAGAGAAAGAGAGAAAACTTGTTTCTGGTGTGATTTTCAATTCTAACTAAACACCCTATTTATAGGAAAATGCTTAGAACGCCATAGCAGACTAACCTGCTACCTGATGGCTTTACCTGCTACTATTCAAGCCCATCACTTTTGAAAATAAATTCCAGCACATTTTATTACTCACCAACCAAAAGTGGGGCCCACCATATTTTTAATAAAAACATTTTATTTTCTGAAACTTCAACAATTCATAATAAATAGCCCTTTATCAGAAAAATTTGAATCTCATGTGCTTTCCATAGGAAATTTAATTCTCTACAACTTTGTAAGTTTATGTTTTTTCAAATTCCAAACGAAAAATGACCGAAATCCACATACGGACGATTTTCAAAACCTACATTACGACAAAATACTGATAAAACACCTCAGCATTAATTCCTTCATTTATAACCACATAAAATAAATATATCCATCATTTATATCCACAGAAAATAAATATTTCCTTATCATATAAATTAATAACTAATTATTCACAAATAATATTACAGAATCACAATTATGACAACCAGGTCGTTTCTAGGAAAGAGGGGGCTTTCCGATAAGGATTTTTCCTTATTGGCGCGCAATTAGGTGACCAAACCCCTTTCAGAGACAGAACTTCCTTAGACATTGCCAATAATGCTATCTAATAATTTTATTCAAATAATATGAATTATTGATCTGATAATAGAGATACTGTGCAGTGACAATTATTGAAACAACAATAATATAAAATATCAACGCAATATTTATTGAACAAATAAAATAAAATATTGAACAGTAATTACTGTAACAATTATTGAGTAGTGACTTCTTACGTAAGAATCAATAATTTCAAAAATCTTATGTAATACCGTATGCCATCGTCTTGAACCACCACGTATTACTATATTTTAACCACCGGGTATTCCAACAGTGTTAACGGTAACCATTACGCTGTTATTTATAAAAACTCAAACTTGTCGTTTTCTTAATCCAAAAGTTATCCGTTATGGGGCCCATTAAATGGTCATTTGCGTCATTGCATTGAATATTTCCGACGTAAAGAATATTCCACGACCAAACTAATATTTCAAACAAAATGAATACTTTATAACCACTTGCTTATTTTGCAAAATTTGCACATTTCACCCATAACCAAAGTATTATATCAAATTAACACTTTATTATTCAAAATAATAAATAGAGGAAATTTGATTTTATTTATTAAAAAGTTGGGGTCTTACAACCTTCCCTTCTTATGAAATTTCATCCTCGAAATTGACGTACGTACCTGGTGTTTCGAAAAGGTGAGGATACCTCTCTTTCATTTTTGATTCTAACTCCAAGTCATTTCTTCAATAGCATGGTTTCTCCACAAAACCTTAACTTATGGTATAACCTTGGTGCGTAGGACATGCTCTTTCCTATCCAAGATCTTAACAGGTACCTCCTCGTAAGTTAAATCTTCGGCTATCTCGTACGGTTCTAACTCAATAATGTGGTTCGGGTCTTTCACATATTTACGAAGCATAGATATGTGAAAAACATTATGAACATGAGACATGCTTGGAGGCAATGCGAGTCTATAGGCCACATTTCCTATTCGGTCAAGAATCTCAAATGGACAAACAAATCTTGGATTGAGCTTTTCTCTTTTACCAAATCTTGTAACTCCCTTCCATGGAGCAATACGTAACAATACATGATCCCCAATATTAAATTCTACGTCCTTTCGATGAAGATCCGCATAACTCTTTTGTCGATCCTGTGCCGTTTGTATACGTTGTCGAATCGTTTGGATCTTTTTTTGTAGTTATGCGTGCCAATTCTAGTCCCAATAATGTTGTTTCTCCCACCTCATCCCAGCATACTGGAGAGCGACACTTTCGTCCATACAATGCTTCAAATGGAGCCATGCCTATACTTGTCTGATAACTGTTGTTGTAGGAGAATTCCACCAATGGTAGGTACTTATCCCAACCCCCTTTGAAATCTAGGACACAGAGTCTTAATAGATCTTCAAGAGTTTGAATAGTACTCTCTCGATTGCGCTCATCTGTCTTTGAGGATGGTATCTTTCTGAATCATAAATCTGTGCCCATAGCTTTTTGCAAGCTAACCCAAAATTGTGAAGTGAATCTTGGGTCACGATCCAAAACTATGGATACTAGCATGCCATGCAATTTCAAAATCTCATTTACGTACATACTAGCAAGACGTTCAAGGGAATAAGTCTCCCGTATAGGCAAGAAATGGGCAGACTTGGTTAATCTATCAACAATAACCCAAATCGCATCTATGCCTTGAGAAACCTTGGGAAGACCCGTAACAAAATCCATAGTGATGTGTTCCCACTTCCATTTCGGAATCTCAAGTGGTTGCAATGGACCCTTTGGCACTTGATGCTCTACCTTTACACGTTGACAAGTTAAACACCTCGAGATAAACTCCGCGATCTCTCTATTCATATTGTTCCACCAAAATGTATGTCGAAGATCATGATACATTTTGGTACTTCTAGGATGGATTGCAAACGGTGTGTTGTGTGCCTCCATCACGATTCTATGCTTCAAGTCAGAATCGTTAGGAACACAAAGTCTGGAGTTGACTCGAAGTATTCCTTTTTCATCAATTCTTGCTCCTGGAATAGCACCTTCTTGCAGTTTCTTCTTCATACGCATCTATAACATCTAACTGGCGGTCGTTCTCCTCCCCTAGAATTTGTTGTTGGTGCTTGTGCTGCTGCTGATGTCTTCCCGTCATTGTTGAATCTCCTTTTTTTTGAAATTTTCACTTGACTCACCTCTCCTATTATCATGGCCATGATTACCACCCAAGTGGTTATCGCTTTTGTCTATATTCTTTCTTCCCCGCTGGTTATCATCGCTCTGATGACTGCTGTCACCGGTATGACCCTGATTGTGGTCCCTCGGTTGGGCATACTCATTATCTCGCTCTAATAGTTGAGCCCTGTTGACAACATCTGAATATAAAGAAAATTTATGAGAGATAAGATATTGCCGAATCTCGAGTTTTAGACCTCTCAGAAACATCCTCGTCATTCGTTCCTCATTCTCGACCAAATGAGGTGCAAACCTGGATAACTCTGCAAAATTCGCCTCGTACTGGGACACCGTCATGTTATTTTGTTCCAGTCTGATGAACTCCACCTCCTTCATATGACAAATACTTTCAGGAAAGTACTTGTCATTAAATAGTTTCTAAAACGTTTCCCAAGACATGTTGAGTGCGGCAGGCTGGGTATGCTTCACAGATTCCCACCAGTAATCTGCCTCACCGCGGAACATAAAGGTGGCGAATGGAACCATCTGTTCCTCCGTGCATCCCAAGACATCGAATATCTTGGTAATTTGTTTGACCCACATTTTCGCCTTAATCAGATCCGGCTTTCCGCAAATTCTGGTGGTCCCAACTCCTTGAACTGCTTGGTTGTATCCGACCAAATAAATAACAAATAAACTTAGTCAGGTCATACTAGTGAAGGAATTCCCCGTCTCTCCCCTCCTAGTTCTTGTCTCACATCTCGGCCCAGGATCATATCCTAAGCTTTGATACTGTTGTGGACGCCCCCAAAATAGGTATACATCACCCATTCTGAGTCGCCAAATACATGGTACATAAACAAATACAACTTCAGTAATACAATTGTCGAACAAAATGCGACAACACATATACTGTGAGTTTGAATACAAATATTGTCTAATAGACAATATACAAACTCAAAAGGAGTCCTCATTACAATTATTGATACACTATTTTACAAAATAGTGAGGACTACTAAAACAACTATCTTGAATCATCACCTCATACCTACACATTTAGTTCTCCGCTAAATTCTCTCATCTTGAGAAGAACAATGGAACAAAAAGGAAAAGGTGAGCTCAACTAGCCCAGTAAAGAATATTATGACTAAGATAATATACAAAAAATTATCATTAGTCTTTAACAAGGAAAAATCTGATAAAATATAATAGACAACAAGTTTTAGATCAACAACTACAATGAAACAACAATCCATTAGAAGAGTCAGTAGAGAAAGAATTATACTATCTTCTAAGATTTAAAATCCATCATCAATATTTTATCCTGTAACATCAATCAATATACATCTTGAATCAAATATTCATCTTTGCGCTTCTGTGCCAAAGATATTCATTTAGATCATTTGGTTGGCCATGTTCATCTCAACACTGTTCATCTTTGCACTACTGAGCCAAAGATATTCATTAGTAATCATTCATCTTTGCACTCTGTGCCAAAGATATTCATTAGAGTAATTATTCATCTTTGCACTACAGGCCAAAGATATTCAGTAATATCATTATTTAGGATTGAGGATGATGAAAAATATCTTAAAGAAAACGAATCCAATGAGATAAAAGATCAAAGATTAGGAATTCGTACTTTAGTTTATCTAAGTTCAAAAATACTCCATAATAACCAATTGTGAAGCAGAATTCAAAAAATAAAGATCAAAATATGGATACAATCAAAGATAGTAACCATAATAGACGTCTTGGACAAAAAGGAGAAAATTTCATTTTTTGCTAAATAGTGCCGTATTCGTAAATAGTGCCGTATACGTGAATAGTGCCGTATACGTGAATAGTAACCCCGACACAAAAAGTAGAAATTCCATAATAAAATCAAACTAATATTTTGGTATAATGATATTGAAAGAATAAAATCATTAGAAAGAAAATAACATCCCTTACCTCAAAATATCAGTACTTCTGATCGGAATATCGAGTATAAGGCTGAAGGAAACTTGCACTGATGAATAGAAACTCACAAAGTATCTAAATACTCACAAAATACGCTCGATAATATAGAGAGAGAAAGAGAGAAAACTTGTTTCTGGTGTTATTTTCAATTCTAACTAAGCACCCTATTTATAGGAAAATGCTTAGAACGCCATAGCAGACTAACCTGCTACCTGATGGCTTTACATGCTACTATTCAAGCCCACCACTTTTGAAAATAAATTCCAGCACATTTTATTACTCACCAACCAAAAGTGGGGCCCACCATATTTTTAATAAAAACATTTTATTTTCCGAAACTTCAACAATTCATAATAAATAGCCCTTTATCAGAAAAAATTGAATTTCATGTGCTTTCCATAGGAAATTTAATTCTCTACAACTTTGTAAGTTTATGTTTTTTCAAATTCCAAACAAAAAATGACCGAAATCCACATACGGACGATTTTCAAAACCTACATTCCGACAAAATACTGATAAAACACCTCAACATTAATTCCTTCATTTATAACTACATAAAATAAATATATCCATCATTTATATCCACATAAAATAAATATTTCCTTATCATATAAATCAATAACTAATTATTCATAAATAATATTACAGAATCACAATTATGACAACCAGGTCGTTCCCAGGAAAGAAGGGGCTTTCCGATAAGGATTTCTCCTTATTGGCGCGCAATTAGGTCACCAAACCCCTTTCTTAGACAGAACTTCCTTAGACATTACCAATAATGTTATCTAATAATATTATTCAAATAATATGAATTATTGATCTGATAATGGAGATACTGTGTATTCACAATTATTAAAACAACAATAATATAAAATATCAACGCAACATTTATTGAACCAATAAAATAAAATATTGAACAGTAATTACTGTAACAATTATTGAGTAGTGACTTCTTACGTAAGAATTAATAATTTCAAAAATACTGTGCAATACAATGTGCTACTATGCAACCACACGTATTACAGTATTTTAACCACCGGGTATTCCAACAGTGTTAACGGTAACCATTACGCCATTATTTATAAAGGTAATTGTTAAATCCATAACACTTTTTTGTTATTTCCACAACAAAAGTGTCGCTATAGATGTATAACGACGGTGAAAACCATCGCTATAGGATCTATAACAACACTTTTGTTGTGAAAATAACAATTTCTGTTGTGGATTTAACAATTCCCTTTATAAAAACTTAAACTTGTCGTTTTCTTCATCCGACAGTTATCCGTTATGGGGCCCATAAATGGCTGCGCCATCGTACGAATATTCTCCGACAGAAAGAATATTCCACGACCAAACGAATATTCCCCGACAAAATGAATACTTTATAACCACTTGCTTATTTTGCAAAATTTGCACATTTCACCCATAACCAAAGTATTATATCAAATTAACACTTTATTATTCAAAATAATAAATAGAGGAAATTTGATTTTATTCATTAAAAAGTTGGGGTCTTACACTAATTCCCCGGCAACGACGCCAAAAACTTGTTGGGTAAAATCTAATTACACACAACACGCAAGTATACGTGGTCAACAAGTAATAAAGTGTAAGTAGAGTATCGTTCCCACGAGGAATTGTTTAATAAAAATCACAAAGTACTAACCCGTAACCAACTCAATCTTATTTAAACGAATGAATTTCAAATTATATAATTAAACTACTATTAAATTCTACTAGTTAAATTAAGATTACGGAGATTTAAAATTACAACTTCACTTATTGCTTCATTTAAGCTAACACACTTCTCATCAATTATTCTCTATCATTAATTGTTAATCAAGAACACTAAAGCAGATAAAACCACCTTTCGATGCATAATACCCATACTCACTTAAATCCACAGATGATAGAATTAAACAAGACACCCTAGTTAACTAATCCACTATATCTCTATGTGAATTATTATTAAAAAGGATTTAAAGCACAAGTTCTCTATAAGATTACATATGGCGTAAAGGCATATCTCTATCCTAAACACGAATCATGAATTCCATCTATGCAGAAATCACAAACATATGCTATCATGATCAGATCTAAATTTATACTCTTCTTCCGATTTCATATAAATTATCACGGTAATTGATGGCCAATCAATTAAACAATTAAGTCCAAATCACAATAGACAATCCTCACGATAGAACATAATAAATGATAGCGAAACATATTAAAATAAACTACAAAATAAGATCCATTGTAATCTCAAACAAAGAATTAGTTCATTGAATTAAAACTAAGAATCCACACTTGAATACACATTAAAAGAAAAAAATAGAAGAAGAGAGAACGATAGATCTCGTTGTCTACAGATTTGATGCTCCCTCCTTGCTCCTACTTTGAATCTTCAATGGTCTCCAAGTCGCTTCATTCTCCAAAATTCATTAGAACTAGGATTTTGGTCCCAATCTACTATATTCTAAACTAATGGAATCCTCCATCTAATCTATGTGATTTTCCTCCTTTTATATGCCTCTTTATATGTCTTTAAGTCCTCTTGGAAGTCCTTGAGTCAATCGGATCGAACCAATCCTTCTCGAACTCAAATTCGGATAAAAAATGACTTTTTTGCGTGTACCTCCGCCTCGGCGGGGGGTATGAGGCTTAAAGGGCCCTCCCTGGCTGGCATACCCACTGATTTATAGCTTGTATCCCCGCTCCGGCGGGGGTTTTGCTTAGTAAAAGGCCGCCCCAACGGGTATCCTTTTTCTGCTACAGTATCCTCTGGTAAAACGGCCATAACGTTTGATCCGTGAAGAGTTACGAGGCCTAACACCTATCAAATCGAAGATCTTGACGAGCTCTACAACTTTCATTCTTTGAGAATTGAGAAATAATGGATGAACGAAGGTCGACATGTGGTTGGAAGTGAGTGTTATGCAAATGGCCAACCAAAACAGTGAAGTTCAACGTCCGTTGGTACAAAGATCATAACTCTTGCATCCGAACTCCGATTGGAATGATTCAAGATGTTCCAGAAAGGTAAGAAGAAGCTCTAAAATATAATTCAAGTTCTAAGCCAAGAATATGAAATGAACATGAAAGCCCAAACGATGTCCGAATTGCTTTTCTTTACGATTTAATTCCAATTCTTTACGATTTCATACCAATAGTTGCTCACACAGCTCCCAAGCATATGATCTACAAAATGAACACAAAATGCATGAAAAGTAACTAAGAAACATGAGTTTAAGCAACTAATTCAAGTAACAGATACTGGATAAGTAGGTATAAACCTACTTATCAATACACACCTTCAGATTACCTGATCAGAGCAAAATTTCCACGGATATGGATCATCCCATACATAATGTCTAGCATCACTCTTAAGTTTATCTTTCTGGGTTATAGAGAATTCACTAGAAAGATGCTTACTCACTAAGTAATTCACAATATGAGCATACCATGGTAAAGCCTTGTCTATAGAAAACAAATACTCATCTGTAAAAGAATCTTGCAGTGGTAATGCCTCTTTATTCTTTATCAGCCTACTCAAGTGATCTGCTGATAGATTGTCTGCACCTTTCTTATACTTGATCTCCAAGTCAAACTCCTGTAGCAGCAAAATCCACCTAATAATTTTAGGTTTGGACTCTTTCTTGATCAACAAATACATGAGAGCAACATGATCATAATAGACTATAACTTTAGTACCAAGCAAATAAGATCTTAATTTCTCCTAGGCAAAAACAACAGACAAAAGTTCATTTTCATTTGTAGAGTAATTGATTTGGGCAACATTCATCGTTCTAGAAATATAATAGATGGCATGGACTGCTTTGTCAACTCTTTGGTCTAAGACAGCTCCCACTGCATAGTTACTTGCATCACACATGCTTTCAAAAGGTAACTCCAATTTAGTGGTTGTATTACTGGTGCTGAGGTCAAAAGTTTCTTCAACTTGTTAAACTCCTCTTTACACTCATTGAAAAATTGGAATTCCTCATCCTTTTGCAGTAACTTACATAATGGTAACTCTATCCTTGAGAAGTCCTTGATAAACCTGCAATAAAAACATTCATGTCCAAGGAAAGACCGAATCTCCCGCACACTTGCGGGGTAAGACAAAGAAGGAATAACATCTATCTTAGCTTTATCTACCTCTAAACCTCTAGCTAAAACAACATGACCAAGTATTATACATTGCTCTACTATAAAATGACATTTTTCCTAGTTAAGAACAAGTGTAGTCTCTAAACATCTCTCTAGCACATGAGTCAAATTATCTAAGCATTTATCCAAAGAATCACCATGAATTGTGAAATCATCCATAAAAACTTCTATGAAACTTTCTAAAAGATAAAAAAAATGCTAACCATACATATCTAGAACGTACCTGGTGTATTACAAAGTCTTAAGTACATTCTACGATACGCATATGTACTAAAAGGACATGTGAATTTGGTCTTTTCCTGGTCTTCGGGTGCAATCACAATTTGGCTATAACCTAAAAAACCATCTAAAAAACAATAATAAGCATGCCCAACCAATCGTTCTAACATTAGATCAATGAAAAGGAGAGGAAAATGATCTTTTCTAGTTACAACATTCAATTTTCTATAATTAATATATATACTGTAAGACTCCAAATTTTTTTTTTATAAAATGGAATTTCCTTTATTTATTATTTTGAAATAGTAAGGGTTGATTTGATTAATGTGGTTAGTTATGGGTAAAATGTGCAAATTTTACAAAATAAGCAAGTGGTTATAAAATATTCATTTTTATCGGAGAATATTCGTTTGGTCGTGGAATATTCTTACCGTGGGAATATTAAATGACGACGGTGCAAAATTTTTATGTGTGCCCCATAACGGAAAGCGATTGGATGAAGAAAACGACAAGTATAAGTTGTTTATAAATAAGCAGGCGTAGTTGTTACCAATTATCATTGTTGGAATACCCGGTGGTTAAAACACACGAATTATACTGGCGTTGTTGAAAAGAGTAATACCAGTATTGCACCAATTATTGATTCGTACGTAAGAAGGCACTACTCAATAATTGTTATAGTAATCACTGTTCAGTATTTTATTTTATTGATTCAATAATTGTTGCGTTGATATTTTATATTACTATTGTTTTAATAATTGTCACTACACAGTATTTTTCATTATCGGAGCAATAATTCATATTATCTGAATAATATTATTAGATAACATTATTGGAAATGTCTAGAAAGTTCTGCCTCAGGAGATGTTTGGTCACCTAATTGCGCGCAGCCAAGAAGGAGAAATCTTTATCGAAAGCCCCCTCTTTTCGGGAACTACCGTTTATCGAGATTGTGATTCGTAATATTATTTGTGAATAATTAATTATTGATTTATATGATGAGGAAAATATTGATTTTATGTGGATATAGATAGAGAAATTTTTTAAAGTGACAATTGTTGAAAATCGATATTTTATCTTTTCTGATAAAATAATATTTTATTATATTATTATAATATAATAAAAATGATATTTTTATAATAAATGTGGAATATATGAGTATATGAGGAGGAAGAGTATTTTTGTTGCATTAAATGATTAAAACATGTTTTTCATGTTTGTGGACCCCATTTCTTGACTGAAATTTGATTATAACCTGTAAAATCGTCCGTTTGTGGATTTCGGTCAATTTCTGTTTGGAATTTGGAAAAATTTTCTTCTGCAAAGTTGTAGAGAATGGAATTTCCTATGGCAAATATATGAGGTTCGAATTTTTCTGACAAAAGGGCTATTTATTATGAATTATTGAAGTTCTGGATTAATTGATTATTATTTTTTTTGGAGTTTTAAATAACTTTTATATGAACAACATTTTTGGCAAGTTTGGCACATGTATGGCTGATATTTTGGATCAATGAAGGTGTGCGTAAGAATTTATAATATATATATTAATATTTTATTAAATTTTCTGCTTTGGTGTTCTAAGCAATTTCCTATAAATAGAGTGCTTAGGTTAGAATTGAAAATCACACCAGAAACTAAAGTTTTCTCTCTCTATATTATCGAGCGTATTCTTGTGAGTATTTTGGTACTTTGAGGGCTGCTATACGGTGCAAGTTCCTTCAAAGACTATATCCGAAGATTCCAAATGTAAGTACTATTTTTGCGAGGTAAGGGATGTTATTTTTTTTATAAATGATATTATTTCTTTCAATATCATTATACCGGAATATTGGTAAGATTTTTCTTGTGAAATTCTTGTCTTTTCATGTTGGGGTTACTATTCATGAGTTACTATTCACAAGTTACTATTCACCAGTACTATTCACGAAGCATGATGATTTTGTTATGTGAAATTTCTATCTTTTAGTGTCGGAGTTACTATTCACGTATACGACACTATTCACGATATCTGACACTATTCACGATCATTCGACACTATTCACGTAAAAATTAAATTTTCTTTTTCGTGTCCAAGATTGTCTCGTTATAGTTTCTATCTTTGATTGGATCTATGTTTTGGTCTTCATTCTTGAATTTTACTCCACTCTGGTTATTTATGAAGTATTTTGAACTTGGATTGTTTAAAGTACTAATCCTTAATATTTGTTCTTTTGTTTCACCGATTCATTTTCTTTAAAATATTTTTCATCATCCTCACCCTAAATGATGATATAACTGAAATATCTTTGGCCCGTAGTAAAAAGATGAATGATTTTCGATGAATATCTTCGTTCAGAAAGTAAAAGATGAACAGTGTTTAGATGAACATGATTAATCGATGAATATCTTTGGCTCAGTAGTGCAAAGATGAATATTTGATTTATGATGTATATTGATTGATGTTACAGGGATAAAATATCAATGATGGACTTTTAAATTCATAGATGATAGAAGATTTCATTCTCTACTTAACTCTTCTAATGAATTATTATTTCTGCTGCGAATATTGATTTAAAACTTGTTGTCTATTGTATTCTATGATCATATTTTTCCATGTTGATGACTAAGGATAATTTGTTGTACATTATCTTAGTCATAATATTATTTACTGGGCTAGTTGAGCTCACCCTTTTCCTTTTTGTTCCATTTTTCTTCTCAGGAGACGAGAATATAGCGGGAACTAGTCGGGGTGTGGAGTAATGGTTCAAGACAGTTGTTTTAGTAGTCCTCACTATTTTGTAAAATAGTGTATCAATAATTGTAATGAGGACTTATTTGAGTGTGGATATTGTCTAGAAGATAATATTTGTATTTAAACTCACAGTTTATGTGTTGTCGTATTTTGCACGACAATTGTATTAATGAAGTTGTAGTTGTTTCGCACATACCATGTATTTGGCGACTTAGAATGGGTGATGTATACCTATTTTGGGGGGGCGCCAGGTTGGTATCAGAGCTTAGGGATATGATCTCTGGCGGAGATCAGGGAATAGAACTAGGAGGGGAGAGACGAGTAAATCCTTCGCTAGTGTGTCCCACCTAAGCTTATTTGTTGGTCGGTCATAATATAGGGGTATTATGTGATTTGTTAATTTGTTTATTTGACCCTTGTTTTATGGCAGTATTTAAGAATGTCGACTGAGAATGTTAACAGTGGAGTAAATGAGACCGTGGAGACACCTTTGCTCACCAACGAGGAGAACGTGCAACAGGCTGGCAATGTTCCTCCTGTGAACAACACCACTGAGCAGATGATGAACGATGGTATGTTTAGGAACTTTCTAGAATTCATGCAAAACCAAACGAGAAAGACTACTATTCAAAATGCAGGTGGAAACACTGGCAACTCACGGATGGTCACCGCTAAGCAGTTCAAGGAGTTAGGACCGCCAGAGTTTTTGGGAAAGCCAGAACCACTTACGGCAGAGACGTGGATAAAGCAGATCACTAAGATATTTGATGTCTTGGGATGCTCAGAGGAGCAAAAGGTTCCTTTCGCCGCTTTCATGTTATGAGGAGAGGCAGATTATTGGTGGGAATCCGTAAAGCGTACTCAGCCTACCGCACTGAAGATGTCTTGGGAGAAGTTCCAAGAATTATTTAACAACAAGTACTTTCCCCAAAGTATTCGTCACATGAAGGAGGTAGAGTTCATCAAGCTGGAGAAAAACAATATGAATGTGTCGCAGTACGAAGCTAAGTTTGCCGAGTTGTCCTGATTTGTATCCCATTTGGTTGATAATGAGGAGAGAATGACGCGAATGTTTCTGCGAGGTTTGAAACCCAAAATACGTCAATACCTCATTTCTCACAAACTTTGTTTATATTCAGATGTTGTGAATAGGGCTCAATTATTGGAGCGCGATAATGAGTCGGCACAACTGAAGAATAATGACCAACAACTCGATGATAATCATATCGGTGGTAACGGTCATCGGAACAATGATAACCATCGTGGAGGAAATTATCATACCAGAAATGGTAACCACTTCGGTAGTAATCATGGCCAAGATAATAGAAGAAATAACTCAAGTGGAAATTTCAAAAAGAGAAGATTTAACGATGACGGGAAGATGTCGGCAGCAGCACCAGCAACAAATTCTAGGGGAGGAGAACGACCGCCAGTTAGATGCTACAAATGCGGATAGGAGGGACATATAAGTCCAAACTGTTCACAGCCTTCTAAGGTATGTTATAATTATGGAAAATAAGGTCATATCACTCGAGATTGTACGGTAGTGAAACCCAGTCCAGCGGGGATGGTGACTCAAAAGGCTGTCCCAGAAAAGTCATAGTCAACGGTTCTTGGAAGAGTGTTTTTCGTGACTGGTCAGAATGCGAGGAACCCGAACGAAGTTAGCACGGGTTAGTTAATTATAAATTCTTCAAAGTTTATACCATATTAGATACCGGTTCTACCCATTCATTTATCTCTCCTGCTTACACTCAACGTTTAAACTTGACTCCGGAGAAAATTAGACTTTGACTTATCTGTTGAAACTCCGTTATGAGAAACTTTCATTACATCCATTGTTTATAAATCTTATTTGATCCAAGTTGGCACCATCACATTACTTGTTGACCTTATTTCTTTAAAGATACTTGCTTTTGATGTGATTTTGGGGATTGATTGATTAACTACTCATCATGCCAAAATTGATTGCTTTCGTAAGGTTGTTAGTTTTCATATTCCTAAGCAACCTGTTATTCAAATTCAAGCAACCAAACCATTGAAGTCAAATACTTTCATATCAAGCCATAAAGTCATTCATTTATTGAAAAACGGATGTCAAGTTTTCTTAGCCCATGTTATGGATTTGAACAAAAATACATCAGATTTGAATGATATTTCTATTGTTAGTAAATTTCCTGATGTATTTCCTGAAGAATTTCTTGGCTTACTCCCAAAGTGTGATATTGAATTTTGTATCGACTTTGAACCCAGTACAAAACCCATTTCTAAAATCTCATGGCTCCTATTGAACTTCAGGAGTTAAAAATTCAACTGTAGAAGTTTGTACCTGAGCCTTTATCTGGTGACTTCCTTTGTGGAATGCACCGAAGCCAGACTCTCCGTAGAGGAAGCCATATTTGTGTGACAGTAAACACATAGGTACCATTATGACGTGCTATCCAAGATTGGGATATGAGTCATAGTTGAGAGCAACCTAAGTCAGTAATCGAAATACGTTGCTTTCTAGGCTTAGTTGGTTATTATCGGAGATTCGTGGAAAGATTTTCTTGAATCGCTACTCCATTAACTCAGCTGACTCGTAGAGATACAAAATTCGAATGGAGCGAGGAATATGAAAAGAGCTTCCAAAAACTCAACATGCAGCAACGACGTTGGCTCGAGTTGTTGAAAGATTACGACCATACCATTCAATACCATCCTAGAAAAAAAAAACGAACATGGTAGCTGACGCGTTGAGTAAAAGATCGTATGCGTTTACGAGTGCGATATTGTTAACACAAAGACCCATTTCGTATGACTTACAGAAGATGGAGATAGAGTTAAAGATTCTAAGAACCTGCGTGAAGATAACGAATATACGATTAGAATCGACTTTAATCGATAAATTTAAAGCTGCACAAGCTACAGACTTGGAGTTGATGAATATAAAGAAGAAGATGCAAGAAGTCATTTTTCCAAAAGCGAGAATTGGCGATGTGAGGAAAGCTCAAACCTTAAATTTATTAGTCCATTTGAAATCCTCGATCGAATAGAAACTGTGGCCTATAGACTCTTTTTACCGCCAAGTATAACGCGTGTTCATAACATTTTTCACGTATCGATGTTACGTAAATATGTGGACGACTCGAACCACATTATTGAGTTAGAACCAGACGAGATAGCAGAATATTTAACGTACGAGGAGATACCTGTCAAGATCTTGGATAGGAAAGAGCATGTCCTACGCACAAAGGTTATACCACAAGTTAAGGTTTTGTGGAGGAACCATGCTATTGAAGAAATGACCTGGGAGTTGGAAACGGAAATGAAAGCGAGGTATCCTCATCTTTTCGAAATACCAGGTACGTACGTCAATTTCGAGGACGAAATTTCATAAGGAGGGGAAATTGTAAGACCCCAATTTTTTTTTATTTATAAAATGGAGTTTCCTTTATTTATTATTTTGAAATAGTAAGGGTTGATTTGATTAATGTGGTTAGTTATGGGTAAAATGTGAAAATTTTACAAAATAAGCAAGTGGTTATAAAATATTCATTTTTATCGGAGAATATTCGTTTGGTCGTGGAATATTCTTACTGTCGAGGAATATTCGTACGACGGCGCAGCCTTGTGTGGGCCCCATAACAGAAAGCGATTGGATGAAGAAAATGACAAGTATAAGTTGTTTATAAATAACGGCGTAGTTGTTACCGTTAATACTGTTGGAATACCCGGTGGTTAAAACACGCTTATACGCCGTTGTTGACAAGAAGATTACACAGTATTGCACCAATTATTGATTCTTATGTAAGAAGGCACTACTCAATAATTGTTATAGTAATCATTGTTCAGTATTTTATTTTATTGATTCAATAATTGTTGCGTTGATATTTTATATTGCTGTTATTTTAATAATTGTCACTACATAGTATTTTTCATTATCGAAGCAATAATTCATATTATCCTGAATAAAATTATTAGATAACATTATTGACAATGTCTAGAAAGTTTTGTCTTCAAGAGAGGTTTGGTCACCTAATTAATTGGCCAAGAAGGAGAAATCTTTATCGAAAGCCCCTCTTCCACAGGAACTACCGGTTGTCGAGATTGTGATTTCGTAATATTATTTGTGAATAATTAATTATTGATTTATATGATGAGAAAAATATTGATTTTATGTGGATATAGATGGAGAAAATTTTTAAAGTGACAATTGTTGAAAATCGATATTTTATCTTTTTCGATAAAATAATATTTTATTATATTATTATAATATAATAATAATGATATTTTTACAATAAATGTGGGATATATGAGTATATGAGGAGGAAGAGTATTTTTGTTGCATTAAATGATTAAAACATATTTTTCATGTTTGTGGACCCCATTTCTTGACTGAAATTTGATTATAACATGTAAAATTGCCCGTTTATGGATTTCGGTCAATTTCTGTTTGGAATTTGGAAAACTTTTCTTCTGCAAAGTTGTAGAGAATGGAATTTCCTATGGAAAGGACATGAGGTTTGAATTTTTCTGACAAAAGGGCTATTTATTATGAATTATTGAAGTTCCAGATTAATTGATTATTATTTTTTTTGGAGTTTTAAATAACTTTTATATGAAAAACGTTTTTGGCAAGTTTGGCACATGTATGGCTGATATTTTGGATTAATGAAGGTGTGTGTTAGAATTTATAATATATATATTAATATTTTATTAAATTTTCTGTTTTGGTGTTCTAAGCAATTTCCTATAAATAGAGTGCTTAGGTTAGAATTGAAAATCACACAAGAAACTAAAGTTTTCTCTCTCTTTCTCTCTCTATATTATCGAGCATATTCTTGTAAATATTTTGGTACTTTGAGTGTTGCTATATGGTGCAAGTTCTTTCAGCACTATATCCAGTATTCTAGTCAGAAGTACTGTTTTTGCGAGGTAAGGGATGTTATTTTTTTTATAAATGATATTATTTCTTTCAATATCATTATACCGGAATATTGGTAAGATTTTTCTTGTGAAATTCTTGTCTTTTCATGTCGGGGTTACTATTCATGAGTTACTATTCACAAGTTACTATTCACGAGTACTATTCATGAAGCATAATGATTTTTTTTTATGAAATTTCTATCTTTTAGTGTCAGAGTTACTATTCACGTATACAGCACTATTCACGAATACGACACTATTCACAAAAAAATAAAAAAAAATTTTGTGTCCAAGATTGTCTGTTATAGTTCCTATCTTTGATTGGATCTATGTTTTGGTCTTCATTTTTGAATTTTACTCCACTCTGGTTATTTATGAAGTATTTTTGAACTTGGATTGTTTAAAGTATGAATCCTTAATATTTGTTCTTTTGTTTCACTGGATTCGTTTTCTTTAAAATATTTTTCATCATCCTCAGTCCTAAATGATGATATAACTGAATATCTTTTGGCCCTGTAGTGGCAAAAAGATGAATGATTTCGATGAATATCTCGTGGCCGTAGTGCAAAGATGAGCAGTGTTTAGATGAACATGACAATCAATGATGAATATCTTTGGTCCAGTAGCAAAAGATGAATAATTGATTTATGATGTATATTGATTGATGTTACAGGGATAAAATATCGATGATGGACTTTTAAATTCATAGATGATAGTAGATTTCATTCTCTACTTAACTCTTCTAATGAATTATTATTTCCACTGCGAATATTGATTTAAAACTTGTTGTCTATTGTATTCTATGATCAGATTTTTCCATGTTGAAGACTAAGGATAATTTGTTGTACATTATCTTAGTCATAATATTATTTACTGGGCTAGCTGAGCTCATCCTTTTCCTTTCTGTTCCATTTTTCTTCTCAGGAGACGAGAATATAGCGGGTACTAGTCGGGGTGTGGAGTAATGGTTCAAGACAGTTGTTTTAGTAGTCCTCACTATTTTGTAAAATAGTGTATCAATAATTGTAATGAGGACTTATTTGAGTGTGGATATTGTCTGCAAGATAATATTTGTATTTAAACTCATAGCTTTTTATGTGTTGTCGTATTTTGCACGACAATTATATTAATGAAGTTGTAGTTGTTTCTGTACCATGTATTTGGCGACTCAGAATGGGTGATGTATACCTATTTTGGGGGCGTCACATATACTCTCCATCCTATTTGCATACGTATGAGCACCAACTCATTGTTGCCATTCTTGACAACTGTAATTCCAGATTTCTTTGGTACTACATGTACTAGACTCACCCATTGACTGTCTGAAATGAGGTAGATTATGCCTGCATCAAGAAATTTGAGCACTTCTTTTTTCACTACCTCCATCATGGGTGAATTCAGTCTTCTTTGTTCTTCTATAGTGGGCTTGACTCAATCTTCTAACCAAAGATTGTCATGTGGTCCCTTAGGACTCTAAGTAGTTTGTCTTCTTATACCTTGGCTAAATTGCTAGCAATAATCACTGGTAATGTGTCCTTCTTCCCTAGGTATGCATACTTCAAGTGGGTAGGTAATGGTTTCAGTTCTAACAGTGGGACCTACATAACATATGACAATAACTTTTGATGAGAAGCAAGTAATTGAATGGAGCAAACTGCATACTTATCTAAAATTTTAGGTAAGGAATATAATGCATCCATAGTCTCTTTCAATTCCTGATTTTTCTCAATCTCTTCTTCTTTATCCAATTCCAAGTTGTTCCTGATGGCAACCTCCAAGCTTTCCTTGTGTGTTTGTTCAAAAGACTTTTGCACTAAAGATTCAAATACGTCAACAGCAAAAACATGATTAATATCACTAGGGTATCTCATGGCCTCATATATGCTGCATTGTATCTTTTCAGCATCAAACTTCATTATTAAGGTCTCATCGTGCACATCAATCATAGTCGTTGTTTTCAAGAATGAATTTCCTAATAAAATATATGAAGAATTTAGAGATGTATCATCATCCATATCCATAATGTATAAATCTGCAGGAAAGATGTGATATTCCAAAACCCTAATAAGTTTTGTTTATGTAAATTCTGAGCTTTTTAATAAAAATCTCTTTGTTCTGAAATCGTATTGTGTTATTAAATACTTTATTGAAGAATTAGGTCAAATAAAATTTTCTCCGAAAAATATCGTGCTTAAAAATTTTCTTTCGTATTCGGACTTTTAGGTATATTTGTTTTGACAAGCTACTTTGTCGTGCTTACGCTGATAAAACGCTTTGTCATGCTTCCAAATTTTTTGATTAAATTTGAGTTAACCCTAACTAGGAAACCCTAATACCTAATTTAAAAACCCTAATTGTAAGACCCCAATTTATTATAAATAAAATCGAATTTCATCTATTTATTATTGTGAATAATAAGGTGTTAATTTGATATAATGCTTTGCTTATGGGTGAAATGTGCAAATTTTGCAAAATAAGCAAGTGGTTATAAAATATTCATGTTGTCGGGGAATATTCGTTTGGTCGTAGAATATTCTTTCTGTCGAGGAATATTAAATCACTGCCAATGACCATTTGTGGGTCCCATAATGTAAAAAAGCGATTCGGATGAAGAAAATGACAAATTTGAGTTTTTATAAATAATGGTGTAATTTTTATCGTTAACATGTTGGAATACCCTTGGTTAAAATACAAGAATCTGGCGTGGGTTGCATAAAGATATTACCAGATTGCACATTATTTTGAATTATATATTCTTACGTAAGAAGGCACTACTCAATAATTGTTACAGTAATTACTGTTCAATATTTTATTTTATTGATTCAATAATTACTGCGTTGATATTTTATATTATTGTTATTTCAATAATTGTCACTGCACAGTATTTTCCATTATCAGATCAATAATTCATATTATTTAAATAATATTATTAGATAGCATTATTGGAAATGTCTAAGAAAGTTCTGTTTAGGAAAGGGGTTTGGTCACCTAATTGTGCGCCAATAAGGAGAAATCCTTATCGGAAAGCCCCCTCTTTCTTGAGAACGACCTGGTTCTCATAATTGTGATTCTGTAATATTATTTGTGAATAATTAATTATTGATTTATATGATAAGGAAATATTTATTTTATATGGATATAAATGATGGATATATTTATTGTGGTTATAAATGAAGGAATAAATGCTGAGGTATTTTATCAGTATTTTGTCAGAATAGAGGTGTTAAAAATCGTCTGTTTGTGAAATTCAGATATTTTCTTTTGGGAATTTGGAAAAACTTTCTTCTGTAAAGTTGTAGAGAATTCGATTTCGTATGGAATGGACATAAAATTCGTATTTTTCTGATAAAAGGACTATTTATTATGAATTATTGAAGTTTCGAAAAATAAATGTTTTTATTAATTAAGGGTGGGACCCACTTTTGTTTTTTGTGAAAACATGTGCTGATTTTAGGTGGGCCCCACTGTGGTGGCTGAAGTTTTTTCAAAAGTGGTATGCGTAGAAGATTGAAAAAATAATAATATTATTTTATTATTTAGTCTCCTATGGCGTTCTAGAATTTTCCCATATATAGGTGCTTAGGTTAGAATTGAAAATCACACCAGAAACAAGTTTTCTTTCTCTCTATATTATCGAGCGTATTTTTGTGAGTATTTAGATACTTTGAAAGTTGCTATTCAGTGCAAGTTTCCTTCGGCTTTACATCCGATATTCCGGTCAGAAATACTGTTATTTTGAGGAAAGGGATGATATTTTCTTCCCAATGATGTTATTGTTTCAATATCATTATACCGAAATATTGGTATGGATTTTATTTTGGAATTTTTACCTTTTTGTGTCGGAGTTACTATTCACGTATACGGCACTATTCACGAATACGGCAATATTCACCGAAAAATAAAATTTTCTCCTTTTTGTCCAAGATGTCAATTATGGTTACTATTTTTGATTGTATCCATGTTTTGATCTTTATTTGTGAATTTTGCTTCACAATTGATTATTATGGAGTATTTTTGAACTTGGATAAACTGTAATACGAATCCCTAATATTTGTTCTTTTATCTCATTGGATTCGTTTTCTTTAAGATATTTTTCATCATCCTCAGTCCTAAATGATGATATAACTGACTATATTTGGCCTGTAGTGCAAAGATGAATGATTAACTGATGAATATCTTTGGCCCGTTGTGACGCCCCCAAAATAGGTATACCTCACCCATTCTGAGTCGCCAAATACATGGTACAGAAACAAATACAACTTCAGTAATACAATTGTCGTGCAAAATACGACAACACATATACTGTGAGTTTGAATACAACTATTGTCTGATAGAGAGTATACAAACTCAAAAGGAGTCCTCATTACAATTATTGATACACTATTTTACAAAATAGTGAGGACTACTAAAACAACTATCTTGAATCATCACCTCATACCCCGGCTAGTTCCTGCTAAATTCTTTCATCTTGAGAAGAACAATGGAACAAAAAGGAAAAGGGTGAGCTCAACTAGCCCAGTAAAGAATATTATGACTAAGATAATATACAACAATTTATCATTAGCCTTCAACAGGGAAAAATCTGATAAAATATAATAGACAACAAGTTTTAGATCAACAACTGCAGCGGAAACAACAATCCATTAGAAGAGTCAAGTAGAGAAAGAATTCTACTATCTTCTAAGATTTAAAAGTCCATCATCAATATTTTATCCCTGTAACATCAATCAATATGCATCTTGAATCAAATATTCATCTTTGCACTACATGCCAAAGATATTCATTTGTATCACCAGTTGGTCATGTTCATCTCAACGCTGCTCATCTTCTGCACTCACGCCAAAGATATTCATTAGGTAATCATTCATCTTTGCACTACAAGCCAAAGATATTCAATTATATCATCATTTAGGACCGAGGATGATGAAAAATATCTTAAAGAAAACGAATCCAGTGAGATAAAAGAACAAATATTAGGGATTTGTATTACAGTTTTATCCAAGTTCAATAATACTCCATAATAACAAATTTTGAAGCAGAATTCAAAAATAAAGATCAAAATATGGATACAATCAAAGATAGTAACCATAATAGACATCTTGGACAAAAAGAAGAAAATTTCATTTTTCGGTGAATAGTGCCGTATTCGTGAATAGTACCGTATACGTGAATAGTAACACTGACACAAAAAGTTCCAAATTTGATAAAAAGTTCAGACCAATATTTAGACATAATGATATTGAAAGAAATAATATCATATACGAAGAAAATAACATCCCTTATCTCAAAATAACGGTACTTCTGATCGGAATATCGGATATAAAACCGAAGGAAGCTTGTACCGAACATCAACTCTCAAAGTATCTAAATTCTCACAAAAATACGCTCGACAATATAGAGAGAAAGAAAACTTGTTTCTGGTGTGATTTTCAATTCTAACCTAAGCGCCTAGTTATAGGAAAACGCTAGAACGTCAAAGGAGACTAAATAATAAAATAATAATATTTCATTTCTTCCATTCTACGCACACTTTGTTGAAAACTCTAGCATGCCAAATTTGAAAAATAATAGCAGCCCACATGTTTATAAAAACAAAAGTGGGTCCCACCCAATAAATATAATTTATTTTTCGAAACTTCTGTAATTCATAATAACTAGCTCGTTTATCAGAAAAATACAAATTTTATATCCATTCCACACGAAATTGAATTCTCTACAACTTTGCATAAGGAAGTTTTTCCAAATTCCAGACAAAAAATATCCGAAATCCACAAACGGATGATTTTTAACACCTCCATTCAGACAAAATACTGATAAAACACCTCAGCAATAATTCCTTCATTTAAAACCACATAAAATAAATAAATCCATCATTTATGTCCACGAAAAATAAATATTTCTTTATCATATAAATTAATAATTAATTATTCACAAATAATATTATAAAATCACAATTATGACAACCAGGTCGTTCGCAGGAAAGAGGGGGCTTTTCGATAAGGATTTCTCCTTATTGGCACGCAATTAGGTGACCAAACCCCTTTCCTAGACAGAACTTTCTTAGACATTGCCAATAATTCTCTCTAATAATATTATTCAAATAATATGAATTATTGATCTGATAATAGAAAATACTGTGCATTGACAATTATTGAAACAACAATAATATAAAATATCAACGTAGCAATTATTGAATCAATAAAATAAAATATTGAGCAAGAATTATCGTAATAATTATTGAGTAGTGCCTTCTTACGTAAGAATTAATAATTCAACAATATCGTGTAATACCGTGTAATATCTTCTTGCAAGCAACCACGCGCGTATTATCAGTATTTTAACCAACCGGTATTCCAACAAGTGTTAATCAGAACTATTATGCCTTTATTTATAACAACTCAAACTTGTCATTTTCTTCATCCGACAGTTATCTGTTATGGGGCCCATAAATGGTTTATACCGTCGCATTTAATATTCCCCGACAACAAGAATATTCCACGACCAAACGAATATTCCCCGACAAAATGAATATTTTATAACCACTTGCTTATTTTGAAAATTTTGCACATTTCACCAATAACCATAGTATTATATCAAATTAACTCCATATTATTTCAGGATAATAAATAGAGAAAATTTAATTTTATTTATAATAAGTTGGGGTCTTACAACCTCCCCTCCTTATGAAATTTCGTCATCGAAATTGACGTACGTACCTGGTGTTTCCAAAAGGTGAGGATACCTCACTTTCATTTCTGATTCCAACTTCCAGGTCATTTCTTCAATAGCATGGTTTCTCCACAAAACCTTAACTTGTGGTATAACCTTCGTGCGTAGGGCATGCTATTTCCTATCCAAGATCTTAACAGGTACCTCCTCGTACGTTAAATCTTCGGCTATCTCATCCGGTTCTAACTCAATAATGTGGTTTGGATCTTTAACATATTTACGAAGCATAGATATGTGAAAAACATTATGAACACGAGACATGCTTGGAGGTAATGTGAGTCTATAGGCCATATTTCCTATTTGGTCAAGATTCTAAAATGGACCAACAAATCTTGGATTAAGCTTTCCCCTCTTCCCAAATCTTGTAACTCCTTTCCATGGAGCAATAAGTAACAATACATGATCCCCAACATTAAATTCTACGTCTTTTCGATGAAGATCCGCATAACTCTTTTATCGATCCTGTGCCGTTTGTATACGTTATCGAATCGTTTGGATCTTTTCTGTAGTCATGCGTACCAATTCTTGTCCCAACAACGTTGGTTCTCCCACCTCATCCCAGCATACTGGAGAGCGACACTTTCGTCCATACAATACTTCAAATGGATCCACACCTATACTTGCTTGATAACTGTTGTTGTAGGAGAATTCCACTAATGGTTGGTACTTATCCCAACTCCCTTTGGAATCTAGGACACAGAGTCTTAATAGATCTTCAAGAGTTTGAATAGTCCTCTCTGATTTCCCGTCCGTTTGAGGATGGTATGCCGAACTGAATCGTAAATCTGTGCCCATAGCTTTCTGCAAGCTAACCTAAAATCGTGAAGTGAATCTTGGGTCACGATCCGAAACTATGGATACTGGCATGCAATGTAATCTTACAATCTTATTCACGTACATACTAGCAAGACGTTCAAGGGAATAAGTCTCCCATATAGGCAAGAAATGGGAAGACTTGGTTAATCTATCAATAATAACCCAAATCGCATCTATGCCTTGAGAAACCTTGGGAAGACCCGTAACGAAATCCATAGTATTGTGTTCCCACTTCCATTTCAGAATCTCAAGTGGTTGCAATGGACCCTTTGGCACTTGATGCTCCGCCTTTACACGTTGACTAGTTAAACACCTCGAGATAAACTCCGCAATCTCTCTCTTCATATTGTTCCACCAAAATGTATGTCGAAGATCATGATACATTTTGGTACTCCCAGGATGGATTGCAAACGATGTGTTGTGTGCCTCCATCATGATTCTATGCTTCAAGTCAAAATCGTTAGGAACACAAAGTCTGGAGTTGACTCAAAGTATTCCTTCTTCATCGATTCTTGCTTCTGGAATAGCACCTTCTTGCACTTTCTGCTTCATACGGATCAACTCCATGTCCGTAGCTTGGGCATCTTTAACTTTATCGATTAAAGTCGGTTCTACTCGTATGTTTGATATCATCAAGTGGGTACTTGGAGCCTTTGCTTCTTTCTCCATCCTTTGTAAGTCATACAAAATGGACCTTTATGTTAACAACATTTCACTCGTACCCGCATATGATCTTCTACTCAATGCGTCAGCTACCACGTTTACTTTTCCAGGATGATATTGGATGGTATGATCGTAATCTTTCAACAACTCGAGCCAACGTCGTTGCCGCATATTGAGTTCCTTTTGGGTGAAGAAATATTTGAGGCTTTTATGATCTGTATAGATCTCCACTTTCTCCCCATACAGGTAGTGTCTCCAGATCTTTAACGCGAAAACAACTGCTGCTAACTCCAAATCATGAGTAGGATAATTCCTCTCATATTCTTTGAGTTGTCGCGAGGCATAGGCTATGACTTTCCCATGTTGCATGAGAACACATCCTAATCCTTTGCCTGAAGCATCGCTGTAGATAACAAATCCATCCGAACAAGATGGTATTGTCAGAACAGGTGCCGAAATGAGTCTTCTCTTGAGCTCTTGGAAACTCTTCTCACAATCCTCGCTCCAACCGAATTTTGTATCTTTACGAGTCAGCTGAGTTAACAGAGTAGCGATTCAAGAAAATCCTTCCACGAATCTTCGATAGTAACCAGCTAAGCCCGTAAAGTTACGATTTCTGGCCACCGACTTCGATTGTCGCTAACTTTCAGATGGCTTCAATCTTGGCCGGGTCGACAGATACTCCATGTTTTGACACCACGTGCCCAAGGAATGCTACTTCTCAAGCCGTAACTCTCGACTTATTCAAATTTTAACATATATCTTGTTATCACGAAGCCTTTGAAGTACCAGCTTCAAATGGTGCTCATGATCTTCACGACTTTTGGAATAGATGAGGATGTCATCAATAAATACAACAACGAACTGATCCAAATATTCTTTGAATACTCGGTTCATCATATCCATGAAAGCAGCAGGAGCATTAGTCAATCCAAAAGACATGACTAAGAATTCATAATGCCCGTATCAAGTTCTAAAAGCAGTCTTTGGAATATCCTCAGTTTTAATCTTCAGCTGATGATATCCAGAACGAAGATCAATCTTTGAAAAGAATTGTGCTCTTTGCAACTGGTCAAACAGGTCATCAATGCGAGGTGGCGGATACCTATTCTTGATGGTGACATGGTTCAATTCTCGGTAGTCAATACAAAGTCGCATACTCCCATCTTTCTTCTTTACGAATAATATAGGAGCACCCCAAGGAGATGTACTAGGACGAATGAAATCGATGTCCAACAACTCCTTTAGTTGGACCTTTAACTCCTGAAGTTCAATAGGAGCCATTCGATATAGGATTTTAGAAATGGGTTTTGTACTAGGTTCAAGGTCAATAAAGAATTCAACTTCACGTTTTGGGGGTAGACCGGGAAGTTCTTCAGGAAATACGTTAGGAAATTAACTAACAACAAAAATATTATTCAAATCTGAAGTGTTTTTGTTCAAGTCCGTGACATGGGCTAAGAAAGCTTGACATCCGTTTTTCAATAAACGAATAGCTTTATGGCTTGATATGACAGTGATTGACTTTAATGGTTTGGTTGTTTGAATTCGCATAATAGGTTGGTTAGGAATATGAAAACTAACAACCTTACGAAAACAATCAATTTTAGCATGATGAGTGGTTAACCAATCAATCCCTAAAATCACATCAAATGTAAGAATTTTCAATGAAATAAGATTGGCAGGTAATGTGATGGTACCAACTTGAATCAAGCAAGATTTATAAACAGTAGATGTAATGAAAGTTTCTCCTAACGGAGTCTCAATAGATAAGTCAAAGTCTAACTTCTCCGGAGTCAAGTTTAAACGTTGAGCACAAGAAGGAGAGATAAAAGAATGGGTAGAACCGGTATCTAATAAGGTATAAACTTCACAAAAGTTTATGATTAGCTTACCCGTGATCACCTCGTTTGGGTTCCTCGCGTTTTGGGCAGTCACGACAAACGCCCTTCCTGGAACCACCGACTTTGACTTGTCCGGGACAGCCTTTGGAGTCACCATCCCCGTTGAACTTGGTTTCGCAACTAGACAATCTCTAACTATATGACCTTCCTTTCCACAGTTATAACACACCTTGGATTGTTGTGGGCAGTTTGGGTTGATGTGTCCCTCTTTTCCGCATTTGTAACAAACGACCTGTGCTCGTTCTCCTCCCCTAGAAACAGTTGATGTTTGTGCTGACGTCTTTACGTTGTCAATGTTGTACCTTCTCTTCTTGAAATCTCCTACCGACTCGCTCCATCTATTATCACGGCCACGATTACCACCAGAGTGGTTACCGCTTTTGTCCGAATGTTTTCCTTCTTGCTGGTTTTCATCATTCACGACCGCCAATTCGAACATACTCATTATCTCGCTCTAATAATTGAGCCCTGTTTACAACATCTGAATATAAAGAAAATTTATGAGAGATAAGATATTGCCGAATCTCGAGTTTTAGACCTCTCAGAAACATCCTCGTCATTCGTTCCTCATTCTCGACCAAATGAGGTGCAAACCTGGATAACTCTACGAACTTCGCCTCGTACTGGGACACCGTCATGTTATTTTGTTCCAGCCTGATAAACTCCACCTCCTTCATATGACGAATACTTTTAGGAAAGTACTTGTCATTAAAGAGTTTTTGAAACGTTTCCCAAGACATGTTGAGTGCGGCAGGCTGGGTATGCTTCACAGATTCCCACCAGTAATCTGCCTCTCCGTGGAACATAAAGGTGGCGAATGGAACCTTCTGTTCCTCCGCGGATCCCAAGACATCGAATATCTTGGTAATTTGTTTGACCCACGTTTTTGCCTTGATCGGATCCGTTTTCCCAATAAATTCCGGTGGTCCCAACTCTTTGAACTGCTTGGCTGTGACAAGCCGCACATTGCTATCATTTCCATCTGTATTTTGAGCACGAGTCTCCCTCGTCTGATTCACTTCATTATTAGTATTTGCAGCTGCCATTCTCAAATACTGCCACAAAACAAGGGTTAATTAACATGTCACATATTATCCTTATACTCTAACCGACCAAATAAATACCAAATAAACTTTGTCAGGTCATACTAGCGAAGGAATTCTCCATCTCTCCCCTCCTAGTTCTTGTCTCACATCTCAGCCAGGGATCATATCCCTAAGTTTTGATACCAAATGTGACGCCCCCAAAATTGGTATACCTCACCCATTCTGGGTCACCAAATACATGGTACAGAAACAAATACAACTTCAGTAATACAATTGTCGTGCAAAATACGACAACACATATACTGTGAGTTTGAATGCAACTATTGTCTGATAGAGAGTATACAAACTCGAATGGAGTCCTCATTACAATTATTGATACACTATTTTACAAAATAGTGAGGACTACTAATACAACTATCCTGAACCATCACTCCATACCCCGGTTAGTTCCTGCTATGTTCTCATCTCCTGAGAAGAAAAATGGAACAATAAGGAAAAGGGTGAGCTCAACTAGCCCAGTAAAGAATATTATTACTAAGATAATATACAAAAATTTATCATTAGCCTTCAACAGGGAAAAATCTGATAAAATATAATAGATAACAAGTTTTAGATCAACAACTGCAGCGGAAACATCAATCCATTAGAAGAGTCAAGTAGAGAAAAAATTCTACTATCTTCTAAGATTTAAAAGTCCATCATCAATATTTTATCCCTGTAACATCAATCAATATACATCTTGAATCAAATATTTATCTTTGCACTACAGGCCAAAGATATTCATTTGTATCACTAGTTGGTCATGTTCATCTCAACACCTGTTCATCTTTGCACTACGGGCCAAAGATATTCATTAGGTAATAATTCATCTTTGCACTACAGGCTAAAGATATTAAATTATATCATCATTTAGGACTGAGGATGATGAAAAATATCTTAAAGAAAACAAATCCAGCGAGATAAAAGAACAAATATTAGGGATTCGTATTACAGTTTTATCAAAGTTCAATAATACTCCATAATAACAAATTTTGAAGCAGAATTCAAAAATAAAGATCAAAACATGGATACAATCAAAGATAGTACCCATAATAGACATCTTGGACAAAAAGAACAAAATTTCATTTTTCGGTGAATAGTGCCGTATTCGTGAATAGTACCGTATACGTGAATAGTAACCCCGACACAAAAAGTTCCAAATTTGATAAAAAGTTCAGACCAATATTTCGGCATAATGATATTGAAAGAAATAATATTATGTACGAATAAAATAACATTCCTTACCTCAAAATAACGGTACTTCTGATCGGAATATCGGATATAAAGCCGAAGGAAGCTTGTACCAAACAGCAACTCTCAAAGTATCTAAATTCTCACAAAAATACGCCCGACAATATAGAGAGAGAAAACTTGTTTCTGGTGTGATTTTCAATTCTAACCTAAGCTCCTATTTATAGGAAAATGCTAGAACGCCAAAGGAGACTAAATAATAAAATAATAATATTTTATTTCTTCTATTCTACGCACACTTTGTTGAAAACTCTAGCATGCTAAATCTGAAAAATAATAGCAGCCCACATGTTTATAAAAACAAATGTGGGTCCCACCCAATAAAAATCATTTTTTTCCAAAACTTCTGTAATTCATAATAAATAGCCCGTTTATCAAAAAAATACGAATTTTATGTCCGTTCCTCACGAAATTGAATTCTCTACAACTTTACAGAAGGAAGTTTTTCCAAATTCCAGACAGAAAATATCTGAAATCCACAAACGGATGATTTTTAACACCTCAATTCTGACAAAATACTGATAAAACACCTCAACATTAATTCCTTCATTTATAACAACATAAAATAAATAAATCCATCATTTATGTCCACATAAAATAAATATTTTCTTATCATATAAATCAATAATTAATTATTCACAAATAATATTACAAAAGCACAATTATGACAACCAGGTCATTCCCAGGAAAGTGGGGGCTTTCCGATAAGGATTTCTCCTTATTGGCGCGCAATTAGGTGACCAAACCCCTTTCCTGAGCATGTAACTTCCTTAGACATTGCCAATAATTCTCTCTAATAATATTATTCAAATAATATGAATTATTGATCTGATAATGGAAAATACTGTGCAGTGACAATTATTGAAACAACAATAATATAAAATATCAACGCAGCAATTATTGAATCAATAAAATAAAATATTGAACATTAATTACTGTAACAATTATTAAGTAGTGCCTTCTTACGTAAGAATCAATAATTCAACAATACTATGCAATACAGTGTGGTACTGTGCAACCACGCGTATTACTGTATTTTAACCACCGGATATTTCAATAGTGTCAACGGTAACCATTACGCCGTTATTTATAGCAACTCAAACTTGTGGTTTTCTTCATCCGACAGTTATCCGTTATGGGGCCCACAAATGTTTGCGCCGTCGTACGAATATTCCCCGACAACAAGAATATTCCACGACCAAACGAATATTCCCCGACAAAATGAATATTTTATAACCACTTGCTTATTTTGAAAATTTTGCACATTTCACCCATAACCAAAGTATTATATCAAATTAACTCCATATTATTTCAAGATAATAAATAGAGAAAATTCAATTTTATTTATAATAAGTTGGGGTCTTACAATCTCCCCTCCTTATGAAATTTCGTCCACGAAATTGACGTACATACCTGGTGTTTCGAAAAGGTGAGGATACCTCGCTTTCATTTCTGATTCCAACTCCCAGGTCATTTCTTCAATAGCATGGTTTCTCCACAAAACCTTAACTTGTGGTATAACCTTCGTGCGTTCGACATGCTCTTTCCTATCCAAGATCTTAACATGTACCTCCTCGTACGTTAAATCTTCGGCTATCTCGTCTGGTTCTAACTCAATAATGTGGTTCGGGTCTTTAACATATTTACAAAGCATAGATATGTGAAAAACATTATGAACACGAGACATTTTTGAAGGTAATGCGAGTCTATAGGCCACATTTCCTATTCGGTCAAGAATCTCAAATGGACCAGCAAATCTTGGATTAAGTTTTCCCCTCATCCCAAATCTTGTAACTCTCTTCCATGGAGCAATACGTAACAATACATGATCCCCAATATTAAATTCCACGTCTTTTCGATGAAGATCCGCATAACTCTTTTGTCGATCCTGTTCTGTTTGTATACGTTGTCGAATCGTTTGGATCTTTTCTGTAGTCATGCGTACCAATTCTAGTCCCACTAACGTTGCTTCTCCCACCTCATCCCAGCATACTGGAGAGTGACACTTTCGTCCATATAATGCTTCAAATGGAGCCACACCTATACTTGCTTGATAACTGTTGTTGTAGGAGAATCCACCAATGTTAGGTACTTATCCCAACTCCCTTTGAAATCTAGGACACAGAGTCTTAATAAATCTTCAAGAGTTTGAATAGTCCTCTCTAATTGCCCGTCCGTTTGAGGATTGTATGCCGAACTGAATCGTAAATCCGTGCCCATAGCTTTCTACAAGCTAACCCAAAATCGTGAAGTGAATCTTGGGTCACGATCCGAAACTATGGATACTGGCATACTATACAATCTTACAATCTCATTCACGTACATACTAGTAAGACGTTCAAGGGAATAAGTCTTCCGTATAGAAAAAAATGGGCAGACTTGGTTAATCTATCAACAATAACCCAAATCGCATCTATGCCTTGAGAAACCTTGGGAAGACCCGTAACGAAATCCATAGTAATGTGTTACCACTTCCATTTCGAAATCTCAAGTGGTTGCAATGGACCCTTTGGCACTTGATGCTCCGCCTTTACATGTTGACAAGTTAAACACCTCGAGATAAACTCCGCGATCTCTCTCTTCATATTGTTCCACCAAAATGTATGTCGAAGATCATGATACATTTTGGTACTCCCAGGATGGATTGCAAATGGTGTATTGTGTGCCTCCATCATGATTCTATGCTTCAAGTCAGAATTGTTAGGAACACAAAGTCTGGAGACTCAAAGTATTCCTTCTTCATCGATTCTTGCTTCTGGAATAACACCTTCTTACACTTTCTTCTTAATACGCATTAGCTCCATGTCCGTAGCTTAAACAACTTTAACTTTATCGATTAAATTCGGTTCTACTCGTATATTTGATATCATCATGTGGGTACTTGGAGCCTTTACCTCTATCTCCATCCTTTGCAAGTCATGCAACATGGACCTTTGTGTTAACAACATTGCACTCGTACCCGCATATGATCTTCTACTCAATGCGTCAGCTACCACGTTTTCTTTTCCAAGATGATATTGGATGGTATGATCGTAATCTTTCAACAACTCGAGCCAACGTCGTTGCCGCATATTGAGTTCTTTTTAAGTAAAGAAATATTTGAGGCTTTTATGATCTGTATAGATCTCCACTTTCTCCCCATACAAGTAGTGTCTCCAGATCTTTAACGCAAAAATGACTGCTGCTAACTCCAAATCATGAGTAGGATAATTCCTCTCATATTCTTTGAGTTGTCGCGAGGCATAGACTATGAATTTCCCATGTTGCATGAGAACACACCCAAACCCTTTGCTTGAAGCATCACTATAGATAACAAATCCATCCGAACGAGATGGTATTGTCAGAACAGGTGCAGAAATGAGTCTTCTCTAGAGCTCTTGGAAACTCTTCTAACAATCCTCGCTCTAACCGAATTTTATATCTTTACGAGTCAGTTGAGTTAACGGAGTAGCGATTCGAGAAAATCCTTCCACGAATCTTCAATAGTAACCAGCTAAGCCCAGAAAGCTAAGTACTTCGAACACCGACTTCGGTTGCTCCCAACTTTGTATGGCTTCAATCTTCGTCGGGTCGACAGATACTCTATGTTTTGACACCACGTGCCCAAGGAATGCTACTTCCTCAAGTCAGAACTCGCACTTCTTCAGCTTGGCATATAGCTTGTTATCACGAAGCCTTTGAAGTACCAGCTTCAAATGGTGCTCATGATCTTCACGGCTTTTGGAATAGATGAGGATGTTATCAATAAAGATAATAACGAACTGATCCAAATATTCTTTGAATACTCGGTTCATCATATCCATGAAAGCAGCAGGAGCATTAGTCAATCCAAAAGACATGACTAAGAATTCATAATGCCCGTACCGAGTTCTGAAAGCAGTCTTTGGAATATCCTCAGTTTTAATCTTCAGCTGATGATATCTAGAGTGAAGATCGATCTTTGAAAAAAATTATGCTCCTTGCAACTGGTCAAACAGGTCATCAATGCGAGGTAGCGAATACTTATTCTTGATGGTGACATGGTTCAATTCTCGGTAGTCAATACATAGTCGCATACTCCCATCTTTTTTCTTTACGAATAATACAGGAGCACCTCAAGGAGATGTACTAGGACAAATGAAACCGATGTCCAACAACTCCTGTAGTTGGTCCTTTAACTCCTGAAGTTCAATAGGATCCATTCGATATGGGGTTTTAGAAATGGGTTTTATACCAGGTTCAAGGTCAATAAAGAATTCAACTTCACATTCTGGAGGTAGACCGGGAAGTTCTTCAGGAAATACGTCAGGAAATTCACTAACAACAAAAATATTATTCAAATCTGACGTATTTTTGTTCAAGTCCGTGACATGGGCTAAGAAAGCTTGACATCCATTTTTCAATAAACGAATAGCTTTTTGGCTTGATATGACAGTGATTGACTTTAATGGGTTGGTTGTTTGAATTCGCATAATAATTTGGTTAGGAATATGAAAACTAATAACCTTACGAAAATAATCAATTTTAGCATAATGAGTGGTTAACCAATCAATCCCTAAAATCACATCAAATGCAAGAATTTTCAACGAAATAAGATCAGCAGGTAATGTGATGGTACCAACTTGAATCGAGCAAGATTTATAAAAAGTACATGTAATGAAAGTTTCTTCTAACGGAGTCTCAACAGATAAGTCAAGGTCTAACTTCTCCGGAGTCAAGTTTAAACGTTGAGCACAAGAAGGAGAGATAAAAGAATGGGTAGAACTGGTATCTAATAAGGTATAAACTTCGCAAGAGTTTATGATTAGCTTACCGTGATGATCACCGTTTTGGGTTCCTCGCGTTTTTGGGGTCCACGACAAACGCCCTTCCGGAACCACCGACTTTGACTTGTTCGGGGGATGACCTTTGAGTCACCATCCCCGTTGAACTTGGTTTCAAACTAGACAATCTCTAGCTATATGACCTTCCTTTCCACAGTTATAACACACCTTGGATTGTTGTGGGCAGTTTGGGTTGATGTGTCCCTCTTTCCCGCATTTGTAACAAACGACCGGTGCTCGTTCTCCTCCCCTAGTTGATGTTTGTGCTGACGTCTTTACAATGTCATTGTTGTACCTTCTCTTCTTGAAATCTCCTCCCGACTCGCTCCTTCTATTATCACGGACACGATTACCACCAGAGTGGTTACCGCTTTTGTCCGAATGTTTTCCTTCCTGTTGGTTTTCATTGCTCCGACGACTGCCGCCCTGAACATACTCATTATCTCGCTATAATAATTGAGCCTTGTTTACAACATCTGAATATAAAGAAAATTTATGAGAGATAAGGTATTGCTGAATCTCAGGGTTTAGACCTCTTAGAAACATCCTCGTCATTCGTTCCTCATTCTCGACCAAATGAGGTGCAAACCTGGATAACTCTGCGAACTTCGCCTCGTACTGGGACACCGTCATGTTGTTTTGTTCCAGTTTGATAAACTCCACCTCCTTCATATGATGAATACTTTCAAGAAATTACTTGTCATTAAAGAGTTTCTGAAACGTTTCCCAAGACATGTTGAAAAGCGGCAAATGAGTACGCTTCATAGATTCCCACCGAGAATCCGCCTCTCCATGAACATAAAGGTGGCGAATGGAACTCATTGTTCCATGCATCCCAAGACATCTAATATCTTGGTAATTTGTTTGACCCACATTTTCGCCTTGATCGAATCCGACTTTCCAATAAATTTCGGTGGTTCTAACTCTTTGAACTGCTTGGCTGTGACAAGCCGCGCATTGCTATCATTTCCACCTGTATTTTATGCACGAGTCTCCCTCGTCTGATTTTGCATGAATTGCAAAAAGCTTCTAAACAACCCATCATTCATCATTCTACTATCTTCTAAGATTTAAAAGTCCATCATCAATATTTTATCCCTGTAACATCAATCAATATACATCTTGAATCAAATATTCATCTTTGCACTCTGAGCCAAAGATATTCATTTGTATCACCAATGGGTCATGTTCATCTCAACACTGCTCATCTTTGCACTACGGCCAAAGATATTCATTAGGTAATCATTCATCTTTGCACTACAGGCCAAAGATATTCAATTAAATCATCATTTAGGACTGAGGATGATGAAAAATATCTTAAAAAAAATGAATCCAGTGAGATAAAAGAACAAATATTAGGGATTCGTATTACAATTTTTTCCAAGTTCAATAATACTCCATAATAACAAATTTTGAAGTAGAATTCAAAAACAAAGATCAAAACATGGATACAATCAAAGATAGTAACCATAATAGACATATTGGACAAAAAGAAGAAAATTTCATTTTTGGGTGAATAGTGTCGTATTCGTGAATAGTATCGTATACGTGAATAGTAACCCCGACACAAAAAATTCCAAATTTGATAAAAAGTTCAGACCAATATTTCGGAATAATGATATTGAAAGAAATAATATCATGTACGAAGAAAATAACATCCCTTACCTCAAAATAACGGTACTTCTGATCGGAATATTGGATATAAAGCCGAAGGAAGCTTGTACCGCACAACAACTCTCAAAGTATCTAAATTCTCACAAAAATACGCTCGACAATATAGAGAGAAAAAAAACTTGTTTCTGGTGTGATTTTCAATTCTAACCTAAGTGCCTATTTAACACCTCCATTCCAAAAAAGTACTGATAAGACACCTCAGCATTAATTCCTTCATTTTTAACCACATAAAATAAATAAATCCATTATTTATTTCCACATAAAATAAATATTTCTTTATCATATAAATCAATAAATAATTATTCACAAATAATATTACAGAATCACAATTATGACAACCAGGTCGTTCCTAGGAAAGAGGAGGCTTTCCGATAAGGATTTCTCCTTATTGGCGCGCAATTAGGTGACCAAACCCCTTCCTGATGTAACTTCCTTAGACATTGCCAATAATGCTCTCTAATAATATTATTCAAATAATATGAATTATTGATCCGATAATGGAAAATATCGTGCGTTGACAATTATTGAAACAACAATAATATAGAATATCAACGCAGCAATTATTGAATCAATAAAATAAAATATTGAACAGTAATTACTGTAACAATTATTGAGTAGTGCCTTTTTACGTAAGAATCAATAATTCAACAATACTGTGCAATACCGTGTGCTAATGTGCAACCATGTGTACTACTGTATTTTAACAACATGATATTCTAACAGTGTTAACGGTAACTATTACGCTGTTATTTATAACAACTCAAACTTGTCATTTTTTTCATCCGACAGTTATCCGTTATGGGGCGCACAAATGGTTGCGCCGTCGTACGAATATTTCTTGACAATAAGAATATTCCACGACCAAACGAATATTCCCTGACAAAATGAATATTTTATAACCACTTGCTTATTTTGAAAATTTTGCACATTTCACCCATAACCTGTAACGACCCCAAAATCTATACAATTTAAATCTCGACTTCGGTCGTTAACCATACATTAAATCTCTAATTTTACATCATTATTCGATGTTAAACTTAATAAAATTGCGGAATATTTAAAACTTTTATACATTTCCTTCTTTCTTGCCCTGAATCGCAATATTTACATTACATCTCTTTGATTCAATCTTATATCATGAATCGTTACAACAAAATGACTATACAAAGTCTTACATCATAACTAAATATCCATATACATTGGATAACTCAACTTACAATTCAACAACATGTTACGTTCAAAATATGAAATACATTTCTCATAAAACATAAGTAATCTTCGTGAATATAGATCTCTATAACTCACTTAGCACATATCTTTACCTTAAAATATTGACCTGCAAAAGTGGTTATTTGCAAGAGTGAGCTCGACAACCCAGCAAAGTCTAACAGTTTTTATGCATCACATAGCACATAATAACATGCTCGATATACATCTCATTAAAGTAACATGGCATACATGCTTTTAATTCACATAGCAAATATAAAGATTGAGTTCCTTACTCAATCATCATTACTTAGCCAAAACAATGTAGTCATATATTGACTTTAACATTTCATGATTTCAACATGCATAACATATCATGCAATTTAAAACAGTTCATCGAGTCCACGTAGAAAATAGGAACCGAAAGACTTGCCTTGATGATCGTTGTTTACCAATAATAATTTAATGACTTACGCTTATCTCGCACTTCACCGCCCTACTACACAATATATATAATCATACACATCAACTATTAGTCACATAACAACACATAGTAATTGTAATGTAAACTCTACTCCACAACTCATAATCATTCCTATTAATTAGCACACAATGTTCAATTAGATTGTGTTAACTTTTTGACTTATGACTCACTAAATTTCATAATCGAAGTTCATTCAAGTGCTTAAGTCTTACTAGGACTACTTATTGGTTTTATATTAAACCCATTCCATATCCTATAATATTCATTTCAATTGAATTGAAACACTTTTTAAGTTCGTTAACACTTGGCACGACGTTTCGACGCTCATTCGTCACAAGCCCAATTTGCTTCTCTTGTGTATGCTTACTATGCTTCAATAACTTATCTAATACATCATTTATTAATGTTAAGCATCATTATATTTACTAACATTCAAGTTTTATAACTTAGAACGTCATCTTTTATGGTAAGGAGCACTACACATGCATATGTGCCTGCCCGACGCCCTCCGATTGCCCCCAAAAACACAATAGTCCTAAAGATGGCCATTTTGACTACTGTTACAGACCTCAAATTGAAACACTTTTGGAAAGAAAGTTGTAGGTCTACTCGTCCTCGTTTCGGATCATCTTGAATCAACTCAATTGGAGTTCGTATGAGAAAGTTATGGCCATTTTACTACAAGAGGCCAAAACTGTCCGACTCAGACTTCTGTCCCCGCGCCGCGGCGCAAAAACTAGGCTAACCAGTGGCGCCGCAGCGCGAGATTGGCGTTGGGGTGCGAATTTTAGCGTTGGGGCGTGAACGTCTGGCGCTGGGGCGCGAATTTTGGCGCTGGGGCTCCATTTTTGGCGCTGGGGCGCCAAAACTTGCAGAACCCAACCACGAAGAATAGAACAACTAATTTGTTTGTCTATTACTTCAATTCTAACACTAATTAACATGCATAACTTCATTGTAAACTACACATAAACGTTAACAATCATCCATATAATAATTACCAACAATTAAACAACTACTTTAGAAAACTTAATTCTTTAAAAACACTGTTGTTAAGAAAAACTCCATTGTTAAAGTTGTTTAACACTGTAATATCAATAATAACCCAAACTTGATTACTTTAAAGTACGATTCTCTGAAATTCATACCCAATTAACATACATAAGCTTCAATTTCACAATTAGCATACAATCACATACTAATTTTGTTATACTCCAAAACATGTTCATGTTCATCCTCATATGTCCACTGTAAAACCAATTTCGTTTCTCTTTGAACGTATTTTAGCATACAACATATATATATATATATATATATATATATATATATATATATATATGCTAGTTATAATATTTACAACCACATACAATCACCAAAATTCAGTTGTATATCATAATTCGAAAAAATAGAATTCACAGAACATATAAATTATATGCCGTAAACCCATATAAACACATATATCTATATAATATTAAGGTTAACGAACATACCTTTAATTACTAAGACAGTCCTTGCTAATACCACTGAACTTGTTTGAAAATCTCAAGAATTTGCTTTTGCAATCCCAACATTTTCTCTCTCGAACTCGCCCAAATTCTTTTCTCTGTATTCTTTGTTCTCTTTTCTCTTAAGCCAATATCAGACCCAAAACTATTTTACGTGAAATAAAATAAAGGCAACGCTCAAACGTTTTTTTTAAAACCCGACATCACTAATTGTCCTTTATAAATTATATCTACACGAGAACTTATTATATATTATTTATATTTTATTTATTTAATTTATATTTAATAAATCAAATTTAAAAATACAAAAACTATAAGGCTTTGTTTGGCAAAACTCTTTAAAATTAAAGACTTAATATATTTAAGTTTTGTTTAGCAAAATAAATTAAAACAACTTTAATTTATTTTAATAACCACTTATAATATAGCTATTTGTCACACTTCTAATTAATTAAATTTTCATACTTGATTTAATTAATTCTAATAACAATTTATTAATTAAATCATTTAATCACATAACTCAATACCACTAATTATCCATCAAATTGAAATATCACTATAATAATAATTTCCTTAACTTATTAATTAATTATTTAACAAATAATTAACCAACTTAAATCAAATTAAACAAATACAAATATGTATTCATCAATAACATATCCAATAAATATTTATATAAATTACATTTAAAATTCTAAAATTCTGGAATGTTACATCATTCCCCTCTTATAAGGATTCTGTCCCCAGAATCACAATTCAAACCACTCATTCGTTACAATCTTCCCTACTTACAAAGATTCTTTCCCCAGAATCGAAGACACAAATTAAACAAATAACTCAGAGTAATCTTTCATTATTTTATCTAAATATAGATTTTATATTCTTTACTACATTCATTACTTTAACAAATTCTAGGTTTCATTCCATAACTTTCACTTCATCTCAATATATTCTGAGTATTATATATCTTTTAACCCATTCATTTCCTTTTCTAAGGATCATTATCATCAACACTCGGGATATTACATTCACCCTTTCTTCTAAGAATTTTGTCCTCGAAATTTTTATTCATTCAATCTAACAAAATAGATTTTTACGTCACTACTATATTCATTCCTTGGGTTTTATAACCACTTCTTTCCACAAAGATCTTTATACAATTATTAACTTTTCTATTAAATGTTTTACATTATTCTTTGATAACTCATATCCTTCTCACTTCAAAATCTCTTTTCTCACTTATTCAACATATTCATCATTCAGTGTCGCATTCTACGGCTCACTTCTTTCTAAGGAATATCATCCTTACCACATTCACCTTTTAGAATATCAAGAATCTTCCACAATTGCTCAATAATTGGGAAGCGATATGAATAACAAGAATTTAAAAGATTCCAAATCATGCTGATGGTTATAAGACCATGAACTATGTCCACAGTTGCAAGTAATCTTTCAACTTTAACTTTAACAGTCATAAGACTATAAGGACCCTCGTACTTAGGGTGTTAAGCCCTTCGTACGATGTATTGTGCACAAACATTTAAACGCTATGTGTATGTCCATAGTTATAAGTAATCTTTCAACTTAAACTTTAACAGTCATAAGACTATAGGGACTCCTCGTACTTAGGGTGATCAGCCCTTCGTACAACGTATTGTGCACAAACATCTCAACGCCTCCGCGTAATCCCCTATAAAAGGGTTGTTCATCTCAGCTTTTCAACATCTGAATCCGCACCAAAACAATTTGGTTTGGCATAACTTCTCAAGAAACGCATGCATTTCATGAACATCTTTCAATATTCGTCTAGCTGAATCAAATAGCATAGACTTCTACAATAATTCGGACATCAATCGAAATATACATATACATATATATATTCTCATATCTTAAAGAAATCTCAAAAATCTTTTTATGACGTCATGATACCGCACTGTATTTTCAGTCCGTTGAGGATTCCGTCATTTGGTGAGTTTATCATACTACATCATACCATAGTGGGCTGACGATCCTTAGATCACATCCAACACTAGGTAATACTGCATTGATGACTCCATCGTTTTTATCATCTTTGCACCAGGTTACATGATGCATTAATGATATAAAATACATTTTGATATATTGCAAATCATTTTTGTCTAGATGAAGCAATTAGCATAGACATACGAATAACAGTATTGTTGTTAAAACTCATTGGTTCCATCATTTGATCCAATGTTTTTCAAGAAAATAGAAGTGTAAACATCAGCACGAAGTCAATAAATTTCGAAAGTCTAGCATAGCTAGTAGATTTAGAATACCTATGCTTCCACCATCAACTCCACTTTCTATAATGATCCATTGCTTAATAGGTCTATCTATTCCTATCATCCTCAATACTCCATTCACACTTAATTACACCCAGTTCGTCAAACTTACCACACGTTATGAGTTCAGGAACTTGTCACAATCATACGAGTTTAAGAACTTATCCTAGTCAGACCATAGGCGTCCATTCGCTGAGGGGTTCAAAAACATACCATATAATTATGAGTCACGAACCTACCATAAGTATGAGTTTTAAGAACTTGCACTTAACCTTATAATATTCTCTAACTATACTCTACCTATCTGTTATACACATGAGAAAAGAATCACCTTCTCAACAAGCATATAGCAAATAGCCCGACACAAACATTCCAATGATTATCAATGTGATAAACTGAGTGCAAGAACAAAACCCTCACCCATACAAAGATTTGTATAACTCAGCCATCACAGGAGTCCTCAATTGAAATCCATCCTAACTCTATCTTACTTATAACTTGCTCTTTGCTCGATACGAATTCCTCGTATCTCATCATTTATAACTCCTCGCGAGTTTATCTCATACAATTTCATAGTACACCATCTTCATAGCATCAAGCTATAATCATTCAAACATTACAAACCATCTTCCTTTTATAACTTAAATAGATCACGTCGTGATTTTATTCTATACTCATCACCTTTAAAATTCTTTTGTTAACTCGTGATCGTTTTGTTTTACGATCCTCATTCTTTCCCTTTTTCATCATTTACGACATTATTCGTTATCTTGGCTTTTGGAGTTAGGAAACTCCCATTTCTTATCTTTATATCTCTCAGATTCTTCTTTGAATCTTCTTATTTATATAACAATTCTTCCTTTAAGAATTCTAACTTCATTTACATCACTCAAAATTTCATTCGATTTCTACACTTTCATCATACGTATCCATTTCTACACTTGGTACACATCGAGTCTCTAAAAGTTTCAATATAGTGTATTGAGTGGTTTTCACAAACAACCAACAAACTAGGTTTCGAGTTACTAGTTCGTATATACCTCCGCTCTATGAAGGAATCGTTTAGCCTAGATACCATACATCAACTACTAAAGAGTACAATTGCACCACACTTAGATATAATTCCCTATTCATAACTTCTTTATCATTCTCTTTTTATAGACATTGTCTATTTATTATCACCTTACATCCTTATTATTGGAGTTGGGTAACCCCACATTTATATTCCTTATAACTCTGCGAGATTCTTCTTTGAATCCTTTCACACAAGTTTTAATCCCTTATTGTTCAAACTCTATTTGAGCTTATTCTTTCATTAACTTCACATTCCTTCTCTAAGGTTATAACCTACGGTACTCCTACCTAAGGTTTATAACCTACAACTTTGATACCAACTGTAACGACCCCAAAATCTATACAATTTAAATCTCGACTTCGGTCGTTAACCATACATTAAATCTCTAATTTTACATCATTATTCGATGTTAAACTTAATAAAATTGCGAAATATTTAAAACTTTTATACATTTCCTTCTTTCTTGCCCTGGATCGCAACCTTTACATTACATCTCTTTGATTCAATCTTATATCATGATTGTTACAACAAAATGACTATACAAAGTCTTACATCATAACTAAATATCCATATACATTGGATAACTCAACTTACAATTCAACAACATGTTACGTTCAAAATATGAAATACATTTCTCTAAAACATAAGTTATCTTCGTGAATATAGATCTCTATAACTCACTTAGCACATATCTTTACCTTAAAATATTGACCTGCAAAAGTGGTTATTTGCAAGAGTAAGCTCGACAGCCCAGCAAAGTCTAATAGTTTTCATGCATCACATAGCACATAATAACATGCTCGATATACATCTCATTAAAGTAACATGGCATACATGCTTTTAATTCACATAGCAAATATAAAGATTGAGTTCCTTACTCAATCATCATTACTTAGCCAAAACAATGTAGTCATATATTGACTTTAACATTTCATGATTTCAACATGCATAACATATCATGCAATTTAAAACAGTTCATCAAGTCCACGTAGAAAATAGGAACCGAAAGACTTGCCTTGATCGTTGTTTACCAATAATAGTTTAACAGCTTACAGTTATCTGCACTTCACGTGCCCTACACAATTATATAATCATATACATCAACTATTAGTCACATAACAACACATAGTAATTGTAATGTAAACTCTACTCTACATCTCATAATCATTCCTATTAATTAGCACACAATATTCAATTAGATTGTGTTAACTTTTTGACTTATAACTCACTATATTTCATAATCGAAGTTCATTCAAGTGCTTAAATCTTATTAAGACTACTTATTGGTTTTATATTAAACCCATTTCATATCCTATAATATTCATTTCAATTGAATTGAAACACTTTTTAAGTTCGTTAACACTTGGCACGACGTTTCGACGTTCATTCGTCACACGCCCAATTTGCTTCTCTTGTGTATGCTTACTATGCTTCAATAACTTATCTAATACATCATTTATTAATGTTAAACATCATTATATTTACTAACATTCAAGTTTTATAACTTAGAACATCATCTTTTATTGTCAGGAGCACTACACATGCATATGTGCCTGCCCGACGCCCTCCGATTGCCCCCGAAAACACAACTGTCCTAAAGATGGCCATTTTGACTACTGTTACACACATTAAATTGAAAAATCTTTGGAACAAAAGTTGTAGGTCTACTCGTCCTCGTTCCGGATCATCTTGAATCAACTCAATCGGAGTTCGTATGAGAAAGTTATGGCCATTTTAATACAGGAGGCCAAAACTGTCTAACTCAGACTTCTGTCCCCGCGCCGCGGCTTGAGAACTAGGCTAACCAGTGGCGCCAAGAAGCATGGATTGGCGTCTGGGCGTGAACTTCAAGGTTTGGGTGCGAATTTTGATATTTGGGCGCCAAAACTTGCAGAACCCAACCACGAAGAACAGAACAACTAATTTTTTTTGTCTATTACTTCAATTCTAACACTAATTAACATGCATAACTTCATCGTAAACTACACATAAACGTTAACAATCATCCATATAACAATTACCAACAATTAAACAACTACTTTAGAAAACTTAATTCTTTAAAAACATTGTTTTTAAGAAAAACTCCATTGTTAACGTTGTTTAACAACTCGTAATATCAATAATAACCCAAACTTGATTACTTTAAAGTACGATTCTCCAAATTCATACCCAATTAACATACATAAGCTTCAATTTCACAATTAGCATACAATCACATACTAATTTTGTTATACTCCAAAACATGTTCATGTTCATCCTCATATGTCCATCAGAAACCAATTTCGTTTCTCTTTGAACGTATTTTAGCATACAACATATATATATATATATATATATATATATATGCTAGTTATAATATTTACAACCACATACAATCACCATAATTCATAATTGTATATCATAATTGAAAAAATATAATTCATGGAACATATAAATTTTATGACGTAAACCCATATAAACACATATATCTATATAATATTAAGGTTAACGAACATACCTTCAATTACTAAGACAGTCCTTGCTAATACCACTGAACTTGTTTGAAAACCTCAAGAATTTGCTTTTGCAATCCCAACATTTTCTCTCTCGAACTCTCCCAAATTCTTTTCTCTCTATTCTTTGTTCTCTTTTCTCTTAAGCCAATATCAGACCCAAAACTATTTTACGTGAAATAAAATAAAGGCAACGCTCAAACATTTTTTTTTTAAAATCCAACATCACTAATTGTCCTTTATAAATTATCGGTTACGAGAACTTATTATATATTATTTATATTTTATTTATTTAATTTATATTTAATAAATCAAATTTAAAAATCCAAAAACTATAAGGCTTTGTTTGGCAAAACTCTTTAAAATTAAAGACTTAATATATTTAAGCCTTGTTTGGAAAAACTCTTTCATTATTTTATCTAAATATAGATTTTATATTCTCTACTACATTCATTACTTTAACAAATTCTAGGTTTCATTTCATAACTTTCACTTCATCTCAATATATTCTGAGTATTATATATCTTTTAACCCATTCATTTCCTTTTCTAAGGATCGTTATCATCAACACTCGGGATATCACATTCACCCTTTCTTCTAAGAATTTCGTCCTCTAAATTTTTATTCATTCAATCTAACAAAATAGATTTTTACGTCACTACTATATTCATTCCTTGGGTTTTATAACCACTTCTTTCCACAAAGATCTTTCTACAATTATTAACTTTTCTATTAAATGTTTTACATTATTCTTTGATAACTCATATCCTTCTCACTTCAAAATCTCTTTTCTCACTTATTCAACATATTCATCATTCAGTGTCGCATTCTACGACTCACTTCTTTCTAAGGAATATCATCCTTACCACATTCACCTTTTAGAATATCAAGAATCTTCCACAATTTCTCAATAATTGGGAAGCGATATGAATAACTGGAATTTAAAAGATTCCAAATCATGCTGATGGTCAAAAGACCATGAACTCTATTCATTGTACCTGCACAGATATTAATTCACATGAATAAGACATATAATAGTGGTGGCGTTATGCGAAATTAATCTCATGCGTATACGCTCGCTTATCCCATAACTTGTTATCACTAAATTTGAACTACTAACTAAAATAATCAAAAGGAAATAACGACAATAATTGAATTCTTGGGTGAAGAATTGATGGGTTGCCTCCCATCCAGCACTAAGTTATAGTCAATTAGCTTGACTGTCTCTTCTTGACACCGCTATCCAATTCCTCTACGATAAGATAAGAACCCTCCATCCATTAGAATCGCTATTTGCTTTGGTAGGTTCCCCATCATGAGAGTCTGTGAATTTAAGCCACCTAGCATATTTTCTATACATGATGTCCCTAGTTCCATTGTAATGCCAGGTGCTTCTCCCGTTGTATCTGTGAATAGATTTTCGCATTGAGGCATGAAGGATACAATGGGATTTCCTTCTTCTATTATCTCTTCCTCAGCCCACCATGGTTTATAAGATGCCTCATAATCGCAGAAATTATTGCTTTGGATGTGACTACCTAGGGGACATGGGTGTGCAAATTTCACTGAATTTTTCAACTCTAACTGAGAAGGCACTTGGGGTATAATACAAGTTGGCTCATGCTCTTCATTTTCCATACCCCCAGTTGTCTCCTTAATGTCCACTCCTTTAAGTTCATCCAGTGGCATGTGCACTTCCGGCTCTCTATCGATTTCATCATCCATGTCATAGCACCAATTGTTTGGAGGGCGATTGTTCAAGGCTTTGAACATTTAATCCATATGATTCTGAAGCTTTCGAATTGACCTCTCTTGCTCAATCATCTTCTCCTCAGTTGATGCTACAAATTTGAACCTCAAATCCTCCAATCTTGAATCATCTTGTTCACTTTTGAAATTCATGTATTGAGGACCATCCATTGATGAACTAATGAGTTGTTCCACCTTTTTGTTAAGATTTTGGCTTGATAACTCCTGACTCATCATAATCTCCTCATGGTCGGCTATGCTTTTTGACATGAATTCCTTCAACTCTGAATTTTCTTCTTGTTGTACTGGAGGTGGATATGAGAAATCTGGTGGATATGTTGGATTTGAGATGCAGTATTGATCTTGATAGTTATAACTCCATTCATAATCTGGGTGATACCCCCAACCTTGCTGATAATCAGGATAACCATCGTTGTTGAAAAAATCACCTCCAAACTGCACTTGTCCAACCTTGATGTTGCACTGATAACTCGGATGCTCGCCAGCACAGTATCCACATGTAACTGCTATCTCTCGAGTAGGTTGCTCTGCAAGAACATCCAAACTCTTCGAAAGTTTTTCAATTTGTCCTGACAATGTAGCAAATACATTGAGTCCCTCAGTGCTTATGTCCCTTGGTTGAGTCCTATTTGCAAAAGGCCATTGATAAACAAAATCACCCATTGTAACTGAAAATTCCAATAAAACAAAAAATAGAAATGAGAAACGATCAGATTTGTCAAAGTCATACAATAAAGCTTTAAACTAATGATAATTATATACATTAACGCCTTTCCTCGGCAACGACGCCAAAAACTTGTTGCCTCTTTTATAATTCTTATAAAAGAGCTCTAACTCATGCAAGTATACACGGGTCAACAAGTAATACAGAGTAAGTAAAGTATCGATCCCACAGAGAAAGTTGTTAACTTTAGACTACTATGCATTAATTAACTCACTATATTTATATGCTAAGACTATAAACTTAATTGTTGATTTGAATAATTTATAATTACCAACTAAAAATAAGAATATAAACGAATTAAATATGATGTGGAAATAATGGGATCCTAACTTCATTCAATCGCCATATGTCATGCGAAAAGTGTTCACATATCACAGGATAATAGCCAAAGGCATAAAAGCGAGTTATAACCATTTTCCAATGCACTATAACCAACTCACATATCATCTACAGATGTTAGAATCTATGTGATCACCAATACCATCACAATTACCATATTCCTATGCGTAATTGCAATCCTATTGAATTTAAACACAACCCTTATTCTAGCTCATACGGCAAAACAGTATATTCCTATTTGTTTCACAAAATATGCAATCCCCATATTCGCATGCTATCATGATTTCATCCATATTCATATGTTCATTTCCAATTCCATACAAATACTAACATGAAGATTATCAGTCATTCATACATACAAACCAACCATGATAGATAATCCATATGATATGCAAAACAAATCTAACATTTAGATGTGCAACCAAATGACATATTAAAATCCGTTAGGATCCCAAAATGGAGTTTAGTTCATGGCGGAACCAAAAACCATTATGGGATCAAGACTAAACATGATCAATAATCAAGCAAATGAGATTAAGAGAGAAAGAACAATCAAACCCAAACGCTGAATAGTAATCAATGATTAACTATGAAAACCCCAAAGAATTCCATTAACAATAATTAAAATCCACAATGGTGAAGAACTCCAAGAAGAAGAAAATAAGACGTTGTGGCTTCGTTCTCCGTTGGACTCTCTCCTAAGGTGTAAACCCTAATTGCTATAATGAAAGTTATGTAATAAAAGTCAAGTCCCCTCTCTGACACACGTCAGAATTGTTTTATACCAATTACACATCATCAAAATGCTTAATTAAAAATAAAACAAATTATAGCATCAGCATCGCGCGCGGCTCTAGTATATTTGTCTCGCGGCCACGAGACTTACAGTATGCTTAGTGCCTCCAGATGTCTTAATGCGTGGTCGCGCGCCGCGCCGCCATGGCACGCAGCGTTGGAGGTCTCAGCGGTATGGTCCTTGCCTTCATGGGCGCTTGACTTGCAGAATGCTCCTTATGTTGACCACTTTCGCATGAAGCGCATGAGCTTCTGCCTTTTTATTTGCTGGCGCAGGCTGCTGCTGTCTCTGTAAATCCTCTGAGTCATTTTATGTTTTGTCTGCTGCTACTTGTTTGCTCATGCCTTAACCTCTTGTTTGCTTGATTTTCATGCCTCATTATGCTCCCATGCCGTGCACATCCTCGCCTTTCCACTAGCCTACACATATACGCTCACCGATGCCTCAATTTCCACCAAAATAACGTCGATTCCTGCACTTATTCACGAAAAGGACTTTTCAGTATATGAAATGCAAAATAACGTGAAATGCGACTAAAACACAATGAAATGTACTCAAGGCGGGCACACTTCGCATGGATTAATATATAATAAGTGAGTAAAAATATCACTTATCATATACCTCATCCATTCTGAGTCGCCAAATATATGGTACAGAAACAAATATAACTTCAGTAATACAATTGTCGTGCAAAATACGACAACACATATACTATGAGTTTGAATACAACTATTGTCTGATAGAGAGTATACTAACTCAAAAGGAGTCCTCATTAGAATTATTGATACACTATTTTACAAAATAGTGAGGACTACTAATACAACTATCCTGAACCATCACTCCATACCCTGGCTAGTTCCTGTTATGTTCACATCTCCTGAGAAGAAAAATGGAACAAAAAGGAAAAGGGTGAGCTCAACTAGCCTAATAAAGAATATTATGACTAAGATAATATACAACAATTTATCATTAGCCTTCAACAGGGAAAAATCTGATAAAATATAATAGATAACAAGTTTTAGATCAACAACTGCAACGGAAACATCAATCCATTAGAAGAGTCAAGTAGAGAAAGAATTCTACTATCTTCTAAGATTTAAAAGTCCATCATCAATATTTTATCCCTGTAACATCAATCAATATACATCTTGAATCAAATATTCTTATTTGCACTACAGGCCAAATATATTCATTTGTATCACCAGTTGGTCATGTTCATCTCAACACCTGTTCATCTTTGCACTATGGGCCAAAGATATTCATTAGGTAATCATTCATCTTTGCACTACAGGCAAAAGATATTAAATTATATCATCATTTATGACTGAGGATGATGAAAAATATCTTAAAGAAAACGAATCCAGTGAGATAAAAGAACAAATATTAGGGATTCATATTACAGTTTTATCCAAGTTCAATAATACTCTATAATAACTAATTTTGAAGCAGAATTCAAAAATAAAGATCAAAACATGGATACAATCAAAGATAGTAACCATAATAGACATATTGGACAAAAAGAAGAAAATTTAATTTTTCTATTGAATAGTCTTAGATATCGTTAATAAGATCAGTATCGTGAATAGTAACCCCGACACAAAAAGTTCTAAATTTGATAAAAAGTTTAGACCAATATTTCGGCATAATGATATTGAAAGAAATAATATCATGTACGAAGAAAATAACATCCCTTACCTCAAAATAACGGTACTTATGATTGGAATATCGGATATAAAGTCGAAGGAAGCTTGTACCGAACAAAAACTCTCAAAGTATCTAAATTCTCACAAAAATACGCTCGACAATATAAAGAGAAAGAAAACTTATTTCTGGTGTGATTTTCAATTCTAACCTAAGTGCCTATTTATAGGAAAATACTAGAACGCCAAAGGAGACTAAATAATAAAATAATAATATTTTATTTCTTCCATTCTACGCACACTTTGTTGAAAACTCTAGTATGCCAAATCTGAAAAATAATAGCAGCCCACATGTTTATAAAAACAAAAGTGGGTCCCACCGAATAAAAATAATTTTATTTTTTGAAACTTCTGTAATTCATAATAAATAGTCCGTTTATCAAAATAATATGAATTTTATATCCATTACACACGAAATCGAATTCTCTACAACTTTGCAGAAGGAAGTTTTTTCAAATTCCAGATTGAAAAAATCCAAAATCCACAAACGGATGATTTTTAACACCTCCATTCTGACAAAATACTGATAAAACACCTCAGCATTAATTCCTTCATTTATAACAACATAAAATAAATAAATCCATCATTTATGTCCACATAAAATAAATTGTTCCTTATCATATAAATCAATAATTAATTATTCACAAATAATATTACAGAATCACAATTATGAGAACCAGGTCGTTCCCAGGAAAGCGGGGGCTTTTCTTTACGAATTTCTCCTTATTGGCGCGCAATTAGGTGACCAAATCCCTTTCCTAGACAGAACTTCCTTTGACATTGCAAATAATGCTCTCTAATAATATTATTCAAATAATATGAATTATTGATCTGATAATGGAAAATACTGTGCAGTGACAATTATTGAAACAACAATAATATAAAATATCAACGCAGCAATTATTGAATCAATACAATAAAATATTGAACAGTAATTACTGTAACAATTATTGAGTAGTGCCTTCTTACGTAAGAATCAATAATTCAACAATACTGTGCAATACCATGTGCTACTGTGCAACCACGCGTATTACTGTATTTTAACCACCGGGTATTCCAATAGTGTTAACGATAACCATTACGCCGTTATTTATAACAACTCAAACTTGTCATTTTCTTCATTCGACAGTTATCCGTTATGGGGCCCACAAATGGTTGCGCCATCGTACGAATATTCCCCGACAACAAGAATATTCCACGACCAAACGAATATTCCCTGACAAAATGATTATTTTATAACCACTTGCTTATTTTGAAAATTTTGCACATTTCACCCATAACCAAAGTATTATATCAAATTAACTCCATATTATTTCAAGATAATAAATAGAGAAAATTCAATTTTATTTATAATAAGTTGGGGTCTTACAACCTTCCATCCTTATGAAATTTCATCCTCGAAATTAACGTACGTACCTGGTATTTCGAAAAGGTGAGGATACCTCGTTTTTATTTCTGATTTCAACTCCCAGGTCATTTCTTCAATAGCATGGTTTCTCCATAAAACCTTAACTTGTGGTATAACCTTCGTGCGTAGGATATGCTGTTTCCTATCCAAGATCTTAATAGGTACCTCCTCGTACGTTAAATCTTCGGCTATCCGTTTATCAGAAAAATATAAATTTTATGTCCATTCCACACGAAATCGAATTCTCTACAACTTTGCAGAAGGAAGTTTTTTTCCAAATTCCATACAGAAAATATTTGAAATCCACAAACGGGTGATTTTTAACACCTCCATTCCAACAAAATACTGATACAACACCTCAGCATTAATTCCATCATTTATAACCACATAAAATAAATAAATCCATTATTTATGTCCACATAAAATAAATATTTCCTTATCATAAAAATCATTAATTAATTATTCATAAATAATATTACAGAATCACAATTATGACAACCAGGTCGTTCTTAGGAAAGAGGGGGCTTTCCGATAAGGATTTCTCCTTATTGACGCGCAATTAGGTGACCAAACCCCTTTCCTAGACAGAACTTCCTTAGACATTGCCAATAATGCTCTATAATAATATTATTCAAATAATATGAATTATTGATCTGATAATGGAAAATACTGTGTTGTGACAATTATTGAAACAACAATAATATAAAATATCAACGCATCAATTATTGAATCAATAAAATAAAATATTGAACAATAATTACTGTAACAATTATTGAGTAGTGTCTTCTTACATAAGAATCAATAATTCAACAATCTTGTAATATAAAGGTGTACTACTATGCAACCACACGACATCGTATTTTAACCACCTGTATTCCAAACAGTGTTAATAAAGAACCATTACGCCGTTATTTATAACAACTCAAACTTGTCGTTTTCTTCATTCGACAGTTATCCGTTAAGGGGCCCACAAATGGTTGCGCCGTCGTATGAATTTTCCCCAACAACAAGAATATTTCACGACCAAACGAATATTCCCCGACAAAATGAATCTTTTATAACCACTTGCTTATTTTGAAAATTTTGCACATTTCACCTATAACCAAAGTTTTATATCAAATTAACTCCATATTATTTCAAGATAATAAATAGAGAAAATTTTATTTTATTTATAATAAGTTGGGGTCTTACAACAACCGTGACGCCCCAAAAATAGGTATACCTCACCCATTATGAGTCGCCAAATACATGGTACAGAAACATATACAACTTCAGTAATACAATTGTCGGGCAAAATACGACAACACATATACTATGAGTTTGAATACAACTATTGTCTGATAGAGAGTATACAAACTCAAAAGGAGTCCTCATTACAATTATTGATACACTATTTTACAAAACAGTGAGGACTACTAATACAACTATCCAGAACCATCACTCCATACCCCGGCTAGTTCCTGCTATGTTTTCATCTCATGAGAAAAAAATGGAACAAAAAGGAAATGGGTGAGCTCAACTAGCCCAGTAAAGAATATTATGACTAAGATAATATACAACGATTTATCATTATCCTTCAACAGGGAAAAATCTGATAAAATATAATAGATAACAAGTTTTAGATCAACAACTGTAGCGGAAACATCAATCCATTAGAAGAGTCAAGTAGAGAAAGAATTCTACTATCTTCTAAGATTTAAAAGTCCATCATCAATATTTTATCCCTGTAACATCAATCAATATACATCTTGAATCAAATATTCATCTTTGCACTACAGGCCAAAGATAATCATTTGTATCACCAGTTGGTCATGTTCATCTCAACACCTGTTCATCTTTGCACTACGGGCCAAAGATATTCATTAGTTAATCATTCATCTTTACACTACAGGCCAAAGATATTCAATTATATCATCATTTAGGACTGAGGATGATGAAAAATATCTTAAAGAAAACGAATCCAGTGAAATAAAAGAACAAATATTAGGGATTCGTATTACAGTTTTATCCAAGTTCAATAATACTCCATAATAACAAATTTTGAAGCAGAATTCAAAAATAAAGATCAAAACATGGATACAATCAAAGATAGTAACCATAATAGACATATTGGACAAAAAGAAGAAAATTTAATTTTTCGGTGAATAGTGCCGTATACGTTAATAGTACCGTATAGGTGAATAGTAACCCCGACACAAAAAGTTCCACATTTGATAAAAAGTTATGATATTGAAAGAAATAATATCATGTACGAAGAAAATAACATCCCTTACCTCAAAATAACGGTACTTATGATTGGAATATCGGATATAAAGTCGAAGGAAGCTTGTACCGAACAAAAACTCTCAAAGTATCTAAATTCTCACAAAAATACGCTCGACAATATAAAGAGAAAGAAAACTTATTTCTGGTGTGATTTTCAATTCTAACCTAAGTGCCTATTTATAGGAAAATACTAGAACGCCAAAGGAGACTAAATAATAAAATAATAATATTTTATTTCTTCCATTCTATGCACACTTTGTTGAAAACTCTAGTATGCCAAATCTAAAAAATAATAGCAGCCCACATGTTTATAAAAACAAAAGTGGGTCCCACCGAATAAAAATAATTTTATTTTTTGAAACTTCTGTAATTCATAATAAATAGTCCGTTTATCAAAAAAATATGAATTTTATATCCATTACACACGAAATCGAATTCTCTACAACTTTGCAGAAGGAAGTTTTTTCAAATTCCAGACAGAAAAAATCCAAAATCCACAAACGGATGATTTTTAACACCTCCATTCCGATAAAATACTGATAAAACACCTTAGCATTAATTCCTTCATTTATAACAACATAAAATAAATAAATCCATCATTTATGTCCACATAAAATAAATATTTCCTTATCATATAAATCAATAATTAATTATTCACAAATAATATTACAGAATCATAATTATGACAACTAGGTCGTTCCCAAGAAAGAGGGGCTTTCTGATAAGGATTTCTCCTTATTGGTGCGCAATTAGGTGACCAAACCCCTTTCCTAGATAGAACTTCCTTAGACATTGCCAATAATGCTCTCTAATAATATTATTCAAATAATATGAATTATTGATCTGATAATGGAAAATACTGTGCAGTGACAATTATTAAAACAACAATAATATAAAATATCGTCATGAAGAATTATTGAATCAATAAAATAAAATATTGAACAAGTAATTATCGTAACAATTATTGAGTAGTGCCTTCTTATGTAAGAATCAATAATTCAACAATCATGCAATACCGTGCTTCTTTGTGCAACCACGCCAGACATCGTATTTTAACCACGTGTATTTCAACAATGTTAATTAGCGGTAACCATTACTGGCGTTATTTATAACAACTCAAACTTGTCGTTTTCTTCATCCGACAGCGGTTATTCGTTATGGGGCCCACAAATGGTTGCGCCCATCGCATTTAATATTTCCCAAACAACAAGAATATTCCACGACCAAACGAATATTCCCCGACAAAATGAATATTTTATAACCACTTACTTATTTTGAAAATTTTGCACATTTCACCCATAACCAAAGTATTATATCAAATTAACTCCATATTTTTTCAAGATAATAAATAGAGAAAATTCAATTTTATTTATAATAAGTTGGGGTCTTACAACCTCCCTCCTTATGAAATTTCGTCCTCGAAATTAACGTGAAATACTGGTGTGTTTCAAAAGGTGAGGATACCTCGCTTTCATTTCTGATTCCAACTCCCAGGTCATTTCTTCAATAGCATGGTTTCTCCACAAAACCTTAACTTGTGGTATAACTTTCGTGCGTATGACATGCTTTTTCCTATCCATGATCTTAACATGTAGCTCCTCGTACGTTAAATCTTCAGCTATCCATTTATCAGAAAAATACAAATTTTATGTCCATTCCACACGAAATCGAATTCTCTACATACAGAAAATATTCGAAATCCACAAATGGATGATTTTTAACACCTCCATTCCGACAAAATACTGATAAAACACCTCAGTATTAATTCCTTCAATTATAACCACATAAAATAAATAAATCCATCATTTATGTCCACATAAAATAAATATTTCCTTATCATATAAATCAATAATTAATTATTCACAAATAATATTACAGAATCACAATTATGACAACTAGGTCATTCTTAGGAAAGAATGGGCTTTCCGATAAGGATTTCTCCTTATTGTCGCGCAATTAGGTGACCAAACCCCTTTCCTAGACAAAACTTCCTTAGACATTGCCAATAATGCTCTATAATAATATTATTCAAATAATATGAAATTTTGATCTGATAATAGAAAATATTGTTCAGTGACAATTATTGAAACACCAATAATATAAAATATCAACGCATCAATTATTGAATCAATAAAATAATATATTGAACAATAATTACTGTAACAATTATTGAGTAGTGCCTTCTTACGTAAGAATCAGTAATTCAACAATACGTGCAATACTGGTGTCATCGCGTGCAACCACGCGTAGACATCGTATTTTAACCACAAGGTATTCCAACAATTGTTAATTGGTAACCATTACTGCCAATTATTTATAACAACTTATACTTGTCGTTTTCTTCATCCGACCGTTATCCGTTATGGGGCCCAAAAATGGTTGCACCGTCGTATGAATATTCCCCGACAATAAGAATATTTCACGACCAAACGAATATTCCCCGACAAAATGAATATTTTATAACCACTTGCTTATTTTGAAAATTTTACACATTTCACCCATAACCAAAGTATTATATCAAATTAACTCCATATTATTTGAAGATAATAAATAAAGAAAATTCAATTTTATTTATAATAAGTTGGGGTCTTACAACAACTGTGACGCTCCCAAAATAGGTATACCTCACCCATTCTCAGTCGCCAAATACATGGTACAGAAACAAATACAACTTCAGTAAAACAATTGTCGTGCAAAATACGACAACACATATTCTGTGAGTTTGAATACAACTATTGTCTGATAGAGAGTATACAAATTCAAAAGGAGTTCTCATTACAATTATTGATACACTATTTTACAAAATAGTGAGGACTACTAATACAACTATCCTGAACCATCACTTCATACCCCGACTAGTTCTTGCTATGTTCTCATCTCCTGAGAAGAAAAATGGAACAAAAAGAAAAAGGGTGAGCTCAACTAGCCCAGTAAAGAATATTATGACTAAGATAATATACAACAATTTATCATTATCCTTCAACAGGGAAAAATCTGATAAAATATAATTGATAACAAGTTTTAGATCAACAACTGCAGCGGAAACATCAATCCATTAGAAGAGTCAAGTAGAGAAAGAATTCTACTATCTTCTAAGATTTAAAAGTACATCATCAATATTTTATCCCTGTAACATCAATCAATATACATCTTGAATCAAATATTCATCTTTGCACTACAGGCCAAAGATAATCATTTGTATCACCAGTTGGTCATGTTCATCTCAACACCTGTTCATCTTTGCACTACGGGCCAAAGATATTCATTAGTTAATCATTCATCTTTACACTACAGGCCAAAGATATTCAATTATATCATCATTTAGGACTGAGGATGATGAAAAATATCTTAAAGGAAACGAATCCAGTGAGATAAAAGAACAAATATTAGGGATTCGTATTACAGTTTTATCCAAGTTCAATAATACTCCATAATAATAAATTTTGAAGCAGAATTCAAAAACAAAGATCAAAGCATGGATACAATCAAAGATAGTAACCATAATGGACATATTGGATAAAAAGAAGAAAATTTCATTTTTCATGAATAGTGCCGTATTCGTGAATAGTACCGTATACGTGAATAGTAATCCCGACACAAAAAGTTCCAAATTTAATAAAAAGTTCAGACCAATATTTTGGCATAATGATATTGAAAGAAATAATATCATGTACGAAGAAAATAACATCTCTTACCTCAAAATAAGGGTACTTCTGATCGGAATATCGGATATAAAGCCGAAGGAAGCTTGTACCGATCAGCAACTCTCAAAGTATCTAAATTCTCACAAAAATACGCTCGACAATATAGATAGAAAGAAAACTTGTTTCTGGTGTGATTTTCAATTCTAACTTAAGTGCCTATTTATAGGAAAATGATAGAACGCCAAAAGAGACTAAATAATAAAATAATAATATTTCATTTATTCCATTTTATGCACACTTTGTTGAAAACTCTAGCATGCCAACTCTGAAAAATAATAGCAGCCCACATGTTTATAAAAACAAAAGTGGGTCCCACCGAATAAAAATCATTTTATTTTCCGAAACTTCTGTAATTCATAATAAATAGCCCGTTTATCAAAAAATACGAGATTTATGTCCATTCCACACGAAATCGAATTCTCTACAACTTTACAGAAGGAAGTTTTTCCAAATTCCATACATAAAATATCCGAAATCTACAAACGGATAATTTTTAACACCTCCATTCCGACAAAATACTGATAAAACACCTCAGCATTAATTCCTTCATTTATAACCACATAAAATAAATAAATCCATCATTTATGTCCACATAAAATAAATATTTCCTTATCATATAAATCAATAATTAATTATTCACAAATAATATTACAGAATCACAATTATGACAACCAGGTCGTTCCCAGGAAAGAGGGGACTTTCCGATAAGGATTTCTCCTTATTGGCGCGCAATTAGGTGATCAAACCCCTTTCCTGGATAGAACTTCCTTAGACATTACCAATAATGCTCTCTAATAATATTATTCAAATAATATGAATTATTGATCTGATAATGGAAAATACTGTGCAGTGAAAATTCTTAAAACAACAATAATATAAAATATCAACGCAACAATTATTGAATCAATAAAATAAAATATTGAACCGTAATTACTGTAATAATTATTGAGTAGTGCCTTCTTACATAAGAATCAATAATTCAACAATCATGCATAATACCGTGTGCACGTGCAACCACGCGACATCGTATTTTAACCACCGGGTATTCCAACAGTGTTAACGATAACCATTTCGCCGTTATTTATAACAAGTCAAACTTGTCGTTTTCTTCATCCGACAGTTATCCGTTATGGGGCCCACAAATGTTTGTGCCGTCGTACGAATATTTCCCGACTATAAGAATATTCCACGACCAAACAAATATTACCTGACAAAATGAATTTTTTATAACCACTTTCTTATTTTGAAAATTTTGCACATTTCACCCATAATCAAAGTATTATATCAAATTAACTCCATATTATTTCAAGATAATAAATAGAGAAAATTAAATTTTATATATAATAAGTAGGGGTCTTACACCCGTAGTGCAAAGATGAACATGTCTTGAGATGAACATGACCAACTGGTGATACAAATGAATATCTTTGGCCTGTAGTGCAAAGATGAATATTTGATTCAAGATGTATATTGATTGATTTTAGAGGGATAAAATATTCATGATGGACTTTTAAATCTTAGAAGATAGTAGAATTCTTTCTCTACTTGACTCTTCTAATGGATTGTTGTTTTCGCTGCAGTTGTTGATCTAAAACACATTTATCTATTATATTTTATCGATTTTTCCCTCGTGAAGATCTGATGATAATTTTTTTGTATATTATCTTAGTCATAATATTCATTCATCGGGCTAGTTGAGCTCACCCTTTTCCTTTTTGTTCCATTTTTCTTCTCGAGGAGGTGAGAACATAAATTTAACTAGTCGGGGTTTGGAGTGATGGTTCAGGATAGTTGTTTGAGTAGTCCTCACGTTTTTGTAAAATAGTGTATCAATAATTGTAATGAGGACTCCTTTTGAGTTTGTATACTGTCTATTAGACAATATTTGTATTCAAACTCACAATATATGTGTTGTCGTATTTTGCACGATAATTGTATTACTGAAGTTGTATTTGTTTCTGTACCATGTATTTGGCGACTCAGAATGGGTGATGTATACCTATTTTGGGGGCATCACAGTTGGTATCAGAGCTTAGGGATATGATCCCTTGCTAAGATGTGAGACAAGAATTAGGAGGGGAGAGACGGGGAATTCCTTTACTAGTATGACCTGACTAAGTTTATTTGGTATTTATTTAGTCGGTCAGAGTATAAGGATAATATGTGACATGTCAATTAACCCTTGTTTTGTGGCAGTATTTGAGAATGGCAGCTGTAAATATTAACAATGGAGTGAATCAGACCGTGGAGACACCTTTAATCACTACCCAGGGGAACGTGCAACATGAAGGCAATATTCCTCCTGTTAACAACACTATCGAACAAATGATGAATGATGGGATGTTTAGAATCTTTTTGCAGTTCATGAAAAATCAGACGAGGGAGACTCGTGCATAAAATACGAGTGGAAATGATAGCAATGCGCGACTTGTCACAGCCAAGCAGTTCAAGGAGTTCGGACAACCAGAATTTGCGGGAAAGCCGGATCCGATTAAGGCGGAAATGTGGGTCAAGCAAATTACCAAGATATTCGATGTCTTGGGATGCACGGAGGAACAGAAGGTTCCATTTGCCACCTTTATGTTCCGTGGTGAGGCAGACTACTGGTGGGAGTCTGTGAAGCGTACCTAGCCTGCCGCATTCAACACGTTCAGAAACTGTTTAATGACAAGTACTTTCCTGAAAGTATTCATCATATGAAGGAGGTAGAATTTATCAAACTGGAATAAAACAACATGACGGTGTCCCAGTATGAGGCGAAGTTCGCGGAATTATCCAGGTTTGCACCTCATTTGGTAGAGAATGAGGAACGAATGACGCGGATGTTCCTGAGAGGTCTAAAACCCGAGATTCGGAAATATCTTATCTCTCACAAATTTTCTTTATATTCAGATGTTGTCAATAAGGCTCAATTATTAGAGCGAGATAATAAGTATGCTCAATCGATGGACCACAATCAGGGTCATACCGGTGACAGCAGTTATCAGAGCAATGATAACCAATGGGGATGAAAGAATACAGACAAAAGCGGTAGCCACTCGGGTGGTAATTGTGGCCATGATAATAGGAGAGGTGAGTCAAGTGGAAATTTCAGAAAGAGGAGATTCAACAATGACGAGAAGACATCAGCAGCAGCACCAGCACCAACAACAAATTCTTGGGGAGGAGAACGACCGCCAGTTAGATGCTACATATGTGGAGAGGAGGGACACATAAGTCCAAACTGTTCACTGACCTTCCAAGGTGTGTTTCGGTTTGTGGAAAAAGATTTCATATAGCTTTGGTCTTGTCCCAGAATAAGTCAAGTCCAATTGGATGGCGAAACCAAAGGCGACTACGGACAAAACAAAGTCGGTGGTTCAAGGGAGGGCGTTTGTCGTGACTGGCCAAAACGCGAGGAACCCAAACGAGGTGATCACGGTTAAGCTAATCATAAACTCTTGCGAAGTTTATACCTTATTAGATACCGGTTCTACCCATTCTTTTATCTCTCCTGCTTGTGCTGAACGTTTAAACTTGACTCCGGAGAAATTAGACCTTGACTTATCTATTGAGACTCCGTAAGGAGAAACTTTCATTACATCTACTATTTATAAATCTTGCTTGATTCAAGTTGGTACCATCACATTACCTGCCGATCTTATTTCGTTAAAAATTCTTGCATTTGATGTGATTTTAGGGATTGATTGGCTAACCACGCATCATGCTAAAATTTATTGTTTTCATAAGGTTGTTAGTTTTCATATTCCTAACCAACCTATTATGCGAATTTAAACAACCAAACCATTAAAGTCAATCACTGTCATATCAAGCCATAAAGCTATTCGTTTATTGAAAAATGGATGTCAAGCTTTCTTATCCCATGTCACGGACTTGAACAAAAACACGTCAGATTTGAATAATATTTTACATTGTTAGTGAATTTCCGACGATTTCTAAAGAACTTCGGCCTACCCCGTAACGTGAAGTTGAATTCTTTATTGACCTTGAACCAGTACAAAGCCCATTTCTAAAACCTCATATCGAATGGCTCCTATTGAACTTCAGGAGTTAAAGGTCCAACTACAGAGTTGTTGGACATCGGTTTTATTCGCCCCTAGTACATCTCCTTGGGGGGGTGTTCTGTGTTATTCAGTAAGAAGAAAAGACGGAGTATGCGACTTTGTATTGACTACCGAGAATTGAACCATGTCACCATCAAGAATAGGTATCCGTTACCTCGCATTGATGACCTATTTGACCAGTTGCAAGGAGCACAATTCTTTTCAAAGATCGATCTTCATTTTGGATATTATCAGCTTAAGATTAAAACTGAGGATATTCCAAAGACAGCCTTCAGAACTTGGTACGTGCATTATGAATTCTCAGTCATGTCTTTTGGATTAACTAATGCTACTGCTGCTTTCATGGATATGATGAACCAAGTATTCAAAGAATATTTGGATCAGTTCATTGTTGTCTTTGTTGATGATATCCTTATATATTCCAAAAGCCATGAAGATCATGAGTGCCATTTGAAGCTGGTACTGCAAAGACTTCGTGAAAACAAGCTATATGCCAAGCTGAAGAAATGCGAGTTCTGGCTTGAGAAAGTAGCATTCCTTTGGTACGTGGTGTCAAAAATTGGAGTATCTGTCGACCCGACGAAGATTAAAGATATACAAAGTTGGGAGAAACCGAAGTCGGTGACCTAAATACATAGCTTTCTGGGCTTAGCTGGTTATTATCAGAGATTCTTGGAAGGATTTTCTCGAATCTCTACTCCGTTAACTCAACTAACTCGTAAAGATACAAAATTTGGTTGGAGCGAGGATTGTGAGAAGAGTTTTCAAGAACTCAATAGAAGACTCATTTCGACACCTGTTCTGACAATACCATCTAGTTTAGATGGATTTGTTATCTACAGCGATACTTCAGGCAAAGGGTTAGGATGTGTTCTCATGCAACATGAGAAAGTCATAGCCTATGCCTCGCGACAACTCAAAGAATATGAGAGGAATTATCCTACTCATGATTTAGAGTTGGCAACAATCGTTTTCACATTGAAGACCTGGAGACACTACCTGTATGGGGAGAAAGTGGAGATCTATACAGATCATAAAAGCCTCAAATATTTCTTCACGCAAAAGGAACTCAATATGTGGCAACGACGATGGCTTGAGCTGTTGAAAGATTACGACCATACTATTCAATACCATCCTGGAAAAGCGAACGTAGTAGCTGACGCATTGAGCAGAAGATCATATGCGAGTACGAGTGCAATGTTGTTAACAAAAAGGCCCATTTTGTATAACTTGCAAAGGATGGAGATAGAGGTAAAGGTTCTAAGTACCCATGTGATGATATCAAACATACGAGTAGAACCGACTTTAATCGATAAATTTAAAGTTGCTCAAGCTACGGACATGGAGCTGATGCGTATGAAGAAGAAAGTGCAAGAATGTGCTATTCCAGAAGAAAGAATCGATGAAGAAGGAATACTTCGAGTCAACTCCAGACTTTGTGTTCCTAACAATTCTGACTTGAAGCATAGAATCATGATGGAGGCACACAACACACCGTTTGCAATCCATCCTGGGAGTACCAAAATGTATCATGATCTTTGACATACATTTTGGTGGAGTAATATGTTGAGAGAGATCGCGGAGTTTATCTCGAGGTGTTTAACTTGTCAACGTGTAAAAGCGGAGCATCAAGTGCCAAAGGGTCCATTACAACCACTTGAGATTCTGAAATGGAAGTGGGAACACATTACTATGGATTTCTTTACGGGTCTTCCCAAGGTTTCTCAAGGCATAGATGCGATTTGGGTTATTGTTGATAGATTAACTAAGTCTGCTCATTTCTTGCTATACGGGAGACTTATTCCCTTGAACGTCTTGTTAGTATATACGTAAATGAGATTATGAGATTGCATGGCATGCACATATCCATAGTTTTGGATCGGGACCCAAGATTCACTTCACAATTTTGGATTAGCTTGCAGAAAGCTATGGGCACAGATTTACGATTCAATTCGGCATACCATCCTCAAACGGACAGACAATTAGAAAGGACTATTCAAACTCTTGAAGATCTATTAAGACTTTGTGTCCTAGATTTCAAAGGGAGTTGGGATAAGTACCTATCATTGGTGGAATTCTCCTACAACAACAGTTATCAGGCAAGTATAGGTGTGGCTCCATTCGAAGCGTTGTATGGAAGAAAAATGTCGTTCTCTAGTATGCTGGGACGAGGTGGGTGAAATAACATTTTTGGGACCAGAGTTGGTACAAATGACTATAGAGAAGATCCAAATAATTCGACAACGTATACAAATGACACAAGATCGACAAAAAAGTTATGCAAATCTTCATCGAAAGGACGTGGAATTTAATATTGGGGATCATGTATTGTTACGTATTGCTCCATGGAAGGGAGTTACAAGATTTGGGAAGAGAGGAAAACTCAATCCCAGATTTGTTGGTCCATTTAAGATTCTTGACCGAATAGGAAATGTGGCCTATAGACTCGCATTACCTCCAAGCATGTCTCATGTTCATAATGTTTTTCACATATATATGCTTCGTAAATATGTGAAAGACCCGAACCACATTATTGAGTTAGAACCAGACGAGATAGTTGAAGATTTAACGTACGAGGAGGTACCTGTTAAGATTTAGGATAGGAAAGAGCATGTCCTACGCACCAAGGTTATACCACAAGTTAAGGTTTTATGGAGGAACCATGCCATTGAAGAAATGACCTGGGAGTTGGAATCAGAAATGAAAGCAAGGTATCCTCACCTTTTCGAAACACCAAGTACGTACATCAATTTTGAGGACGAAATTTCATAAGGAGAGGAGGTTGTAAGACCCCAACTTATTATAAATAAAATCGATTTTCCTCTATTTATTATTGTGAATAATAAGGTGTTAATTTGATATAATGCTTTGGTTATGGGTGAAATGTGTAAATTTTGCAAAATAAGCAAGTGGTTATAAAATATTCATGTTGTCGGGGAATATTCGTTTGGTCGTGGAATATTCTTTCTGTCGGGGAATATTCGTATGACGGAGCAACCATGTATGGGTCCCATAACGGAAAACGGTCGGATGAAGAAAACGACAAGTTTGAGTTTTTATAAATAACGGCGTAATTGTTACCATTAACACTATTAGAATACCCGGTGGTTAAAATACAGTAATACACGTGGTTGCACGTAAAGATACCAGATTGTATAAAGATTTTGAATTATTGATTCTTACGTAAGAAAGCACTACTCAATAATTGTTACAGTAATTACTATTCAATATTTTATATTATTGATTCAATAATTGTTGCGTTGATATTTTATATTATTGTTGTTTCAATAATTGTCACTGCACAGTATTTCCCATTATCAGATCAATAATTCATATTATTTAAATAATATTATTAGATAGCATTATTGGTAATGTCTAAGGAAGTTCTGTCTAGGAAAGTGGTTTGGTCACCTAATTGTGTGCCAATAAGGAGAAATCCTTATCGGAAAGCCCCCTCTTTCCTGGGAACGACCTGGTTGTCATAATTGTGATTCTGTAATATTATTTGTGAATAATTAATTATTGATTTATATGATAAGGAAATATTTATTTTATGTGGATATAAATGATGGACATATTTATTGTGGTTATAAATGAAGGAATAAATGCTGAGGTGTTTTATCAGTATTTTGTCGGAATAGAGGTGTTGAAATCGTTCGTTTGTGGAATTCAGATATTTTCTGTTGGGAATTTAGAAAAACTTTCTTCTACAAAGTTGTAGAGAATTCGATTTCATATGGAATGGAGATAAAATTAGTATTTTTCTGATAAAAAGACTATTTATTATGAATTATTGAAGTTTTGGAAAATAAATATTTTTATTAATTAAGGGTGGGACCCACTTTTATTTTTTGTGAAAACATGTGCTGATTTTGGGTGGGCCCCACTGTGGTGGCTAAAGTTTTTTCAAAAGTGGCATGCATAGAAGATTGAAAAAATAATAATATTATTTTACTATTTAGTCTCCTATGGCGTTCTAGCATTTTCCTATAAATAGGTACTTAGGTTAGAATTGAAAATCACACCAGAAATAAGTTTTCTTTCTCTCTATATTATCGAGCGTATTTTTGTGAGTATTTAGATTCTTTGAGAGTTGTTATTCAGTGCAAGTTTTCTTCGGCTTTACATCAGATATTCCGGTCAGAAATACTGTTATTTTGAGGTAAGTGATATTTTTTTCTTTCTAATGATGTTATTCTTTCAATATCATTATACCGAAATATTGGTATGGATTTTATTGTGGAATTTCTACCTTTTTGTGTCGGGGTTACTATTCACGTATACGACACTATTCACCAAAAAATGAAATTTTCTCCTTTTTGTCCAAGATGTCTATTATGGTTACTATCTTTGATTGTATCCATGTTTTGATATTTATTTTTGAATTCTGCTTCACGATTGATTATCATGGAGTATTTTTAAACTTGGATAAACTGTAATACGAATCCCTAATATTTGTTCTTTTATCTCACTGGATTCATTTTCTTTAAGATATTTTTCATCATCCTCAGTCCTAAATGATGATATAACCGAATATCTTTGGCCTGTAGTGAAAAGATGAATGATTAACTGATGAATATCTTTGGCCCGTAGTGCAAAGATGAACAGGTGTTGAGATGAACATGACCAACTGGTTATACAAATGAATATCTTTGGCCTGTAGTACAAAGATGAATATTTGATTCAAGATGTATATTGATTGATGTTACATGGATAAAATATTGATGATGGACTTTTAAATCTTAGAAGATAATAAAATTCTTTCTTTACTTGACTCTTCTAATGGATTGTTGTTTCCGCTGCAGTTGTTGATCTAAAACTTATTGTCTATTATATTTTATCAGATTTTTCCTTGTTTAAGACAGATGATAATTTGTTGTATATTATCTTAGTCATAATATTCTTTACTAGGCTAGTTGAGCTCACCCTTTTCCCTTTTGTTCCATTTTTCTTCTCAGGAGGTGAGAACATAGCAGGAACTAGCCGGGGTTTGGAGTGATGGTTCAGGATAGTTGTTTTAGTAGTCCTCACTATTTTGTAAAATAGTGTATCAATAATTGTAATGAGGACTCTTTTTGAGTTTGTATACTGTCTATTAGACAATATTTGTATTCAAACTCACAGTATATGTGTTGTCATATTTTGCACGACAATTGTATTACTGAAGTTATATTTGTTTTTGTACCATGTATTTGGCGACTCAGAATGGGTGATGTATACCTATTTTGGGGGCGTCACACTAATTATGATTACTAAACTTAAATTAGGTGTTAATAACTTCATTAAGTTATCCTAAACACAAAATCCAAAACCTTAATCTCAATTAAGGTGGATTAGGGCAAAATTAAGCTAACTAATTAAATGAAGTAGCTCACAAGCATGTGCCACCACCACCAAAATCATCCCAATCTCATCTGGGCACTAAACAACTGGTCATAGCAGCACAAGTACATTAGCAAGATATTTTTGGAGGCAAGATTTGGAAAAAAGACCATAAGACCCTAGCTTGCTTATTCCTATACATAGCAGCCTCATATCTGGCCAAACCCACGAATTTCTGTAACATATACACTCATACTACACACCTTATTAAGTCTAAGGCCCCAAATTTTTATGAATAAATATTTAATTTTTTCTAAATATCATTTTGAATAATAATGTGTTGATTTGATATAATGTTATAGTTATGGGTTGATATGTGTAAATTTTGCAAAGTAAGCAAGTTGTCATAAAATATTCATTTGGTCGGGAAATATTCTTTTTGTCGGGGAATATTCGTACGACGGCGCAATCATTGGTAAACCCCATAATAGAATAACTGTTGGATATAGAAAGCGACAACATAACCTTTTCATAAAATAACGACAAAATAACCTTTTACCGTTAAACTGTTGAAATTCCAGTTTATAAAAGTACAGTAATACGCGTTTTTGCACAGTAGCACACGGTATTGCACAATATCTCTGATTATTGATTCTTACGTAAGAAGTCACTTAGTTTCATTTAATAATTGCAACAGTAGTTGCTACATAATATCTCATATTATTGATTCAATTATTGTCACAATATCATTTGCACAATATTTTATATTATTAAAACAATAATTAACACGAAACAATTATTCATATTATTATTTGCATTATTGACAATGTCTAGAAAGTTCTGTCGAGAAAAGGGGTTAGGTTATTTAATTGCGCGCCAATAAGGATAAATCCTTATCGGAAAGCCCCCTCTTTCTTAGGAATTATCTAGTTGTCAATATTGTGACTTATAATATTATTAATGAAGAATTGTTGAAAGATTAAAAATGTATTGATTGAAGATAAAATGATTGTGGTAAATATTTATTCAATCTTTGATATAAATAAGAGGTTTGTTATGAGACGTTTGCTGTAAGTTTGGTTTATTCTATGGGACCCATATGTCATCATCTAAGAGTCACTTTCGCCAATAGTACTTTCCTTTACCAGACGTCAAACCACTTTTCGTTTCACATTACAGGTGTCAAACCACTTGCCTTTTCACATTATAGGCGTCAAACCACTTGCCTTTTCACATTATCAGTTATTAAGCCACTTGCCTCTTCACATTGCAAGGGCTAAGCTAGAAATCTTCTATAAATAGAAGCTTATTTCTTCTTTCATTCTCACCAATTCACTAAGACTCACAAGAGAAAACTATAGAGAGAGAATAAGAGAAAAAGAAGAAGAGTGTTCTGCTACTACACTATTGCAGTATCCAATCTTCTACTAAGGTAAGGGGTATTATTTCTTTCGTATTCGTAAATGATGGTATTTTATTTATATTAATAAGGGTTATCATTTTATTCCTTATTAATTTGTGGGAATAACCTGTCTACGCGGATTACCGCATGCATGGTGAATAACCCTTCGTATTCATTCTTTATTAATCTGTGAGAATAACATGTCTACGCAGATTACCGCATGCATGGTGAATAACCCTTCATATTCATTCTTTATTAAGTTGTGGAAATGATCTATCTACGCGGATTACCGCATGACTGGTGAAAATCCATTTGCAGTTCGTATATTATTTCATTTCATATTCCTAAATCTAAACTTACTATGATAAGTATTGCTTCTATAATTCCTAAAATGATAAGAAATTCCTTGAAGTTTGCGCTTCATCTAATATCATTTCATTGGAATATTGGTCTGAACTCTCTTGTTGAAATTTTAATATTTTCATTCGGGGTACTATTCACGGGGTACTATTCACTCAGAGTACTATTCATGACAAAATTTGTGACGCCCCCAAAATAGGTATACATCACCCATTATGAGTCGCCAAATACATGGTACAAAATTCCAAATACAACTGTCGTGTAAAATACGACAAAACATAAGCTGAGAGTTTTAGTACGAATATTGTCTTCTAGACAGTGTTCAAACTCAAATGGAGTCCTCAATACATTTATTATCACACTATTTCACTGAATAGTGAGGACTACTAATGCAAACATCTGGACCGTCACTCCGTTCTCCGACTAGTCCCAACTATATTCTCATTTTCTGAAGAGAACAATGAAAACAAAGGGTGAGGTCAACTAGCCCAGTAAGAAATATTATGACTAAGATAATGCAGAATAAATTATCGTTAGCCTTCAACAGTGTTAAACTGATAAAATATACTAAACATTAAGTTTAACTGCAGCGGAACAAGCAATCCATTAGAAGAGCCAAGTAGAGCACGATATCTACTATCTTCTATGATTTAAAAAGTTTATCATCAATTTTATCGCTGAGACTCAGCTTAATAAATAAACCACATCATCGAATCATCCATGCACTACGTGCCAAGGATATTCATGTAATCATCAATGGTCATGATTATACCGAATAATCCCTGGTCATAATCATACCACAACTGTCCATCAATGCACTACAGGCCAATGTGGATTTTTTACCACATCATTTGTAACATTACGGTCATGATTATATCGAATAATCCCTAGTCATAATCATACCAATCAATAGTACATCTATGCACGTAAGCCACAGATGACTTTTATCATAATATAAGCATGAGGATGATGACAATGATATAATAATTCAATTAAAATAAAGCAAAGGATAAATTTTTAAAGATTTATAACTTAATTTATCCAAAATTCAATAATGTCCAAATTGTCAACATGATACTACTTTGTGGAGTAAAATTCAAGAATAATATTGTATCAAAAAATGATTTGGACAACAAAGAAATCAATTTTTGTCATGAATAATTCCTCGGGTGAATAGTACCCCATGAATAGTACTTTGTGAATAGTACTCGTGAATAGTACTTTGTGAATAGTAATTTATGAATAGTACATCGTGAATAGTACTTTGTGAATAGTACCGTAAAAATGAATATTACTCATGGACAGGACTCTGGCATGAAAAGCTTAAAATTTAACAAGAATGTGCAGAAAATATCCTTGTGAAACGATACTAGATGAAACGCAAATTTCAAGGATATTCCACTAATTTCACGGAGTATAGAAGCAATACTTTAACAAAATGAGGGTATAATCAGGAATACGAGATGAAATGATATTACTCACATACTACAGAGTATGGAAGAAAATATTATTCCTATAAATACTGAACAAAATAATATCCCTTACCTCAGAAGAAGACTGGATACTGGAATAATTAGGTAGCATACTTCTCTTCTACTTTCTCTCTAAAACTTCTCTCTCTATAGCTTCTCTTTCTATAAATGCTCTTGTGAGTCTTAGTGAATTGGTGAGAATGAAAGAAGAATGAGCTTCTATTTATAGGAAAACATAGTTTCGATAATTGCACGTTTTGGGGCTCAAAATAGTACAATATAATACCTTCATCTTTTCCTTCATTTTTAATTTAGTCTTGCAAGTATTATCAAACTTGCACCACCTCCCCTAATAGTACATCTTGTGAATCAATATTACAATCATGTGAATCAATAGTACAATCATGTGAAAAAGTTATTACAAAGATAGTACCTTCATCTATACCTCCATTTTAATTTAGTCATGCAAGTATTATCAATCTTGCACCACCTCCCCTAATAGTACATGCATGTGAATCAACAGTACACACATGTGAACAAATAGTTATAAGCATATGAATTAATAGCAATTAATTGCTCATTTATCTGATTAGTTACCCGATTGGTCAATATAACCTCCAAACATCAATTATCATCGGAATAGATGTCGATTTCCACTAACACTAATAATCCCAACATAATGGAAATATCAATTTCATCTTTAATCAACACGAACTTATTCATCATTAATATTATAACTCACAATATTTAACAACCAGATTATTTCCAGGAAAGAGGAGGCTTTCCGATAAGGATTTCTCCCTATTGGCGCACAATTAGGTGACCAAACCTCTCATTGACAGAACTTTCTAGACATTGTCAATATTGTAAATAATAATATGAATAACTTTATCGTCTCAATTATTGATTTAATAATATAAAATATTATGCAGATGATACTGTGACAATAATTGTAGCAATAATATGAAAGATATTATGCAGCAATTACTGTAGCAATAATTGAGTATAACTGAGTGACTTCTCACGTAATAATCAATAATCAATACCGTGTGCTACTATGCAACCACGCGAATTACTATACTTTTACCACAGGGTAGTTCAACAGTTTAACGGTAAAACTTTCGCCGTTATTTTTATAAAAAAGATAATTCTGTCATTTTCTAACTACGACAATACTTTTATTTTGGGGTCCATCAATGATTGTGTCATCATACAAATATTCCCTGTTAAAATGAATATTCACCGACCAATTGAATATTATATAACCACTTGCTTACTTTGCAAAATTTGTAAATATTACCCACAACTATAACATTATATCAAATCCACACCATAATATTCAAAAATATATTTCGAGAAGAATTTATCTTTATTCATAAAAGTTGGGGATCTTACAACCTCCCCTTCTTATGAAATTTCATCCTCGAAATTAGGGTGCGTACCTGGTATGTCGAAGAGGTGAGGATACCTTGACTTCATTTCTGATTCTAACTCCCAGGTCATTTTCTCAACATCGTGGTTTCTCCATATAACTTTGACTTGAGGTATAACCTTGGAGCGTAGAATATGATCCTTCTTATCCAAGATTTTAACAGGTACCTCTTCATACGTTAAATCTTCCGCTATCTCGTCCTGTTCTAATTTAATAATGTGGTTTGGGTGTTTCAAATATTTACGTAACATAGATATATGAAAAACGTTATGAACACGAGACATACTTGTCGGTAAGGCGAGTCTATAGGCCACAGTTCTTACTCGACTGAGGATTAAAAATGGGCTAATAAATCGAGGATTGAGCTTTCTTCTCTTTCCAAATCTCGTAACTCCTTTCCATGGAGCAACACGTAACAACACTTGATCTCCAATATTGAATTCCACGTCCTTTCGATGAAGATCATCATAACTCTTTTGTCGATCTTGTGAGGTTTTTATACGTTGTCTGATCGTTTGAATCTTTTCTGTAGTCATACGTACCAACTCCAGTCCCAACAACATTGCTTCACCCACCTCATTCTAGCATACTGGAGAACGACAATTTCTTCCATACAACGCCTCAAATGGAGCCATGCCAATACTTGCTTAATAACTGTTGTTGTAGGAAAACTCCACCAATGGTAAGAACTTGTCCCAACTTTCTTTGAAGTCAAGGACACAGAGTCTTAATAAATCTTTAAGAGTTTGAATAGTCCTCTCCGACTGCCCGTCCGTGTGAGGATGATATGCCGAACTAAATCGTAAATCCGTGCCCATAGCTTTTTACAAACTAACCCAAAATCGTGAAGTGAATCTTGGGTCTCGATCAGAAACTATGGATACTGGCATACCATGCAATCTTACAATCTCATTTATGTATATACGAGAAAGAGGTTCAAGTGTATAAGTTTCTCGTATCGGTAAGAAATGAGCAGACTTGGTCAATCTATTACAATGACCTAAATCGCATCTATGCCTTGAGAAACCTTGGGAAGACCAATAACAAAATCCATGGTAATGTGCTCCCACTTCCAATTTGGAATTTCATGTGGTTGCAATGGACCTTTTGGCACTTGATGCTCTGCCTTGACTTGTTGACAAGTTAGACACATTGAGATAAAACCCGCTATCTCTCCCTTTATATTGCTCCACCAAAATGTATGTCGAACATCACAATACATTTTGGTACTCCCAAGATGGATTGGAAACGGAGTGTTGTGCGCCTCCATCACGATTTTATACTTCAAGTCAGAATCGTTAGGAACACAAAGTCTAGAGCTGACTCAAAGTATTCCTTCTTCATCGATTCTTGCTTCCGGAATAGCTCCTTCTTGCACTTTCTTCCTCATACGTATTAGCTCCAGGTCTGTAGCTTGAGCAGCTTTAACTTTATTGATTAAAGTCGGTTCTACTCGTATATTCGCCATCATCACATGGGTCCCTGGAGTCTTTAACTCTATCTCCATCCTTTGTAAGTCATACAAAATGGGCCTTTGCGTTGACAATATCACACTCGTACCCGCATATGATCTTCTACTCAATGCGTCAGCTACTACGTTCGCTTTTCCAGGATGGTATTGAATGGTATGATCGTAATATTTCAACAACTCAAGCCAACGTCGTGGCCGCATATTTAGTTCCTTTTGAGTGAAGAAATATTTGAGGCTTTTATGATCCATATAGATCTCCACCTTCTCTCCATACAAGTAATGCCTCCAAATCTTAAGCACAAAAATGACAGCTGCCAACTCTAGATCATGATTAGAATAATTTTTCTCATATTCTTTGAGTTAGGCATAGGCTATAAATTTCCCATGTTGCATGAGAACACATTCTAACCCTTTGCCTGAAGCATCATTGTAGATGACAAATCCCTCCGAGCCAGATGGTATTGTCAGAACAGGTGCTAAAATGAGTCTCCTCTTAAGTTCTTGAAAACTCTTCTCACATTCCTCGCTCAAACTAAATTTTGTATCTTTTCGAGTCAGCTGAGTTAATGGAGTAGTGATTCGAGAAAACCCTTGTCGACGTCGGGATTTTTAATTGTCCCTTTCCATTATTTGTTTTTTGGTGTTCTCATTTTAGGTGAGATTTGTTTGAAAAAACAAGTGAAAAAGGTCCGACATGTATAATGTCGACGATGGACTATTAAGAGTCGCCAGTTTGTTTTTTAAATGGTTGTACCAACACAACTGAGAAAAGGTTTGCACATTGACCTAGTGATGTGACACTGTTAAATGGGTCAATGAAACTGAGATTCATTAGGGTCTGGGGACTTGGTTATGCGGAGGGAAGGTGTTAGGCACCCCCCGACATCCGTGTTACCACGGTAACCACCTTTTTTCAAGAAGCTATTATCTAAATGTGTGTGTGTGGGTCAATGTGCTATTATTTGGAAGTAGTGCGAGGCCTCGTTCGCACCTATATACACAGGGTTTGAATTTATGTAAAAATTCAGTTTTTAGCAAGATATGGTAGTGATGTTTTGTAAAAAAGGTTTTTCAAACCCTGATGCTCAATAGTAATTGAGACCTTTTGATACTTCCATTTTATGAAGTATCCGGCTTGATTGATTTTTATTTTAGAGATGCGAAGCATCTATAAGAAAAATAATGTACAATATAATGTCGACTTCCTCGTGGGTATGAAAACCATCTGAGGAAATTCAGACACCGCAGAATAATTTACAAGCTACTTACAGCTGAAAATGTCAATCATGGGAACCGAATCTAGATCCAATAGGTTGAATTTGTGATCACATGATTCCTAGGTGCACATGATACTGCAATTTGTATGAAAGCAGTAAGCATGTATATATATAAAAGCTAGAAATATATATATACATACATGATCACCAATCACGAAGCACCTCCATGAGGGATCAGAAATGTAAATAAAGTGTAAAAAGTATCAACCGCCATGGAGGAAACTCCAAAGTGACGTAAACATATAAAGAAAGCTATAAAAGCGATCAACCACCACTTAACTAAACTCCGTGTGGGGACGAAATATATATATATATATATATATATATATATATATATATATATATATATATAAAAGCGATAAACGCATATATAGGATGTAAAATCTGGGCTCATCGTAATGCGAGTTATACACACGATTAATATATATAAGTGTGTATATATATATATATATATATATATATAAAAGAAGTAAACGCACCAGATGTAAAATCCAAGCTCATCGAAGCGAGTTTGACACACAGTTATATATATATATATATATATATATATATATATATTAAAGCAAATAAACACTCTGCACCAAAGTCTAGGGTCATCGAACAAAGTTCGACACACAGTTCATATATGTATAAATATATATATATAAAAGCAAATAAACGCTCCAGACCGAAGTCTAGGGTCAATGGAGGCATAACTCGATAATGTTAGTCCATATATATATATATATATATATATATATATATATACAAACTGAAATAAAACCACGGACCGAAGTCCGGGTAAACGCACGCTACGACTCTCAACGTGAAGAAGGGTGTGTGCAAAGATGAAGAGAAAGACTTTAAAGTGTGTGGGAAAGCTTACAGTGGGATGCCAAAGAAGACTTCTATATCTTTAAAGTGGGTAAACACTAGCTTTTGTAGGTACAAAAGTAGCTATATATGAGCTCACATGTGTTTAAAATGAGAAAGTATTCCGTATGGGGTGAGTACAGAGCAAATTGGGCAGGGCTTCCTCGCCATTTTCTCTTGCAAAATGGCCACCCCAAGCCCTCTATTTATAGAGGGTGGAGCCGCAGGTGTACCAGAGGCTACCTGGGTTGCCCCGAGTTTCTCGGGTCGGGTCGTCTTGTAGTATATGCACTCGGGCACTGTAATGTCCGCTCGAACTTTCAGAAGTGCAATCCGGGCATCCGATTGAGGTATACAGGATCTATTTCGGACCGTCGTTGTCGAGAGTTGTACAATGGCATGGGATTAGAGTTTGCACGAAGTTATTGAAGATGGGACGATGCCCTCCGATCTTCAAGCTTCAAATTCTATCCGTTACCCCGCACAATAGTCACTCGGGAATGGTTCTCCTTGATTCTTATGGGAAATCGTTGTGTAGGGATGTGTGTATAAAATGTTGAGACGACGTGGCGTGGCATCGTGTTGGCGAGATGACGATGTTGCCCTTCACCGGTGTTATCGCTGGTTTGGGCTGATAAAGCAGACGTTGCTTAGGGCTTCGCTGAGATTGGACTGCTGCAATTATTGAAGGTCCTCAGTATCATCTTTGAGGTGTGCTTGTCCTCCTGGTGTTATCTCCGGGTTGGTACTGAGTATCTCATTGTGAGCGCCGATATTGAAGCTGGTTGCATTTGAAATAAGCATTTTCGGGGTTATTGCTGAAACTGCATTCCTTGGGGGTGATCAACAAGGTTGGTGGCTATTCCCATGATTGGGACTGAGACTGGATACCTCGGGGTTATATCCGAGATTAATCGGTCTTCTCCGGTGTGTGTTTCGGTATTGGATCTGGACGCCTCGGGGTTATCTCTGAGGTTGGATTTGTTACTCCCGGTGTGTGTTTCGGGGTTGATGTTGAACTTCCGGTAGTATCCGGAATGGACTGTCTTCCAGGGTTCCCTCTTAAAAGACGAATCTGTCCTCCTGCAATGTTAGCGACAGGTGTACAAAAAATTTTGAGTGTCTATAGATGCCCCTCTTTATCATACTCATGTAAGGCAATGCATGGGTAGGATAAAGAATCCTAGACACTTGAAATGCAATAAGACAAACATGGTACTATATGTAGCAACATGATGCAAATGTATGATGCATGTGTACGGGGTTGTTGCCCAACATCTTTGGGGATGATTCTTTGGCTCCTGTTGCTTCAATTGGGATTGGCAATGATGACCCGATTTGATGTGTAATTCGAATCTGTTAGGATGTTGATGTTGGGGTTATCACCAAATTCCTGGATCCTTGATAACGACTTGATCCTGAAGATGTACCTCTTATGTGTAAGAGATCTATGGGGATAAAGCTTGGTCTGTTTGAGGATGTGTATAACATATTCCATCATCGATCCTCCTTGATGACGTTGACCTTTCCATGGTTGGTATCGCCAGTACATGTCAAGATTCTATTGGATTTACTGCCAACAGCAAATGCCGTCAGGGATGCCTGACCTTCGTCGACTTATACTTCACCGGTATGTGAATCAACGGATGAAAACCCTGTGGGGTAGACTGTTAAGGCTGGTTGACCTTCGCTGACCCGTGAATCAACGGAACATTGTGTTGTGACCCCCGACGGGGATCCGCTGGGGAATATAAGTAATCAAGAATGAAATCCTCGACTAGCTCACGAGCTTTGATAGGTTTAATCGCCATCGGCTGAGATAACGTCAATGCTGCTTAACCTTTGTTGATATGTGTGTTAACGGCTGAATGTGCGTTTTAATCCCCTGTTGGGGCTTCACGTTGTAACCCCCGTTGGGGACTCACGTTGTAACCCCTGCCGAGGACTTACATTGTAACCCCTGTCGGGGATCTACGTTGTAACCCCCGTCGGGGATCACGTTGATCTTTTAGGGTAATGACCCAGAGTTTGCAGCATTGGACCTGTACAAGGTATTGCCGAATGGGATTTGCAACAAATGAAATCATTGGCAGGGTATACCTTGTACCATTGGAGCCCAGTCCCGCGCCACTCAGTTTATGGGGGATATGGTTCCAGGATCTGTGATAATGACGGATTGGATAGCTTGTGTCCGAGATCCGACTCATATGACACAGATTGATAGTTTTACCCGGCAGTTGGACCAGACACATATATTTATCTGGAATTTGGGCAGAGATCCGGCAGAGGCAGCTTCATTTGATCCTTCTAGCTCAGGCGCTGGCCCCTCAAATGACCCATTCGGTTTTGCCAGCGCATATCCTCCTCTATATAGGCATGACATCCATGTTGATAGAGATCTAGTGACTCAGGAGGAGTTACATTAGGTGGACAGGATTGATGATGTAGACATTGACACCATTGTCTTCTTCTGATGTGTATTCTCGTTATATCTTTTGATAGGCCTCTGTTAGTAGTAATGTAACTACCCGGAATTTTGGATTATCCTGAATTTAGGTTTAAAGAATTAGTTATTAATAAAATGATTTTTTATTAATACTATTATGTGCTATGTGTTTATGAATCGTTCTATAATCTAGAATGATTATTAATCGGGAGGATTCTGGCTACGAGCTAGACTGAACGAGTAAGAATTTTCAAGACAAAAATTAAAAATTTCCGGGAACAAAAATATTTCCGGGGAAAAAGACGAAATAGGCACTATTCACCCGACGAAACCTAATGGTTAGGGTTTGAATAACCTAAGCCTTTCCGAGAGTTCAGTATGTCGAAATGACATTCTGTCGAAAGATTTGACGATAATATATCGTGAAAAGTTAAGTAATCCGATAAAAGTTTTTCTCGAAAAACGTGCAGAAATCGAACGAAATAAAAATGACGAAAAGTACTGTTATGTACTTTTCACTCGTTTAGCTACGTTAGGGGAAAACGTGAAGGAAAACGCTTGACGCCAAAAAGTGTTTTTTAGTTTTTCGAAAATCCGAAGAATACGTAAAAGTTAATCGGTAAAGGAAAGACGAAATATCCAAAAATATTTGGATTCCGAGAATCACAGTTTTTAAAAGCTGTCGAACCTAAAACCCGAAAAGACGGAACTACGAAACTTAAGGGCTAAGCAAACTTGAGGGCTAAGTTAACTTAGTCCTTAAGTCTTGAATAGTAAGGAGGTGTGAATAGTGATTTTAGGAAGTGAAATGACTATTTTGCCTCTAACCTTGAAAATCTATAAATAGGATGCTTAATCTCATTTGAATGGGATTTTGAAAACCCTACACATGAGAGAGAGAGAGAGAGAGAGAGAGAGTGTTAGGATGGGGAAGAGAAGGAGAAGAAGGAAGGAAAGGCTAGCTTGAATGCACGCTTTTGTCAAACGGAATGAGATTAAAGAAGAAGCAGTAATCCCAAGACCTAGTTCTTCTAAAATTTTCTTTAAGTTTCTATGTTCAAAAACATAACTTAATGAGAATAAAGAGTAAGAGATATTGAGAATGATTTCATATGGTTGAAATCATGAGAAAATAAGAAATAAGAAATAAGAAATTTAGTTTATAAATTTCTTAAAGGAAGTATAAGATTCGTAAGGATTTTTAGCGATCCGAATGAATCTTATGAATGACTAGGTTAAATAAGTAAGGAATGGTGTTCTATAACATCAAATTCCAAGAAAAAGTGAAATCGTAATCCAAAATATCGATTAAAAATGAAGAACGAACGAAGAACACACGAAGAACGCGAATAACACGAAGAACGTTGTTGATGGACAAATTTAAAACCATCGTAATATAAATGTTGTTGATGGACAAGTTTAAAACCATCGCGTATAAGTTAGTTGCTTATTGCTTGGTTAGGAACGATAGAAACGTTCATGCAGAACGGATTAAAATTGAGCTATAACGAAGTTATGGCAAAAATTTTGTAAAAGAAGAACAAAAATTTGAAAGTTAGTAAATGTACCCAAACATGTAGGGTTTCATTAGAATGTAAAAGAACGTATAAAACGTGAGTCGTGGACTCAAGAACGAACGAATTCCGAGTTCGGATGACCAAATTACGGACGAACGAACGAAGAACGTTAAAAATGTTAAAATGAACGAAGAATGAAGATTAAGCCAATTGAATGGCATGTTAACAGATTCAGAACAAAGTTCTGTCTAAGGGTGATCGAAGTACGTAAGATAAGGAAGAAAATGGCTTTAGAACGACCTTGTTCTGAGTTATAACGAAGAAGTTATGAGATTTCAAAATCAGCGTCTCAAGCTTGTAAAAGACTTAGAAAATTTTCTAGGTTTCATACAAGCCTTGCAGTCATGAAGTCGTGCCTTGGTGCTTAGTGCCAAAGCGAGATCTCGCCATAATCTTCGGAGAGTGGCACCAGAAAGCGAGAGATAACAAAGGACTTGCACCGCATGAGAAGAGAGAGAAGAGAAGAGAGAGGAGAGAGAGAAGTAGGTCACAGCCAAGCGAAGAGAGAGAGGAGAGAAGGGTACGCCAGGGAAATGCAGCAGTGCAGAGAAGTAATGCCAGTAAATGAGATTTTTAGTTCTCAATTACTGGAGGATGTGCAAGAAAGAAATATGAACATAATGTTCAACTAATGTAACACTTAATCAAGTGTTTTAAACCTTTAATAAAGGATGAACGAAATGATTTAAATGAGATTAAAAGATAAAGAATGTGGATGCGAGTAATGGAACCGATGTCCGGGGAACGTAGTCGCGACAAACGAACGTGAGGGATTACTATGATTGGGAATTCCTTAGACATTGGTTGATGAAGGTAATGAATAACATTCTGATGTTATGTCATGGTAATGAGAGATGAATGTAAAGCGTTTAGACGCTGTGAACGCAACGTTGTTGCGTTGAACGATCGGTCTTAGCATACAACGGACTGTATGGCTTCAACATTATGAAAGAACAAAGAACATGGGGTTCATGGGATGGTTAATAATTGAAAGTAATTAAAACCTTGAGTAAAGGTTGAATGAGAGATTAAGAGACGAGCAACGTGAACGTTGAATACATAAACGATCCTCGTGAATCGTATTCGTGTTTGACAAACGTGCTAAGTATACCCTGGTTGTATGACTTAGACGTTAACAAAGGTAGTAAGTAAGATACGAATGGTATCAAGAAAGCCGTAGCGAACGGTAAAAAGATTAATGAAAGCCGATTGTGAGTCGGATGAGAATGTTAGAATGAAATGTAAGCGTTGAACACTTTAATCGACGTGAAGGTTGAGTGTACGTAAATATTAAACGGGTAGAACCTACACCCTGTGTATGGTTTGACCGTAAGATAGCGAAGACTATTGATTAAACCTATGAACGGTGAAGAAACTAAATTGAGGACAATAACATATAACGTTAAGAAGCTGAGTTATTAAGTATAACTTGGACAACGTTCCGAGTTGAGGGAACCAGACGTTGTAAGATATAAATAAGGTCATATGAAATGTTTAACGTTATGGTCTCATAGTATTGACATTGAATGATCGTTCCGAGTATACAAAAGACTGTATGACTTAGACGATGATGAATAAATCCTGAGGTATGGCATTTAGTTGCCAGAAAGCCATAAGGAATATGAATTTGACTTAACGAACATTATAATTTAATAATTCGAATAAGTTAAGAGAAAGTTAGGCTGTGGTATAATCGTAACCTTTGATGGTTGACATATGGGAGCTGGGCTATACAATTCCTTCAGAGAGCGAAGGTATATACGAAACTGGCAACCGATCTAACTCACTATGATGGCAGTGTAGATGAGACGGGAACTTGTTTGTTGGTTATTTGTGGGAAACCACTCAGAGTACCATATGGACTACTAGCAGAGAAGCGATGTGTACTGAGTCCTAGAGAAGTATACGAAGAAGATAAGAATGTAAATCATCAAAGATGATGAACGTGTTGAGTAAGACATCTCCGTATGTCATGAAACCATAAATCGGTAATGAAAGTTAGTCGTGTAAAAATTATATTGCAAGAACGCGAACCTTAAGAAGTAAAGTTAAGTAAACCAATGCGTAAGTCAAGTATATGACTAATTGGTGTATGTGTTGTTTCCTTATGTGTTATAGGGATTGGAATGAGCAGTTCAGCGTAAGCTGTAGCTCTGCGTAAGGCAAGTTTCCTAACTTCATTCATATTTTTAAATGAATGCTAGTTTCTAAAACTTCTCAGATGTTGAACTTGAGAAGTTCTCGTCTATGTCTTGAATGTGTGATATTTGTACAAGGTGGTAGAATGTATGAGGCCTTGTGCCACAATTTGAACACCGGTGTTTACGTGAGATGAACTGTTCTATGTTTGAACTATTCAATAAAAGAATGTTCATTTATACATGAACCGTTATTGTTAAGTCTGTGCTATTGATTCTAGCCAGACAGAATGTGCATGAAAGAGAGTAGAGAATGAAAGTATTTCAAAGTGCATGTAACTAATGTTTTAAGATGATAGGAATCAAGACTATTCCTATTATTCAAGCTGCTTCATAACCTTTGTTTGGTTATTAAAGTCTGAAAAGAATGTTTAAATTGTTGAAGTTGTTTGTTCAACTGTTATGACTTGTTGGGCAATTGAATGCTCACACTTACTTTAAATGAAAAACATTTTCAACGAACGATGTTAGAAGAACTTAAGGATCCCGTATAGATCAAGCTGACGGTATCCAGATAAAGTGTCATTCAGAATGTGAATGAGCGAGAAGATCAAGTTAAGATGTAACGTAGAAAGATGAAAAATTAAACTATAGACTAGTTTAATGAACTGTATGTATCCTTGGTGGCGGATAAAAGTCACTCTTGTAAGATGAAAGGAATAATGTAATTATCATTATTTGTAATGAGAAAGGTTCTAAGGTTTCGAGAACCTGGGATTTGAGAGTGTATGTTGTTATATTTCAGTATATAATGATGTATGTTGGATGAATGATGTACTCGTGACGTACAGAATCTGGGTGTGAAGAAAGACCGAATTTCGGGGCATTATAGGTTGGTATCAGAGCTGATAGATTATAAACCTTAGGTATGAGTACCTAAGACTATAATCGTAAAGAGAAGAATAAGAAGATCACCACGTGATCATAGTAAATCGTAAAGTAATGAGATGAGTCATTAAGCGATGAATGATTTATATCTAATGCTATGAATGAATGGTACTCTACAAAGTAATGCGGGAAGAAGAACTTCAGATTGAGTTGTAAAGGATAGTATCTGAATTAAAGAAAATTCAGTATTAAGTAAAGAGAAAGTTAGAAGTTGTAAGATTTTAATTGAGGACTCATGTGATGTAATGGTGAGTTGTATGAATCTTTTGTATGGGCAGAGAGGTTTGTGCTTGGTGTAACAACCACTCGGTTTATTACGTTGATAATCATTGAAATTGGTTCGTATTATCAAGATGTATATGACGAGAAGGTGAATCTTTTCTCATGTATATACTTGATAGGTACAAAATTATAAGATAGGTGCGGGTTCTTGAAACTCATACTTATGAAAAGTTTGTGACTCATAGTTATATGCTATATTTCTGAGCCCTAAGCATATGGATAGTCCTTGATTTGTTCTTGGATTACATATTGTGAAGATAAGTTCTTAAACACATATGGTTGTGGAAAGTTCCTAAACACATAAAGTGTGGTAAGTTGATGAACTATACTAAGGTATAAGAATGTTTATACTGAAAGTAAGTATTTTCAGTAGACTTAGCATTGAAGGTGCTAGAGAAGATTAAGTATTGTCGCAAGTAAGACAATGAAGGAAGATGGAGAATAAGATATTCCAAGTCATCTAGCTATGCTAGATTTCGAAATTTCTTGAAATCGTGCTAATGTGCGCATTTTGAAAATGAAAGAATTGGATCAACTTTTGGAACCAATGGATTTTTAAAGAACTATTCTTGGTATGTCTATGCTAATTGTTTTGGCTAGATAGAAATTGATTTGAAATATCAAAATGAATTTTATATCATCTGTGCATTTGATGCAAGGATGGTAAAAAGATGGAGTTATTAATGCAATTGAACACGGTGTGGGATGTGATCTTAGGATCAACAAACCGCTATGGTATGATGTATAATGACGAAGTCATAAACCGACGAAGTCCTCAACGCATCTTTGTGAAGAGTGCGGTATCATGGACGTTATAAAATGTTTTTAATGTATTGAAAAGAATTTAAAGAAGTAGTCGATGTCAATTGAGTTGACTGAGCGAATGTTTCAAGTTGATGTCCAATTTATTGTATGGTCTAAGCTAAGAAATATGGCAAAATGGTATTGGTATTAAAAGAAAATCGAGCTTTTTTGAGGTGAACATAACCAAATTGGGGTTATAACGATTAAGTCCGTTGATCATACCCGAAATGGGGTTATACGATATATGGAAATGGATGGAGGTGGTTTACCTTCTTTGTGATTGTAAACTTACCGGTGTGGAAAGAAGGGTTTACTGGTGAAATGTTGTTTAACCTAGTAAGAGTTCATGGTCAATTTGACCCCTCAGCAAAAGTATGAAATATTTTAAAGGAATCTTTATATTCCTCGTTATTCCTTTCACTTCATGATTCTTGATAAGTTATGAAGGGTAGGGAATGTATGAAAGATAAGAACTTCTTTGAAGAGAAGTTGAGAAGAAGGGTAAGCTAAAATTTCGAGGATGAAATTCTTTGAAGAAGGGGAGAATGTGAGGACCCGGGTAAGGGTTTGGTTTTAAGAAATTTCGAGGACGGAATTTTTATAAGGAGGGAAGAATGTAACAACCCGGAATTTTGGATTATCCAGAATTTAGGTTTAAAGAATTAGTTATTAATAAAATAAATTTTTATTAATACTATTATGTGCTATGTGTTTATTAATCGTTTCTTTAACCTAGAATGATTATTAATCGGGAGGATTCGACTACGAGCTAGATTGAAGCAGTAAGAATTTTCAAGACGAAAATAAAATTTTTCTAGAACAAAAAATATTTTCGGGAAAAAGGCGAAATATGCACTATTCACCCGACGAAACCTAAGGGTTAGGGTTTGAATAACCTAAGCCTTTCCGAGAGTTCGGTATGTCGAAATGACATTCCGTCAAAAGATTTGATGATAATTTATCATGAAAAGTTAAGTAATCAGATAAAAGTTTTTCTCGAAAAACGTGCAGAAATCGGACAAAATAAAAATGACGAAAAGTACTGTTATGTACTTTTCACTCGTTTAGCTACGTTAGGGGAAAACGTGAAGGAAAACGCTTGACGCCAAAAAAAAGTGTTTTTAGTTTTTCAAAATCCAAGAATACGTAATAGTTAATCGGTAAGAAAAAGGCGAAATATCCAAAAATATTTGGATTCGGAGAATCGCAGTTTTTAAAACTGTCGGACGAAACCCGAAAGACAGAACTACTAAACTTAAGGGCTAAGCAAACTTGAGGGCTAAGTTAACTTATTCCTTAAGTCTTGAATAGTAAGGAGGTGTGAATAGTGATTTTAGGGGCGAAATGGCTATTTTGCCCATAACCTTGAAAATCTATAAATAGGAAGCTTAATCTCATTTGAATGGGATTTTGAAAATCCTACACTTTGAGAGAGAAAGAGAGAGTTCGGATGGGGGAAGAGAAGGAGAAGAAGGAAGGAAAGCTAGCTTGAATGCACGTTTTGTCCGACGGAATGAGATTAAAGAAGAACGGTAATCCGAACCCTAGTTCTTCTAAAATTTTCTTTAAGTTTCTATGTTCAAAAACATAACTTAATGAGAATAAAGAGTAAGAGATATTGAGAATGATTTCACTTGGTTGAAATCATGAGAAAATAAGAAATAAGAAATAAGAAATTTAGTTTATATATTTCTTAAAGGAAGTATAAGATTCGTAAGGATTTTTAGCGATCCGAATGAATCTTATGAATGAGTAGGTTAAATAAGTAAGGAATGGTGTTTTATAACATCAAATTCCAAGAAAAAGTGAAATCGTAATATAAAATATCGATTAAAAATGAAGAACGAACGAAGAACACGAAGAACACACGAAGAACGCGAAGAACACGAAGAACGTTGTTGATGGACAAATTTAAAACCATCGTAGTATAAATGTTGTTGATGGACAAGTTTAAAACCATCGCGTATAAGTTAGTTGCTTATTGCTTGGTTAGGAACGGTAGAAACGTTCATGAAGAACGGATTAAAATTGAGCTATAACGAAGTTATGGCGAAAATTTTGTAAAAGAAGAAAGAAAATTTGAAAGTTAGTAAATGAACCCGAACGTGTAGGGTTTCATAAGAATGAAAGAGAACGTATAAAATGAGAGTCGTGGACTCAAGAACGAACGAATTCTGAGTTCAGATGACCGAATTATGGACGAGCGAACGAAGAACGTTAAAAATGTTAAAATGAACGAAGAATGAAGATTAAGCCAATTGAATGGCATGTTAATGGATTGGAACAAAGTTCTATCCATGGGTAAGAGAAGTACGTAAGATAAGGAAGAAAATGGCTTTGGAAGCGACCTCGTTCTCCGAGTTATAACGAAGAAGTTATGAGATTTGAAATCGGCGTCTCAAACTTGTAAAAGACTTAGAAAATTTTCTAGGTTTCATACTTGGCGCGTAGCCTTGATGTGAGTGTGAGGTCGAGTGCCTGGAGTGGCGAGCGGCGCCGCACCATGAGATCTCCGCCATAATCTTCGGAGAGGTAATGCAGGCTATGAGAGATAACAATGGACTTGGCGCCGCCAAATGACCGGGAAGAGAGAGAGAAAAGTAGGTCATCGCAGCAGAAGCGAGAGAAGGAAAGGAAGGCACGGCGCATGCAGCGTGCCGGTAAGAGTAATATCCAGAAATGAGATTTTTAGTTCTCAATTACTGGAGGATGTGCAAGAAAGAAATATGAACAAAATGTTCAACTAATGTAACACTTAATCAAGTGTTTTAAACCTTTAATAAAGGTTGAACGAAAAGATTTAAATGAGATTAAAAGATAAATAATGTGGATTCGAGTTATGGAACTGATGTCCGGGGACCGTAGTCCCGACAAACGAACGTGAGGGATTACTATGATTGGGAATTCCTTAGACGTTGGTTGATGAAGGTAATGAATAACAATCCGATGTTATGTCATGGAAATGAGAGATGAATGTAAAGCGTTTAGACGCTGTGAACGCAACGTTGTTGCGATGAACGATCGGTCTTAGCATACAACGGACTATATGGCTTCGACATTAAGAAAGAACAAAGAACATGGGGTTCATGGGATGGTTAATAATTGAAAGTAATTAAAACCTTGAGTAAAGGTTGCATGAGAGATTAAGAGACGAGCAACGTGAACGTTGAATACATAAACGATCCTCGTGAATCGTATTCGTGTTTGACAAACGTGCTAAGTATACCCTGGTTGTATGACTTAGACGTTAACAAAGGTAGTAAGTAAGATATGAATGGTATCAAGAAAAGCCGTATAAGCGGTAAAAAGATTAATGAAAGCCGATTGTGAGTCGGATGAGAATGTTAGAATGAAATGTACGCGTTGAACACTTTAATCGACGTGAAGGTTGAGTGTACGCAAATATTAAACGGGTAGAACCTACACCCTGTGTATGGTTTGACCGTAAAATAGCGAAGACTATTGATTAAACCTATGAACGGTGAAGAAACTAAATTGAGGACAATAACATATAACGTTAAGAAGTTGAGTTATTAAGTATAACTTGGACAACGTTCCGAGTTGAGGGAACCAGACGTTGTAAGATATAAATAAGGTCATATGAAATGTTTAACGTTATGGTCTCATAGTATTGACATTGAATGATCGTTCCGAGTATACAAAAGACTGTATGACTTAGACGATGATGAATAAATCACGAGGTATGGCATTTTAGTTGCCGTAAAGCCATAAGGAATATGAATTTGACTTAACGAACATTATAATTTAATAATTGAATAAGTTAAGAAAGTTAGGTTGTAGTACAATCGTAACCTTTGATGGTTGACATATATGGAATTTGGGCTATACAATTCCTTGAGAGAGCGAAGGTATATATCTGGCGGCAACCGATCTAACTCCTTTATGATGGCAGTGTAGATGAGACGGGAACTTGTTTGTTGGTTGTTTGTGGGAAACCACTCAGAGTACCATATGGACTACTAGCAGAGAAGTGATGTGTACTGAGTCCTAGAGAAGTATACGAAGAAGATAAGAATGTAAATCATCAAAGATGATGAACGTGTTGAGTAAGACATCTCCGTATGTCATGAAACCATAAATCGATAATGAAAGTTAGTCGTGTAAAAATTATATTGCAAGAACGCGAACCTTAAGAAGTAAAGTTAAGTAAACCAATGCGTAAGTTAAGTATATGACTAATTGGTGTTTGTGTTGTTTCCTTATTTTTTATAGGGATTGGAATGAGCAGTTCAACGTAAGCTGTAGCTGTGCGTAAGGCAAGTTTCCTAACTTCATTCATATTTTTAAATGAATGCTAGTTTCTAAAAATTCTCAGAAGTTGAACTTGAGAAGTTATGTCTGTGCGAATGTGTGATATTTGTACAAGGTGGTAGAATGTATGAGGCCTTGTGCCACAATTTGAACTGCCGGTGTTTACGTGAGATGAAGCTGTTTCTATGATTGAACTATTCAATAAAAAGAATGTTACATTTATACATGAACCGTTATTATTAAGTCATGCTATTGATTCTAGCAGAGCCAGAATGTGCATGAAAAGAGAGTAGAGAATGAAATTATTTCAAAGTGCATGTAACTAATGTTTTAAGATGATAGGAATCAAGACTATTCCTATTATTCAAGCTGCTTTGTAACCTTTGTTCGGTTATTGAAGTCTGAAAAGTATGCTTAAATTCTTGAAGTTGTTTGTTCAACTTTTATGACTTGCTGGGCAATTGAATGCTCGCACTTGCTTTAAATGAAAAACATTTTCAGCAAACGATGTTAGAAGAACTTAAGGATCCCATATAGATCAAGCTGACGGTATCCAGATGAAGTGTTATTCGGAATGTGAATGAGCGAAAAGATCAAGTGAAGATGTAATGTAGAAAGATGAAAAATTAAACTATAGACTAGTTTAATGAACTGTATGTATCCTTGGTGGCGGATAAAAGTCACTCTTGTAAGATGAAATGAATAATGTAATTATCTTTATTTGTAATGAGAAAGGTTCTAAGGTTTCGAGAACCTGGGATTTGAGAGTGTATGTTGTTATATTTCAGTATATAATGATGTATGTTGGATGAATGATGTACTCGTGGCGTATGAATCCCAGGTGTGAAGAAAGACCAGGATTTTGGGGCGTTCTGAGTTGGTATCAGAGCTGATAGATTATAAACCTTAGGTATGAGTACCTAAGACTATAATTGTAAAGAGAAGAATAAGAAGATCACCACGTGATCATAGTAAATTGTATTAACAGATGAGCTGTTAAACGATGAATGATTTATAGCTAATGCTATGAATGATTGGTACTACATAGTAGTACGGGAAGAAGAACTCAGATTGAGTTGTAAAGGATAGTATCTGAATTAAAGAAAATTCAGTATTAAGTAAAAGAAAGTTAGATGTTGTAAGATTTTAATTGAGGACTCATGTGATGCATTTGAGTTGTATGATTCTTTGTATCACGAAGAGGTTTGTGCTTGGTGTAACAACCACTCGGTTTATTCTGGTGATAATCATTGAAATTGGTTAAGCTTATCAAGATGTATATGACGAGAAGGTGAATCTTTCTCATGTATATACTTGATAGGTACAAAATGATAAGATAGGTGCGGGTTCTTGAAACTCATACTTATGAAAAGTTTGTGACTCATAGTTATATGCTATGTTTCTGAGCCCTAAGCATATGGATAGTCCTTGATTTGTTCTTGGATTACATATTGCGAAGAGTGGTGCATGATGAGCTTACATCGAGCCACGTTATATCCCAACATTTTCTGTTTGACAGATTTGGCTATGAGGATAGTTATTCACGACATTCCGGGGATTTCACCGCACCGGAGGATCATTGGCGTTTAGCCAGGGTTGATGTACTGCTGTTGTGCGTACTGTCGTATATCTATATGCCACGGTACATGGATGAGATAGACATCGGTGTCATCATGGCAGCGAGAGCTCTCAGGGAGGGTCGTACCATTATACCTATGATTATAGCAGAGACCCTGCGGTTTGCCACCTATTGCTGCACTTATCCGACAGGAGTGTTCACGGGTAGCTCGATCATGCTATATGTGTGGTTTATGTCCCACTTAAGACCGATTGGCACTCTTAGACGTCATGGGTACTGGTTCACCCATGATATAGCCATGTCGTACTCCTTTTAGCCATCAGAGTGTATAGATGCTATGTCTTGGTCCACTTTTTTGGCGGATATCAGAGATCCATTTGTCATATTGCCGTGCTCGGGGCTCAGCTCACCATACAACTTTATTACTCATGCTCCGGGCAAGGACTACCTCCCTCTGGCTGGTATGAGGGGCGTGACTACTTATCACCCGCAGGTCGTGATGTCGCAGTTTGACCAATTTTAGGACTTTCATCCTTTTGAGGGGGCGATAGGTCAGCGTTCAGCTTCTCGCTATCTTTCAGTAGAGGACCGATCCCGTGTGTATGCATGTTGGGATCAGCGTGAGATAGCTGATTTTTCTATCAGTCATCCAGGTTGTTCTGCAGAGTATTCCGCCTAGATGGAGACAGAGATTGCATTGGCTGTGGCAGTATCCACAGTACCGGATATTGTTTCAGACGATGTAGAGCCCATGGAGGATATTGATTCCCACATCGAGGAGGAGCCCGCTGCTGGGTTGCCAACATTTCCTCTAGATTCTCCCAGTACCAGCACTGTCGTTATACAACATTCAGCACAGTACCTTGAGCAGAGTCTTCATCTGATGACCTTCGAGAGAGATCATGCTCGATCTTTGATGTTGACTACCCTTGATGGGAGAGATGCAACTCTATTGGAGAGAGACGAGGCATTAGCTCGTAGAGATGCCACTGTTGTTGAGCGGGATGAGGCCAGATCAGCTAGAGATGCAGTGATAGTTGAGCGGGATATTGCCATATCTGCCCGGGATGTAGCTGTCACATATAGTACTGCACTGAGGTCCCTTACCACTAGCATGATCGTAGAGATGAGAAGTTACATTGATGAGCATATGGTTAGCATGCAGGTGGCTGCAGATCTATTGGGTCGTGTGGATATTCTCATACAGGAGACCACAGCTTCACCTCCTTCTTCGGAGAGGGATGCTATGTTGGGCTTGTTAGCTCGCATATACCCTGACTTGTAGATGAGCTTGTATTTTCCTACACAAACTAGCTTAGCCATTTTGTCATGTACAGTTTACATTGTATATATCAAAAAACATTATATATATAGCAGGGAAATATATTTTTGATCACTTCCCTTTTAGATATGCTTTGCTACTTGCTTGATATTTTGCTTGCTGCTTCAAGGCTTGTGATCTTGATGTATTCTGAATTCCTCCTGGATGGACTGACATTGAGTTGTCTCAGGACAGTTCAGAATGGATCATCGATCTGTATATATCCCTACCATCTTTGGTGTCTTGGGACTGGTTTCTGCATGGAAATGTGGAGAGGAGTGTGACTTTCCTCTCTGAGATTGACCGCACTACGAGATGGTCTTGAAGACTTCTATTTAGGAGAAGCCTAGTTAATTCCATCTCTTATGGATTGGTGTTGCTCTTCAAGGTATGACCGCGACTTAGATGGTCGCCGAATCTCCTATTTGGGAGGAGTTCAGGTAATTTTATCCCTTTGGTCTGAAGCCAATAAAAAGTAGTGGATTGGTGTTTGATCCCAGTACCAACTGACAAGGGTTTGTGTTTTGGTAGGGGGTGAGACCGAACCATGAATGGCTGCCTACGTACTCCTATTGAAGAGGAGATCAGGTCTGTGTAGTTCGAACCTGGTGTAAGAGGTTCAACGCTGTATGTGGCAAAAATGGTGTAGGAATGTTTTTGTTGTTTTTGTTTTTGTAAGGAAAAGGGTGGAAATATTTTTGTTGTTTTTGTTTTATTGCGACTGGGCCATATGAAATGGTTGCCTACATACTCCTATTGAAGAGGAGATCAGGTCGACGTAGTTCGCCCCTCTAGAGAAGTAGAAAAGCGTGATCCCATGTACAGGTCAGATTGCTGGGAGGAGAAAGTTTAATCCTAGGTTGAGGATAAACTGTAGGTATGAGAAGTTTGATCCCTTGTATGGGTAGCCAAACTGCAAACGCGAGAGGTTCAATCTGTAGTGGGATGACCTAAGTCGTAGGAATGTAGAGAAGCCAGGCTGCTGGCTTGAAAAGTATGTTTCCCTGAGGGGCAAAGTGTGGAAGAGTTATATGTGGTAAAGGGTTAAAGAACCGGAATGACTGGTGATCCGATGGTCCAACACCAGGATGTTTGCTTGATGATCACTTCAGACATAGTACCGTTTCACGGCGTCCGAGTTGATGAGTTGTGGAAATTCATCGTCGTCCATTTCTTGTAATCTGAGAGCTCCTCCTGTCAATACTTCCTTGACAACAAACGAGCCTTCCCAGTTAGGAGCGAATTTTCCCTTAGATTGATCTTGGTTGCCAATGATCTTCTTCAAAACCAAGTTATGTTGACTTTTTTGTTGTAGGATCTGGCGATGAAAGATAGTCGCGGTTCGCCTTTCGTCTATTAGAGACAATTGGTGATACCTATCTTGTACCCATTGGTCTTCCTCCAGCTGAGCATCTATCAACACTGAGAGGATTCCATTTCAATTTCTACTGGGAACCTTTGCTTCCATCCCATAGGTTAATCGTGAGGGGTTGCCCAGTGGAAGTGCGCATTGAGGTTACTCAGAGGCTAATGAGTAAGAGGCAATAAGTCAGGCCAATCTTTGTGGTTGGCGGACATCTTTTGCATAATCTTCTTGATATTTTTGTTAGCCGCTTCAACATCACCGTTCATCTTCGGACGATAGATGACAGAGTTAAGATGTTTGATATGGAATTTAATGCATAATTCCTCCATCATTTTGTTGTTGAGGTTCTTAGCATTGTCTGACACAATCACCTCTGGTTGTCCATATCGACAAACGACATTGTTTCTGATGAAAGCAATGATGACTTCTTTGGTAACCATGGGGAAGGAGGCTGCCTCTACCCATTTGGTGAAGTAGTCGATCATGGTGAAGATAAATCGATGTCCATTACTGGCTTTAGGCTCAATGGGCCGATAACGTCCATTCCCACATTGAGAAGGGCGAGGTGAACTCATGTTGTGGAATTCCGTGTGGAGGCGTGTAGAACATTCCATGAATCGCAATCGCGATAGCATCTCTTGACGTTGTAACATTCCAGAATTTTAAAGTGTAATATTAAATATTTATTGATTTATATAAGTATTTAATGGATATGTTTATTGTTGAATAAATAATTGTTCAATTTGAGTTGATGTGGTTTAGTTAATTATTTGTTGAATAAATAATTAAATATTATATATTAAATATTTATTTGCAATATTAAATATTTATTGAATTATATAAGTATTTAATGGCAATTTGAGTTGATGTGGTTTAGTTAATTATTTGTTGAATAAATAATTAAGGAGCTAAGAAAATTAATTGTTATGAGATTATATACCAATTTAATTTAATAATTAAGTTAAAGAGCTAACAATGATTAAATGAATTATAGTATTTTAATTGAAATTTGTGATTAAAATAAAGTGTTAGTTTGTTGAATAAAATTATAATTATAAAGAAATTATAGTTTTGTGATAATGATTTATGTGTTAAAGTAATTTAATAGATTAATATTTTAATTGATTAAATTGATTATTTAATTTAATAAGGACTGTGACAAATAACCTTGCTATAAAGGAGTTGTTAAAATAAATTAAAAGAGTTTAATTCAGTTTTTGACAAACAAGGCCTAATGCTTATTAAGTCTTTAATATAATTGTGTTTTACCAAACAATGCATAAGGGTTAATTGATTATCTTTTTAGTGGTTAGCCAAACAAGCCTTATGGCTTTTGATTTCAAATAAAAAAATAACTGATGTCAGTTAAGTTAGAGTTATATTATATATTTAATACATATATTATATCTTATACGTTTTATCATAAGACGTAAGAATAGAGGAGAGAGGTTAGAGAGAAGAAAAGAAAAACTCAGAGGAAGAAGAAGAGAAGAAGAAAAGAAGAAAAGAAGAGAGGAAGAAAGGCTAGAGATTGGAGAAGAAGAAGCTTGAGAATAGAAGGGAATAACCATCATCATCTTCTTCAAGGTATTTCTCCTATTCTTTTTAGTTTTAAAAGTTTAGTTTTCTCTTCCCAAATTCTCTGTAGAATCCTTGTGTAAACATGAATTATTGTTGCTATGTGGCTTTATATGACATACTAGTGATGTTAAAACGATTTTCATAAGTTATAGTCAATGTATTGTTGTTATGTATGTAGTTGTGAAGAAAACCTTTTTACAGAGAGTTTTTGGTGAATGAGTATGGGTTAATTTAAAGTAGAAATTGAGGGTTAATTAGTTTTTTAGTTGATAAATTGATTATCTAATTTGATAGAGTATGTATAATTATTGATAAGATGCTTTAAATTAATTGTCTTGGTTGAAAAACAAAATTTACAATGTTGATTTTCATTGAAATAACAAAAATGGAGTTTTTGTCAAAAACATATAAATTGGATGTTTTAAATTCGTTGTTCATGTTGTTGTATGGGTAGAAATATGTTAGAAGTTCTTGAATTATGTTTACATGAAGTTTTTGTATGAATTGCATGTGAATTAGTCTGTTAGAAACGAGCTTGTAGGCCAAATTGGCTTTTTCTTGTCTTTTTCTGTAGAAGGCATCGATCGATACTAAAGTTTTTGCGCATGGCCATGTATCAATGAAGACGTTAGTGGCACCGTAGCGCCATCACCATGCCACAGCGTAGTTTCGTAATGTATTTCGCTACGCGTATCATCATCACCATACGCCATGGCGGTAGCGACCATGATGTAAACTATGGTGCCGCGGCACGAGTTAGCAGAATGGTCTGATAGTGTACTTTTTGTACACGAAATTTTAAGAAACATTATGTGATGATAGTAGGACTGTAAAATATTGATTTTAGTATTTCTATACTATGAATAAGTATGATATTAAAGATTAACTTGTGTTATAGCTTGATTATGTGATTAAATAATCAAACATACATGATGAATGTAGTTAGTTAAGTTTGTAAAGTGGTAGTGACTAACTATGTCATGATGACGTATATATATATATATGTATATAGGGTATTGTGATTCGAATTGATTCGGTTTAGCCTACGAGCAAGGCAAGTTTTCTAATCCTTTATCTTATTGAACTAATTATTCTTTCAATTCGATTACCTTATAATAATGGAAGCTGTCTAAACTTTGGTTTGATGTTGAACAAGTTATTCTAGTATTTCACTTGTTGATTAGCATGCATAACTAAATTGCTATGCATGTTTAGTATTCAATTCTAATTAACCTTGGCTAAATATTGTTCAAGCAAGGTATGCTATAGTTATTCAAATTGTATGCTACTAGATTATTCCTAAAGCATGATTTTAGTTACTATGATTGATTCAATCACGATTATTCTATAGTATAATGTTATTGATTTTATTCAACTAGTCCCTTTGTTGATGTTTGTTGAATTCTAAATCACCTTGAAAGCTTATCCAAACCAAACTTCCTTTAGTGCGGACTTGTACTCTAAATACTGAGATGAACAACCATATTGTTATGATTAGTGGTTAACTTACGCATAGCGTTAAAATGTTTGTGCATAATACATTGTACGAAGGGCTGATCCCCCTAAGTACGAGGTCCTTATAGTCTTATGACTGTTAAAGTTGGAGTTGAAAGATTACTTGCAACTGTGGACGTAGTTCATGGTCTCACGACCCTCAGTGATGTATATTTTCCATATTTTGGGATTTCAGTTTCTGATTATTATTGATAGAGTACTATTCACTTTTGATAAACCTATTTCAACAGTTATTATTGTTATACTCCTGTTGATTCCATATTATATCCAGTGAGCAATTGTTTTGCTCACTCTTGCATATTTATAAACTCATTGCAGCTAAAGAAGAGAAGGTAGGTGAACCTTAGACTAGCAAAGGAAAGGGAAAAATGTACAAGTGATGAAGACTTGTAATTTTTACTTTGATTAAGATGTTAAACTTTTATTATGTTGATCTTAGACTTTATTTTAAAGAAGTTATGTAATGTTTTCCGCATTTGAATAATGATTAAAGGTTAGATAACACGGGAGATTTTTATTTAAATTTAATCTTGTATGGGCAGGTTTTGATTATTCAATTTTATAATAATTAGGTAGTTAGAAATGAATGTTTTGATTAAGTGAACACCGAATCCTGTGGGAATAAAGTACCTGGATTTGGGGGTGTCACAGGTTGGTATCAAAGCTTTAGGTTATGAACCTTAGGTGGGGGGAAAAGCCTTAGGAATTAACCTTTGAAAAGATAATGGAGATAACTCTTAACGAGTTATAAGAAAGAAGTAATAAAACACTTACGTGCTTATGTGTTTATAGTTTATGTACTCGTGAGTGTCGAGTAGTAATGATTAATAATTAAAACTTTAAAACTTTGCTGTCAGGATGACTAATGTCGGAGAATCCAATCAAAGCTAGGGAGGAGGGACCTTAAATGCCTATAGAGGAGGAGCCTCGCGACATTGTGTAGTTTGGGAACAACTCGCCACGGGAGTCGACTCAGTTGAGTTCTGATGAGTTCAAGATGAGGATGATGATGAGGAGACAGATGAGGAAGATCCCATTGAGTTACCACAGGAGGATGAGGATGATGAGGACGAGGAGGAAAGGATTCCACTTAACTCGATAGTATTTGGTCAGTATATACGATGAGGTGCATGGCCGTAACGTGGAACTTCGGGATCTGATTGAGGAATTGCAAGAGATAATGGCGAACAATGTATCGCAATGACACAAAAAGATGATGAGATCCAGGATCGTGAAGAACGACTGACAAATGTCGAGGAAAAACTAGTACAGACTGAAGGAGAGAAAGAACAACTGATCGAAGTGGTCATCGAATCAAGAACAAATTTGAGAGAAGAAAGTCGCTAGAGAGAGCAAGAGCTGAAGATGCTTATGAGGAGGCTTTTCAACGAACCAGATTAGCAGCAAGAGACACGCAAGCAAAGAGGATGAAGATGGAAGAGATGGATAAAGTATTTAACACCGTAATTAATCGAGCTCAAGATCGGGTCATAGGATATCCGATTCAGTTTGAGACGCTGCCATCATTCGTGTTAGATCGCAGGACAATGTTTCGAGTCATGGAGTAAGAACGTGATAGGGCTAAGAAGTATCTTAATAGAACATCGTGTCATTTGTTATACGATGAGTGAAAGGTTAAATAAATTGTAAATCCCAAGTGTTATGCAACCTATGGGATATGACTATGATGTTGTCCTGAAACTTTTGTAGTTCAGGAAAATAATGTAGATAGCAGTGATGCTATTGTTTTATGTTTTCCAAAAAGGTTTTGAATATATAAAAGTTGTTACTTTATTCAAAGTGTTATGTGTTATGTGGTTATTTCTTTTATGGAGGCAAGTTAATTAGAAAATACTTAAAGAAACCGAGTAATAGTCTAATAGATGTTTTGTTTCAATGAAATGCCTCGGATGTGAACCACCCGACGGAGAAACAATGAGAGAACTACCAATAACGACAATGTTGGCAGTAACCCTGATTCAACAACTAGTGACACACTCTTGGCTGGGAGGCGTTGCGAAATTAACCACAAAACCATGGTACAACGTTTAAGGATTTCAAAGGTTGGACCACACGAATTCCGTGGGTCCATGAATCGGTGAAGCACAAACCGGGATTATAGAGATAGAAAAAGTGTTCGATGTCGCTAGGGTAGGGATGACGGAAGATCGCGCTGCAACATTCATGTTGAAAGCGAAGCTAGTTATTGGTGGCGAGCCAATAAAAGCGGGAAGGACCGGGAGTGATGACACAGGATAGGTTCAAGGAGTTGTTTTTGAGACCTATTTCCCAGAGAGTTCGAAGAGTCAGCTGGAAGTACAGTTTTTGGAACTAAAGCAAGGAACAATGATGGTATCTCGAGTATCTTGCATGAAGTTCAACGAATTAGCGAGGTTTGCGCCATATCAAGTCAACCTGATGAACGAGCGTAAAGCGAAGAGATTTGAGCAGAATTTGAAGCCCTGGGCATCTGATGAGGGTTTCCTGTTCCAGTTGAAGACATTTGCAGCGGTGATGGAGAAAGTAGTACTAGCTAAAGGTGGAGGTGAGGCAGTGACAAAGTTCAATCAGGAACAAAAGAAGAAGAAGAATGAGAATGAGATTAAGAATGGAGGTGGTAGCGGTGGAAACAACAACAACAACTTGAAGAGGAAGTGGAATGGGAACATGGGTGCTGGAAACCATCAGGGTAACCAGCAAAATAAAAAGTTTAAAGCATGTGCGACATGTGGGAAATTTCACAAGGGTGCGTGCTTGATGGGGAAACGAGTTCGCTTCAATTGTGGCCAGGAGGGTCACATCGCCCCAAATTGCACTCAACCGAAGAAGAATGTATGCTTCACGTGCGGATCCAAGGATCACTTTGCTCGTGAATGTCCTAAGAAGAAGGATGGAGTGACAACCAGAAGCAATGGAGGTAACAATGGAGGTACATGGGCCATTGCAGGACCTGCAGCATCAAACAAACCCACAACCAGAACCTTCAACATGACTGTGCAAGATGATGTGCAATCAAAAGATGTAGTGTCAGGTATTATCCCAATCAATGATATAAATGCTTATGTATTATTTGATTCAGGTGCTACTTGTTCGTTTATATCTGATGAATTTGCTAAGAGGTTAGAATTGCCTAGAGAAGAACTAAATTTTCCTTTGAACATAGAAATTGTGAATAAGGAAGTAATCCCTGTTAGATTCGTATACAAGAACTGTAGGGTGAACATTAAGGAAAATATCTTGTTGGTAGATTTGATTCCGATTAGACTGGGAATTTGATGTAATTTTGGGGATGGATTGGTACATTCAAATATGGAGCGATGTCGATTGTCACAAGAAGTGTGTAAACCTTATGACTCCGTCAAAGGTAGTATTTTATGGTAGCAAGTCGCCTAGACAAATGAAATGTCGGCGACTACGAGCCAAGAAATTATTGAGTCAAGGTTGTGTGGGCTATTTAGCTTACATTGTCAATACTCAGAAGAAGGGTGTGAAATTAGAAGAAATACCGGTAGTGAGAGAATTGAAGACGTGTTTCTAAAGATTTGCCGGGACTTTACTTTGAGAGAAATTGAGTTCGTGATCGACTTGGCGCCGGGAACAACACCAATATCGAAGGCCCCGTACAGAATGGCTCCGGTAGAAATGAAGGAATTGATGGTACAATTTCAAGAGCTGCTGGACAAGAAATATATTCAACCTAGCGTATCACCGTGGGGAGCGCCAGTATTATTCATGAAGAAGAAGGACAGATCAATGCATCTTTGCATTGATTATAGGGAGTTAAACAACGTCACTATTAAGAATAGGTATCCGTTACCTAGAATAGATGACTTGTTTGATCAGTTGAAGGGTGCTAAATATTTCTCGAAAATTGATTTGAGAAGTGGATATCACTAATTGAATGTAAGGAAAGAGGATATACCTAAAAACGACATTCAGAACTCGGTATGGACATTACAAGTTTCTGGTGATGTCTTTTGGTTTAACCAATGCCCCTGCTGCGTTCATAGATTTGATGAACAGGGTGTTTAAACCATTCTTAGACAAGTTTGTAGTGGTATTTATTGACGACATTCTAGTGTATTCCAAGACTCAAGAAGAACACGTGGAACATTTACGTTTTACATTGGAAACACTAAGGAAGGAAAAGCACTACACGAAATTCTCTAAGTGCGAATTTTGGCTCGACCGTGTGCAATTTTTGGGTCATGTTATTGACAAGGATGGGATTTCAGTGGATCCATCAAAAGTGGAAGCTGTAATCAATTGGGAACAACCAAGAACACCGATAGAAGTGAGGAGTTTCTTGGGACTGGCCGATTATTATAGAAGATTTATTCAAGATTTTTCTAAGATAGCCACTCCGCTAACAAATTTGACAAGGAAAGCTGTAAAATTCGTTTGGACGGAGAAGTGTGAAGAGAGTTTCCAAGATTTGAAGAAAAAGTTAAGTGTGGCACCTGTGTTGATGTTACTAGATAATACAGGAAATTTTGTGGTGTATAGTGATGCCTCACGCAAAGGGTTGGGTTGTGTTCTTATGTAAACGGAAAAGTTATTGCCTATGCATCAAGACAACTGAAGGATTATGAGAAAGGGTATCCGACTCATGATTTGGAATTGGTTGTAGTTATATTTGCTCTGAAGATATGGAGACACTATCTTTATGGAGAGAAATATGAGATCTACACAGACCACAAAAGTCTGAACTATATTTTCACTCTGAAGGATTTGAACATGCGTCAAAGAAGGTGGATGGAATTGATAAAAGATTATGATTGTGAAATCTTTTATCATCCGGGCAAAACGAATGTGGTGGCAGATGCTTTAAGCAGGAAAGGTCGGGAGAAGTTGATGTTGATAACAACTCAGGAGGAGCTCATTTCAAATGATGAAAGCTGGAGTTGGAAATCAAATTTCAAAAGAATCGACGAACAACTATTCGGATAGAAATTTGGTCCAACTTTAGTGGACAAAGTGAAGAATGCTCAACTACAAGATGAAGAGTGTGGGAAAATCAAAGAGAATTTGGTTGAAGGCGGTAATGTAAAATACAAGGTCGATACCGAAGGATTACTACGGTTCGAGGGAAGAATATGGGTTCCAGCAGTGCTAGAACTGAAAGATGAAATCTTGACCGAAGCACACAACACAAGATATTCGATTCATCTAGGAAGCACGAAAATGTATCAAAATTTGTGCTGACATTTTTGGTGGCCAAATATGAAAAGGGATGTTGCTGAATGCGTAGCGAAATGCTTGACATGTCAGGGAGTAAAAGCCGAACATCAAAGACCAGTGGATTACTCAACCGTTGGAAATCTGGAGAATGGAAGTGGGAACACATCACGATGGATTTTGTGGTGGGTCTTCCAACTACTCGAGAGAGGATGCGATGCAATTTGGGTGATAGTGGGATGGTGGCGAAATCGGTACGACTTTCTACCAATAAAGATTAGATTCAATCTTGATCAGTTGGCAAGATTTTACGTTAAAGAGATCGTTTCAAGGCATGGTGTGCCAGTGTTAATTGTGTCTGATAGAGATCCGCGATATACGTCAAACTTCTGGAAGAGACTACAAGAATGTTTGGGAACACAGTTGCGAATGAGTACGGCTTATCATCCACAAACAGATGGCCAAAGCGAACGAACAATTTAGACATTGGAAGATATGCTGAGAGGAAGAAGAAGAGAAGAAGAAAAGAAGTGAGGAAGAAAGGCTAGAGATTGGAGAAGAAGAAGCTTGAGAATAGAAGGGAATAACCATCATCATCTTCTTCAAAGTATTTCTTTTATTCTTTTTAGTTTTAAAAGTTTAGTTTTCTCTTCCCAAATTCTCTATAGAATCCTTGTGTAAACATGAATTGTTGTTGCTATGTGGCTTTATATGACATACTAGTGATGTTAAAACGATTTTCATAAGTTATAGTCAATGTAATGTTGTTATGTATGTAGTTGTGAAGAAAACCTTTTTACAGAGAGTTTTTGGTGAATGAGTATGGGTTAATTTAAAGTAGAAATTGAGGGTTAATTAGTTGTTTAGTTGATAAATTGATCATCTAATTTGATAGAGTATGTATAATTATTGATAAGATGCTTTGAATTAATTGTCTTGGTTGAAAAGCAAAATTTACAGTGTTGATTTTCATTGAAATATCAAAAATGAAGTTTTTGTCAAAAACATTGAAATTGGATGTTTTAAATTTGTTGTTTATGTTGTTGTATGGGTAGAAACATGTTAGAAGTTCTTGAATTATGTTTACATGAAGTTTTTGTATGAATTGCATGTGAATTAGTCTGTTAGAAACGAGCTTGTAGGCCAAATTGGCTTTTCTCAGATCTTTGTTGAAGGCTATCGATCGATCATTGAAGTTTCATATGCATATTGCCTTGACCAATGAAGACGTTAGTGGTGCCGCAAATGACATCACCACACCTGCCATGTGTGATTTCAGAATGTATTCACCGCCATCATAAAGATTATCACCATGCCGCAATGGCTGAACCACGATGTAAATTGTAGCGCCATGCTGAGTTAGCAGTAATGGTCCATGAAAGTGTACTTTTTTGTACGAGATTTTAAGAAACATTATGTGATGATAGTAGGACTGTAAAATATTAATTTTAGTATTTCTATACTATGAATAATTATGTTATTAAAGATTAACTTGTGTTATAACTTAATTATGTGATTAAATAATCAAACATACATGATGAATGTAGTTAGTTAAGTTTGTAAAGTGGCAGTGACTAACTATGTCATGATGATGTATATATATATATATATATATATATATATATATGTATATAGGGTATTGTGATTCGAATTGATTCGGTTTAGCCTACGAGCAAGGAAAGTTTTCTAATCCTTTATCTTATTGAACTAATTATTCTTTCAATTCGATTACCTTATAATAATGGAAGCTGTCTAAACTTTGGTTTGATGTTGAACAAGTTATTCTAGTATTTCACTTGTTGATTAGCATGCATAACTAAATTGCTATGCATGTTTAGTATTCAATTCTAATTAACCTTGGCTAAATATTGTTCAAGCAAGGTATGCTATAGTTATTCAAATTGTATGCTATTAGATTATTCCTAAAGCATGATTTTAGTTACTATGATTGATTCAATCACGATTATTCTATAGTATAATGTTATTGATTTTATTCAACTAGTCCCTTAGTTGATGTTCGTTGAATTCTAAATCACCTTGAAAGCTTATCCAACCCAAACTTCCTTTTGTGCGGACTTGTACTCTAAATACTGAGATGAACAACCCTATTGTTATGATTAGGGGTTAACTTACGCATATCGTTAAAATGTTTGTGCACAATACATTGTACGAAGGGCTGATCCCCCTAAGTACGAGGTCCTTATAGTCTTATGATTGTTAAAGTTGGAGTTGAAAGATTACTTGCAACTGTGGACGTAGTTCATGGTCTCACGACCCTCAGTGATGTATATTTTCCATATTTTGGGATTTCAGTTTCTAATTATTATTGATAGAGTACTATTCACTTTTGATAAGCCTATTTCGATAGTTATTATTGTTATACTCCTGTTGATTCCATATTATATCCAGTGAGCAATTGTTTTGTTCACTCTTGCATATTTATAAACTCATTCTTTGACTAAAAAGAAGAAGGTAGGTGAACCTTTGACTAGCAAAGGAAAGGGAAAAATGTACAAGTGATGAAGACTTGTAATTTTTACTTTGATTAAGATGTTAAACTTTTATTATGTTGATCTTAGACTTTATTTTAAAGAAGTTATGTAATGTTTTCCGCATTTGAATGAAATTTAAGGTTAGTTAACCTGAGAGATTTTTATTTAAATTTAATCTTGTATGGGCAGGTTTTGATTATTTAATTTTATTATAATTGGGTAGTTAGAAATGAATGTTTTGATTAAGTGAACACCGAATCCTGTGGGAATAAAGTACCTGGATTTGGGGGTGTCACAGACGTGGTCATCGCAATCAGCTTTGAGAGATAGCCAATAATGTTCTATCTTGAGGATTTTCTTGACAAGGAGGGTGTGACTCCCCCAAAATTAGGTATACATCACCCATCTTGAGTCGCCAGATACATGGTACAGAATTCAAATACAACTTAATAATACAAGTGTCGTGTACAATACGACAAAACATAAACTGTGAGTTTGAATACAAATATTGTCTACTAGAGAGTATACAAACTCAAAAAGAGTCCTCATTACAATTATTATCACACTATTTCATAGAATAGTGAGGACTACTAATGCACCATCTAGGACCATCACTCCGTTCCCCGACTTCGTCCTAGCTAATTCTCATTTCCTGAAGAGAACAGTGAAAGAAAGGGTGAGCTCAACTAGCCCAGTAAGAAATATTATGACTAAGATAATGCAGAATAAATTATCATTAGTCTTAAAAATGTTAAAGCGATACAATATAACAAGCATCAAGTTTAAGCTGCAGGTGAACAAGCAATCCATTAAAAGAGTCAGTAGAGAATAAAATCTACTATCTTTTATGATTTAAAAGTTTTTCATCACTTTTATCATTTGGAACTCGACTTAATAAATAATCCACATCATCTAATCACCCCTGCACTACTACGGCTAAGGATATTCTTTCAGTATCAATGCATTACTTAATTATCCATGCACTACTGACAAAAGATAATCATGTTTTCATCAGCGGTTACGATTATGCCATAAAACAATTCATCTGCACCCCTCGTCAAGAGAATCCATAGTCATAATCATACCAAAAGCGTCCATCAATGCACTACGGGCCAATAAGGACTTTTTCCACATCATTTGTAACATTACGGTCATGATTACCTTTGAATAATCCTCGGTTATAATCATACCAAGTCCATCTATGCACTATAGGCCACAGATGACTTTCAACAAAATATAATCATGAGGATGATGACAATGATATAAGAATTCAATAAAACAAGTTCAAGAATTAATTTATTCAGGAACTAATAACGTCCAAATTGTCAACATGATCTTCGCTTTGTAGAGTAAAATTCAAGAATGCTCGGAAGAATATTTCCATGAAAAATATTGGATGAAGCGCAAATATCAATGATATTCCACTAATTTCATGGAGTATAGAAGTCAAAGTTTAACTTATTTGAGTATAATAAAGAATGGAATAACAAAATAAATCACCATGCATGCGGTACTGCAGATAGATAGGTTATTCAACAATAATAATAATTAATCGAAACTAGGTCATGCGTATAGCACAAACAAGATGTTCCAACAGAATAATAAAGAACGAATAATAATGAAATCACCATGCATGCGGTACTTTGCAGACAGGCAAAAGTTATTCCAATGAATACCAATAAAGAGGCGGAACCGGTCCCGGCGTAAAACGCATGCATGACGGATATTCCAAATGCAGAATAATAATAATAATAAAGAGCGGAACCCGGTCCCAGGCGTAAAACGCATGAGACTGATATTTCAAATGAATAATAAAGAATGAAATAACAGAAGAATTTCACCAAGTATAGGGTATCCCGTGTATACAGGTTATTCCAACAGAATAATAAAGAATGGAATAACAGAAGTTCTGTTCATAAATACAAAAGAAATAATACCCCCTACGAGTACAACAAATAATATTCCCTACCTTAAGAAGAAGAGTACTGGATATATGAGTAGTGAAGTAGCAGAATACTTTTATTCTTTCTCTCTATAGTTTATCTCTCCAGAGTTTCAGTGAATTCGTAAGAAATAATGAATGAATGAGCTTCTATTTAAAGAAAAATTGATTGCATAGTAACTAACTCATGAACGGTCGAGATTGATTTACTTTAATCTGACGGTCCATATTTAAAGCAAAATATTTTAAATAAAATATAATATATTCTATTTATAATCTAATAAAACGAATAACTTTATAAAAGATTTTACTATACAAACACTACGCAGTAGCCTTATGAAAACACTATGCATAATAAAATATAATATATTCTAATTATTGTCTAATAAAATAGATAACTTTATAAAAGTATTCTATTTTATATAAAAAGATTTTACTATACAAAACACTATGCAGGCACTACGCAACACTATGCATAATAAAATATAATATATTCTATTTATAGAATAACTTTATAAAAGTATTCTGTTTTATATAAAAAGATTTTACTATGCAAAACACTATGCAGACACTATGCAACACTATGCATAATATATTCTATTCATAGAATAACTTTATAAAAGTATTCTGTTTTGTTATATTAATAATACCAATAAAACAAAACTGAGTGACTTATCACGTAAGCATCAATAATCAATATCGTGTGCTTTTATGCAACCACGCCGACATCGCATTACTTTTAACAAGGGTGTTTCAACAGATTAACGTGTAAAACTTCGGTAGTTATTTTCATAAAAGTATTTTTTGTCATTTTCTCAATTTGACAATAATTCCGATTCTTGGGTCCACCAATGATTATGATCTTAATATTTCCCGTCGTATGGATATTCCCCAACAAAAAGAATATTATATAACAACTTGCGTACTTTGCAAAATTTATAAATACTATCCACAACTATAACATTATATCAAATCCACACCATAATATTCAAAAAAAATATTTCCAGAAAATTAAATCTTTATTCACAAAATCTGGGGTCTCACAATCTCACCTCCTTATGAAATTTCGCCCTCGAAATTTACGTACGTACCTGGTATGCTGAAGAGGTGAGGATACCTTGACTTCATTTCAGATTCTAAATCTTGAGGTATAACCTTTGAGCGTCGAATATGATCCTTCTTATCCAAGATGTTAACACGTATCTCCTCATACGTTAAATCTTCTGCTATCTCGTTCAGTTCTAAATTAATAATGTGGTTCGGGTCATCCACATATTTACGTAAAATCGATACGTTAAAAACGTTATGAACACGCGACATACTTGGTGGTGAAACGAGTCTATAGGCCACAGTTTCTATTTCATCGAGGATTTCAAATGTGCCAATTAAATCGAGGGTTGAGATTTCCTCTCTTCGTCGATTCTTGCTTCTAGAATAACGCCCTCTTGAACCTTCTTCTTCACATTCATCAGCTCTGAGTATGTAGCTTGAGCGGCTTTAACTTTATCGATTAAAGTCAATTCTAATCGTATATTCGTTATTTTCACGTGGGTTCGTATATTCGCACTTGTAACCACATACGATCTTCTACTCAACGCGTTAGCTACCACGTTCGCACTTCTACCATGATATTTCATGGTACGATCATAATCTTCAACAGCTCGAGCCAACGTCTTTGGCGCATGTTACGTTCGTTTTAAGTAAAGAAATATTTGAGGGTTTTAGAAATGGGTTTTGTACTGGGGTCAATACAAAATTCGATTTCACGCTCTAGGGGTAGGCTAAGAAGTCTTCAAGAATACGTCAGGAAATTTATTAACAATAGAAATATCATTCAAAATTGTTACCCTCATCCAAGACTTAGATAGTACGTAACATTGATACCTATCAACTTGCCATCGTCATTCACGATGTCGCCTACAGAAAGTCTGGCTTTGGTGCATTCCACACAAGGAAGTCAACACCGAAAGGACTGAGGCTCTTTACTTATGGCTTGATATGACAATGATTGACTTTAGTGGTTTGGTTACTTGAATTCGCATAACAGGTTGGTTAGGAATATGAAAGCTAATAACCTTATGAAAAACATGATGAGTAGTTAGCCAATCGATTCCTAAAATCACATCAAAGGCAAGTATTTTCAAAGAGATAAGATCGACAGGTAACGTGAAAGTGTCGATTTGAATCAACAAGATTTATAAACATTGGAGGTAACGAAGGTTTCTACTATCAAAGTTTCAACCAATAAGTCAAAGTCTAACTTCTCCGGAGTTAAATTTAATCGTTGAGCACAAGCAAGAGAGATAAAAGAATAGGTAGAACCGGTATTGAATAAGGTATAGACTTCACAAGAATTTATAATTAACTAACCCGTGATAATTTCGTTCGATTCCTCGTCACAAAAAACGCTCTCCCTTAAACTACCGGATTTTACTTGTTCGGGACATGAGTCTTTGGTGTCGTCATTACCACTGGAATTAACTTTCGCTATAGGGCATATTCCACCCTCAACTGCTTTGTCGTACTTCTGCTCCATGATCTAAATCATTATCCTTCGATCCATATCGAATTGGGGTTGACCGCAATGTATAGGGTAATTCAAAATTGGATGATGGGTTCTCCCAATTGCTGTCGAAAAAGAGAAATACATATCATCTATTTTAGCTTTCTTGGATCGGACTTCTTTCCACAATATCAACGCGTCGTGTGGCTTTTACCCATGCATCTTTCATTCTCACTCGTTCGATTGTTTCTTCTTTCAATTTGCTCCTTGACATTTGAATTCTCGATTCCGACTTTAATATCATAAACTCTCGCCAAAGAGTGCTCTGTTTAAATTATCGCACATCGGGTAATACAATTTTGAATTGTTACATTCCTTTGCTCCACCGCCTAGCCTTCAGTTCTTGACTGCTTCTTCTTCTAACTCACGAATACGATTTTGCAATTCTACATTTTGATCAATAAGTTCTTCTAATAAATCCTCCTCAGGTTCCTCTTCTTCCTCACTCTCAGTTGCTACCTTTGCGACTAGCTTGAGTGCAACTTTTAATTCCTCAATCACCACATGGATATCTCTAATCACATTATCTTGGCTGGTGATTAGAGGTGTCTCCACGGTCTCATGTGCTCCATTGCTATTCTCAACATTCTCGGATGTCATTTTCAAATACTGCCACAAAATAAGGGTTAATTAACATATCACATATTATCCCTATACTATGACGGACCAATTAAATACCAAATAAACATAGGTAGGTCATACTAGCGAAGGAATTCCCCATCTCTCCCCTCCTAGTTCTATTCTTACATCCTAGCCAGGGATCATATCCCTAAGCTTTGATACCAACTGTGATGCCCCCAAAATTAGGTATACATCACCCATCTTGAGTCGCCAGATACATGGCATGTAATTCAAATACAACTTTAATAATACAACCGCGTGTGTACAATACGATAAAACATAAACTGTGAGTTTGAATACAAATATTGTCTACTAGAGAGTATACAAACTCAAAAAGAGTCCTCATTACAATTATTATCACACTATTTCACAGAATAGTGAAGACTACTAATGCACCATCTAGGACCATCACTCCATTCTCCGACTCGTCCCAGCTATATTCTCATTTCCTAAAGAGAACAGTGAAAGAAAGGGTGAGCTCAACTAGCCCAATAAGAAATATTATGACTAAGATAATGCAGAATAAATTATCATTAGCCTTAAACAGTGTTAAACTGATACAATATAACAAACATCAAGTTTAACTGCAGCGGAACAAGCAATTCATTAAAAGAGTCAAGTAGAGAATAAAATCTACAATCTTTTATGATTTAAAAGGTTTTTCATCACTTTTATCATTGGGACTCGACAATAAATAATCCACATCATCGAATCACCCCCGCATACTACTGCCAAGGATATTCTTTAGTATCACGACCACGAATTATCCATGCACTACGGCTAAAGATAATCATGTTTTCATCAACGGTCCTGATCATGCCATAAAACAATTCATCTTTGCACCCTTGGCCGAAGAGAATCCATAGCCATAATCATACCAAAAACTGTCCATCAATGCACTAAGGGCCAATGAGAACTTTTTCCACATCATTTGTAACATTACGGTCATGATTACAAGAATAATCCACAGTCATAATCATACCAAGTCCATCTATGCTCACAAAAGTGCCATACAGATGACTTTCAACAAAAATATAAGCATGACGATGATGACAATGATATAAGAATTCAATAAAAGAAGTTCAAGAATTAATTTATCCAGGAACTAATAACGTCCAAATTGTCAACATGATACTGCTTTGTAGAGTAAAATTGAAGAATGCTCAGAAAAATATTTCCATGAAAAGATACTGGATGAAGCGTAAATATCCAGGATATTCCACTAATTTCATGGAGTATGGAAGTCAAAGTTTTAACTAACTTAGTATAATAAAGAATGGAATAACAAAAGAAATCACCATGCATGCGGTACTTTGCATAGATAGGTTATTCCAATAGAATAATAATTAACGGAACCAGGTCATGCATAAAGCACCGACAAGATGTTCCAACAAAATAATAAAGAACAGAATAATAACAGAAATCACCATGCATGCGGTACATCGCATAGACATGTTATTCCAATACAATACCAATAAAGACGGAACCAGGTCCAGCGTAAAATGCACAGACAAGATATTCCAACAGAATAATAATAAATACGGAACCGTGTCCCACAGTAAAAGCATACGCATAAAGTATATTCCAAATAATATTAAAGAATAAAATAATGTAAGAATTTCACCAAGTATAGGTATATCCGTGTATAGAGTTTTTCCAATGTAATTATAAAGAATGGAATAATGTAAGTTCTTTCATGAATACAAAAGAAATAATAATTTACGAAAGTACAACAAATAATATTCCCTACCTTAAGAAGAAGAAATCTTTGGATATATGAGTAGTGAAGTAGCGAGAATACTTTTATTCTTTCTCTCTATAGTTTATCTCTCAGAGTTTCGGTGAATTCGTAAGAAATAATGAATGAATGAGCTTCTATTTATAGAAAATTGATTGCATAGTAATTAACTCATGAACCATTCGAGATTGATTTACTTTAATCGACTATCCATATTTAAAGCAAAATCTTTTAAATAAAATATAATATATTCTATTTATAATCTAATAAAACGAATAACTTTATAAAAGATTTTACTATACAAAACACTATGCAGCTTATGAAAACACTATGCATAATAAAATATAATATATTCTAATTATTGTCTAATAAAATAGATAACTTTATAAAAGTATTCTATTTTATATAAAAAGATTTTACTATGCAAAACACTATGCGCAGCACTACGCAACACTATGCATAATAAAATATAATATATTCTATTTATAGAATAACTTTATAAAAGTATTCTATTTTATATAAAAAGATTTTACTATGCAAAACACTATGCAGATATCTTATGCAACACTATGTATAATAGAATATAATATATTCTATTTATAGAATAACTTTATAAAAGTATTTTGTTTTATTACATTAATAATACCAATAAAACAAAACCGAGTGACTTATCACGTAAGCATCAATAATCAATACCAAGTGTGCTTTTATGCGAACCACGCCAGACATCGCATTTTTTAACACCTTAAGGTGTTTCAACGATTAACGGTAAAACTTCCGTCGTTATTTTCATAAAGTATTTTTGTTATTTTCTCAATCCAAATAATAATTCCATCATGGGTTCACTAATGATGATGTACTGCGTCGCATGACGGATATTCCCCGACAAAAAGAATATTCCCAGACCAATCGAATATTATATAACAACTTGCGTACTTTGCAAAATTTATAAATACTATCCACAACTATAACATTATATCAAATCCACACCATAATATTCAAAAAAAATATTTCCAGAAAATTAAATCTTTATTCACAAAATCTGGGGTCTCACAGAGGGGGCCACTCATGTGGGGGCCACAGACTCCACCATGGATTTCATTCATAAGCCTTTGGGCTTGATCTTTGTCTAAACATCTGAGGAGACCTAGTCCTGCATCTCTTTTGTAGAGTGCATCTCCACTCAGGTAGAATTTTATAGCAATTTGATGGATCTGCCTTTTCTCAGTCAGGCTCGCTTCCGCGGGTGTAGATCCATCTCGTAGGTATTCCTTGATATACTGATACCAAGGATGTTGGATGGGAGGTAGCTCATCCGATACTTCTCCAACGTAATTCCCATAGGTTGGGGCCTTGTGCAGAGAAATTGTGATGCTTGACAAGTGTCCCTTATCTGATATACGAATCAAGGAGGCCAAAGTCGCTAACGCATCCGCAAAGTCAATCCTATTAAGAGAAACGTGTAGAAAGGAAATTTCTTCGAACTCCATAACCATCTGTAAAACTTGCCGATGGTAAGGCAGCAAATGTAGTTCCTTGGTTTGATAGATTCCGGTGGATTGTCTGATTACCAACTCTGAATCTCCAAAGACAGTTAACCGCCTGATGCCCATTGAACGGGCAAGTTTTAGCCCCATGAGACAGCCTTCATACTCAGTTGTGTTGTTGGTGCCGACAAACTATAATTTGATGGCGACGAGATACTGTTCCCCCGTACTAGATACTAGAACTACTCCAGCTCCAGCACCTTCCATATTAACAGCTCCATCGAAATACATCTTCAATGCTTGGCGTGCATCGTACTGATGGTATTGCTGAACTATCATTACTCCTTCATCGGGGAAGTATGTTTCCAAAGGTTTGAAATCCCCTGAAGGTGCAGCGGCCAGTTAATCCGCAATTCCTTGACCTTTGATGGACTTTTGAGTCACATATACGATGTCAAATTGTTGTAGGATTAACTGCCATCTGGACAGTCGACAATTTAATATGGGATTATTGAACACGTACTTGAGAGGATCCACGCGGGATATGAGATGGGTTGTGTGACCATGGAGGTAATGTTGTAACCTCATGGAAGCGCGCTACAAAGATAACACGTCTTTTTTGATCGAGTGTACTTGCGTTCTTCTTCTTTGAATCTTTTCTCGAGGTAATAGATAGCTCATTCTTCGCCTCTATCGCCTTTTTTGTCCCAAAGATGCACCCATGCCATTGTCACTTATGGACAGGTACATGAACATGGGAATATCATCCCTGGGTGGTACCAACACGGGAGCTTTAACTAGCTGTTTCTTGATTATGAGGAAGGCATTTTGACACTCATCATTCCATTTCATGGAGGAGTTCTTCTTTAACAGCTTGAAGATTGGCTCACAGGTTGCTGTGAGTTGAGAGATAAACTTGCTAATGAAGTTTATTCTTCCCAAAAATCCCCGTATTTCCTTTTTCTGTTTGAGGAATGGGCATTTCCATGATGGCTTGAAATTTGGCAGGATCCAGCTCAATCCCTTTGTGGCTGACTAGAAATCCTAGCAACTTACCTGATTTAATGCCAAAGGCGCATTTAGCTGGATTCAACTTCAAATTGTACTTATGCAACCTGTTGAACAATTTTCTGAGATGGTCTAAGTGGTCATCCTCCTTTCGGGACTTGACAATGATATCATCCACGTAGATCTCTATCTCTTTTTGTATTAAGTCGTGGAAGAGAGCCATCATAGCTTGCTGATAGGTGGCTCAGGCATTGATGATGCCGAATGACAACCGTCTATAGCAAAACGTTCCCCAAGGCGTGATGAAAGCAGTTTTCTCACGATCTTCCTTAGTAACCATGATTTGATGGTACCCTGTAAAGCAATCAGCAAAGGAGTACATGTCGTATTGCGCAGTATTGTCAATAAGAATGTGGATAAATGGCACAGGAAAGCTATCTTTTAAGCAAGCTTTGTTCAAGTCCCGGTAATCCACGCAAACTCGCACCTTCCCTCCGGGTTTAGGCACAGGAACAATGTTGGATATCCACTCAGGATATGTGGACACCATGATGATGCCAGCTTGAAATTGTTTCATAATTTCTTCTTTCACCTTTAAACTCCACTCAGGTTTCAATCGCCTGAGCTTTTGCTTGACTGGCTTAAATCCCTCTTTAATAGGAAGGCGATGAAGGACAATGTCAGTGGAAAAACCCACCATGTCTTCATAAGACCATTCAAACACATCCCGGAATTAGGTTAATAGCGTAACCATGTCATTCCGTTGGTTTGGGGTAAGATCTGAACCAATCTGGATTAACTTAGGGCTTTCTAAGGTTCCGAGATTGAAAGAAGTGGTTTGATCAAGGTTGGGTTTAGGTTTGTCTTTGACCCATTCTTGAATTTCTTGAGGCACCTCAATGTCATCATGTATTTCCATCAAGGCTGAATTCATCTCTACATCAAAGGTACAATCCTTGTGGAGAAGAGGCACCGTATCAGCAAGTACATGCACATCTAAATTCAGGGTCCTGAAATAAAATATGCTTTCACTTAGTATATATGAAACGTTTTGATCATACACAGTGTTTAGCATATACTGACAAAATAAAGCGCTAATATCGCATGTAAAAAAGTAGCGGTTATATATATATCTGATAGACGAGTTTACGCCGCTTTACCCTTGACGACCAATGCAAGGAGTGTTGTCCCATTTGGCAAGGGTAAAGTTCGGGTTGACTGTAGTGATGGAGGGATTGTCATCATCCTTTCTGTCCCGAATGATGGCCATTACATCTGGGCAATCATCGTCTGGGGTGTATCTATTGGTATGTTCATCATGAACAATGATGCGTATGCCTGACATCATTCGGATGACGTCTTGCTTGATTCTTCGTTCCTCCTCTTCCACTGTGGGATTTGGAACAAAGACTTCTTTCTCCTTCACCGGTATCGGCTTGGGAAATATCATAGCCATTACATTGGCTGAGACCTTTATAGGAGGTTGTGCGGACTCAGAGTTTGAAGGCGAAGATAAACGTCGCGGGTTTGCTGAAGGAATCTGTTGATGCTTATGAGGACTCCTATGATTGGTAGAATATCCTAGCCCAGCTGTTCCAATTTGCTTGGTTAATCGAATTGGATACTTGATACCCTAGCGATCTTTACCCAGCCCTTGTCCCGACTTATGACCCAATGACATCATTTCTTGAGTAGCCGACATTACCTCTGCAGAAATCTTGGGTTCGAGAAATGGCGTTCCAATAGCATGGTATTGGGTATTGCTTACTTCCAAGGCATGAAAACTGACCGGTTCAACATCTACATTGGCATTGATGAATAGAATGTCCCCGTGTTGAGGACACTCTGGTTCAGCGTTGACCGTGACTAGGCTATTGTTGATAATGTATTTTAATTGTTGATGAAGGGTGGAGGGGACTGCCCCTACCATATGGATCCATGGTCGTCCCAAGAGCAGATTGTATCCCGAATCTATCTTGAGCACATGGAAAGATACGCAGAATGTGTGGGGACCAATTTCGATTGGCAGTTCAATTACTCTAACTGAATTTCGGCGGGCTCCATCAAAAGCTTTGATGACAATATGGCTATCCCGGATTCGGTTGAGATTGATATTCATCTTCACCAAGGTAGCGTATGGATAGATATTTAGAGATGAACCTCCATCTATCAAGACTCCAGCTAGCATGTATCTAGAGGACAAGACCACAATGTGCAACGGTTTGCAATGACCGGTCCCTTCGGGTGGTATGTCATCATTAGTGAAGGATATCACATTGTTGTTGAAAATGTGATCAACCAGATGTTGAAATTTTTCTGTATCAACTGATGTTGGTAGATAGGCTTCTTCTAAAACCTTCAACAATATCTTCCGGTGATTCTCGGAAGTTAGGACCAAGTCCAAAATTGATATTTGTTGTGGAGCTTCTTTTAAGGTTAAAACCACCTTCGCTTCGTTATGACCCATAGTGCGGATGAATTCTTCAATCTTCTCCATGGGTATTTTTCACTTTGATTTGATGGTAGGCTTCATCACCCGTTGGGGAAGATACAATGTCTTTTCCTTCGACACTGTAGAAGTTGTATGTGAGGTGGATCCTTCACCTTCTCCATAATTCCACGGAACTTTGCTCATGCTAACAATAAGATATTTTGCTCTGCACGGCAAGTTGATTGGCTCGGGAGCAGCCACTTTCAAAGGATTGTTGCTTCCTCTGAGTTGAATTTTTGGCATTGTGAGTGATTTGTTAGCCCCATCAGTTTCAGTGGATATGACTATTACCAAACTTTTTCACTTAGTAGGACCTGCATTCTCACTTTCACGTAACACAGTATAATCGTCCGCTAAGTGCAGGACACCACTATCAATTAGATTTTGGATAAGGTGGCAGAGTGCCCATCATTCTTCTGTGTTGTGACCACGAGAATGGGAGTGATATTGACATACTCCATTAAAGTTATACTGTACAGAATGGGGGTTGATTGGAGGTAGAAAGGAACTAATCCTTCCTTCATTGATTAACATCTGAAGGATTTCCTCCATAGGTTGGCCTAAATAGGTGAATTCCCTTTTGTTGGCAAAATCCCGACGGGCTTTGGCATTTGCTCTCTTTGTCACTTTGTCTTCCAGCATTTCATTTTCTGAAAGTGACGAGGGAATATTCATGACAAGAGGTAGGAAACTGGCATGCTCCTAGCTGATTAATTGACGTGTTACTTGATGCTGATAAGTCACCAATTCTGCCAATTGTTCAATTTGCTTGCATAGAGCTTTCATCTTTCGTTCCATTGTGAACTAGAACTTGGCATAATCCCATTTGTCAACACCGTCTTTGAAATTGGAATTCTGTCCATTGCTCCAATTGATCATGTTGACCTCTTCTTCTTTGTGTTGAGGAAGATGGTTGTCTTGAACGTGAGGCTGATCTGGTTTGGTGACCACGATCTCACCGTTGTCTATCAGGTCTTGGATCTTGTGCTTCAAGGCCCAACAATCCTGAGTATCATGTCCAGGTGCTCCGGCATGATAAGCACATTTTTGAGCAGCATTGAAACCCAGTCCATTAGGGCTGGCTGGTGGAAGAAGATGAGTAATTTCTTCTGGGTTGTCAGAAGAGTGAGAATGTTCTCGAGAGTGTCCCCTAAGGGTGTGAACACTCGAGGGCGTTTGACTTCTCCACCTTTTGGTATTGGAGGGTTTGCAGACTGTGCTTGAAAGGGAGTGTAGTTTCTCCTTTGAATAGGCATGTTATGATTGCCTTTTTGACCCTATAGTATCAGGGAAACATTTTCCTCTTTCTTTTTATGGACCCTCCGGGGATTGTTTACATAATTTCTGGATTAGATGTGATCAAAGAATGACTTTAAGAGGCGACTAGGTCTTGAATCTTCAGGACTTCAAACCCATCTCAGCCATCTCCCCGTGTTTGACCATTTCAGAAAATGGTTTGTCGATGCCGGCTAAAACTCTTTCATAGAAAGGAGCTTCGTGTATGTCTATGAAAGTTATGACCATCTATGATTCTGTCATGGAAGGACTAACTTGGACAGCCAGACGTCTCCACCTTTGAGCATACTCTCTAAAAGACTCGTTAGACTATTACTTGATCTTGATAATTTGATACCGATCAGGAGACATCTGAGACTGAAAGCTGTATTGAGTGAGGAAAGCATGTGCTAGCTCTTCCCAGCTATGGATCTTTGAGTTGTCTAATCTTGTGTACCACGAACGGGCTTTTCCAGTTAGACTTTTATGGAACAATTGCATTCTGAGCTTTTCGTCCTATGCATAAGATCCAAGTTCTCCAATAAACACCTTTAAATGTGTGTAAGGATCTCCTAACCCGTCATATTTTTCGAAGTCAGGAAATTTAAACTTTTCTGGATAATGAACACCTGGGAAAATGCATAGATCAGCATATGAAACACTCCCGTGTGTTCCAATTCCTTTGATAGCACGAAGGGTCTCTTCCATTTGGAGGACTTTCTTTTTGATGTCACCGGTGTCTGGATCTCTAGTGGGATGGGCAACATCATGAGTTTTATTGGTCGTATCCAACTATAGTTCAGGTATTGTAATGACCTGGGTTCCCCCTTGTGTGGAGGATTCAGAATGTACGGGTATTTTTGGACCCTGAGTAGACTGGTGTAGTTCTTTGAGTAGAACAACCAAATCTGTAAATTGTTTGCTTAATCCGTCGAATTCTTTGGCGAGGCGGATTAAGGTCGACCGTCGGATGATGACATGATTGACTGTAGGCCTGTAGCCTTTTTGGATTTTGACCGGGTAGTAGGTTCGATTGGTTCCCTGCGAAAGACTTGAATAGTCTAGTCTTTAGGGAATGTAAATTAACATGCTATGTGATGTGTCCATTTTAGGAATTTTATCCTGCAAAACGGATGTCAGCTGATTTTGTAATATATGATAGCATGTTATGTATGTGTACACATTTCTTCATATTTCTCATTATATGGAGATATATATAGAATGTAATTACAAGTAATTGTGTTTACAAGTAATTGAAATGAGAGAGCATGAAGAGACTTTCCTCCGTTTTGGGTTTATCAGAGGCTGACCTATCTTTGGTTACTCTCGTGGCTTTTTGGCATGAAGGTTCCCAAATCATCACAATTTACTCAACGGGAAATTAATCCGGTCTTTCAACTAGAGCGAATTTGGGTGGTGCCTTTCCTGAGCCTCGGGGAATCAGTCTTCCCATGAGTCCAGTAATCAAACACCGATGGGATAGCCTCCTGGTGGAGGGACCACACAACATACATTCACATACATCGCGTCTCACCGTATGAAAATGATGACATGTGCGAAGCACTAATATCACAAGCAGATATGGTGCGAGGCAATAAGTGCAATAAATAAATGCATTCGTACACATTCATCATAAATGTAAATGCAACACCCACACATAAGCAGATAATAGATTTGAAAAAATTATAATAGCGGCTTAAGTCCTCTTACTGGTGTCCCCAGCAGAGTCGCCACCTGTCGACGTCGGGATTTTTAATTGTCCCTTTCCGTTACTTGTTCTTTGGTGTTCTAATTTTAAGTGAAATTTGTTTGAAAAAATAAGTGAAAAAGGTCCGATATGTATAATGTTGACGATGGACTGTTAAGAGTCGCTAGTTGGTTTTTTAAATGGTTGTACCAACACAACCGAGAAAACGTTTGCACATTGACCCAGTGATGTGACATCATTAAGCGGTCGGTGAAACAAGAGATTCATTAGGGTCCAGGGGACTTGGTTATGCGGAGGGAAGGTGTTAGGCACTCCCAGACATCCGTGTTATTACTACGGTGTTCGCCTTTTCAAGAAGCTATTATCTCGAGTGTGTGTGTGTGTGTGTGGGTTGATGTCTTTGTTATTTAGAAGTAGTGTGAGGCCTCGTCGCACTTTATATATATGAGGTTTGAATTTATGTAAAAATTAGCTTTTTAGTAAGATATGGCAAATGATGTTTTGTAAAAAGGTTTTTCAAACCACGATGCTCAATAGTAATTGAGACCTTTTGATACTTCCATTTTATTAAGTATCCAGAAGCTTGATTGATTTTTATTTTAGAGATGCGAAGCATCTATATAAAAAAATAATGTATAATATAATGCCGACTTCCTCGTGGGTATGAAAACCATCTCGTGAAATTCGGACATCGCAGAATAATTTACAAAGTCGCCACAATTTGAAAATGTCCATCACGGAACCGAATCTAGATCCAATAGGTTGAATATGTGATCACATGATTCCTAGCGCATACATAATCGCAATTTGTATGAAAGCGATAGCGGTATATATATATATAAAAGGCTGAATATATATATACATACATGATCACCAACCACGAAGCACCTCCATGGGGATCAAAATGTAAATAAAGTCAGTAAAAGCTATCAACCATACGAAGGAAACTCCAGGCGGGACGAAACGTAAATAAAGCTGTACAAAGCAATCAACTGCCACAAAGTGAACTCCAGGCAGGATGAAACGTAAAGAAAGCTGTAAAAGCGATCAACCACCATGAAGTAAACTCCAGGTGGTGCTCTCTCTTGGTTTGGTTGACTCGTTATCGCGCTCCAATAACTGAGCCCTATTTACAATATATGAATACAAACATAGTTTGTGAGAAATTAGATATTGACGTATCTCAGGTTTCAAACCTCTTAGAAACATCCGCGTCATTCTATTCTCATTATCAACCAAGTGGGACGCAAACCGGGACAACTCAGCAAACTTAGCTTCATAATGCGATACAATCATATTGTTTTGCTCCAGCTTGATAAACTCTACCTTCTTCATGCGCCGAATACTTTTGGGAAAGTACTTGTCGTTGAACAATTCTTGGAACTTCTCCCAAGACATCTTCAGTGCAGAAGGTTGAGTATGCTTTACTGATTCCCACCAGTAATCTACCTCTCCTCGCAACATAAAGGTGACAAAGGGAACCTTTTGCTCCTCTGAGCATCCCAAGATATCAAATATCTTGGTGATCTGCTTTATCCACGTCTCCGCCTTAAGTGGTTTTGGCTCTCCAATAAACTCCGGTGGTCCCAGCTCCTTGAACTATTTAGCGGTGACCGTCCGAGAGGTTCCCAGTGTTTCCACCTGCATTTTGAACAATAGTCGTTCTCGCCTGATGTGGCATGAATTGCATAAAACCTCTTAACATCTCATCGTTCATCATTTGGTCAGCGTTGTTGTTTTCCTGAGGATTATTTCCATCCTGATGCACATTATCCTGGGTATTGATCATTGGTAATTCAACGGTCTCATGTGCTTCATTGCTTATCTCAACATTTTCGGATGCCATTTTCAAATACTGCCACAAAACAAGGGTTAATTGACATGTCACATATTATCCCTATACTCTGACCGACCAAATAAATACCAAATAAACTTAGGTAGGTCATACTAGCGAAGGAATTTCCCGACTCTCCCCTCCTAGTTCTAGTCTCACATTTCAGCCAGGGATCATATCCCTAAGCTTTGATATCAACTGTGACGCCCCCAAAATAGGTATACATCACCCATTTTGAGTCGCCAAATACATGGTACAAAATTCTAAATATAACTTAATTATACAACTGTCGTGTAAAATACAACAAAACATAAGCCGAGAGTTTTAGTACGAATATTGTCTTCTAGACAGTATTCAAACTCAAATGGAGTCCTCAATACATTTATTATCACACTATTTCACTGAATAGTGAGGACTACTAATGCAAACATCTGGACCATCACTCCGTTCTCTGACTAGTCCCAGTTATATTCTCATTTCCTGAAGAGAACAATGAAAACATAGGGTGAGCTCAACTAGCCCAGTAAGAAATATTATGACTAAGATAATGCAGAATAAATTATCGTTAGCCTTCAACAGTGTTAAACTGATAAAATATAATAAACATCAAGTTTAACTGCAGCGGAACAAACAATCCATTAGAAGAGTCAAGTAGAGCATGATATCTACTATCTTCTATGATTTAAAAAGTTTATCCTCAATTTTATCGCTGAGACTCAGCTTAATAAATAAACCACATCATCAAATCATCCCTACACTACGGGCTAATGATATTCATGTATTCATCAATGGTCATGATTATACCGAATAATCCCTGGTCATAATCATACCAACAACTGTCCATCAATGCACTACAGGCTATTGAGGATTTTTTACAACATCATTTGTAACATTACGGTCATAATTATACCGAATAATCCCTAGTCATAATCATACCAATCAATAGTACATCTATGCACGTAAGCCATAGATGACTTTTATCACAATATAAGCATGATGATGATGACAATGATATAAGAGTTCAATTAAAATAAAGCAAAGGATAAATTTTTAAAGATTTATAACTTAATTTATCCAGAATTCAATAATGTCCAAATTATCAACATGATACTGCTTTGTGGAGTAAAATTCAAGAATAATATTGTATCAAAAAATGATTTAGACAACAAAGAAATCCATTTTTGTTATGAATAATTCATCGGGTGAATAGTACCCCGTGAATAGTACTTCGGGAATAGTACCCTGTGAATAGTACTTTGTGAATAGTACTCATGAATAGTACTTTGTGATAGTACCCCGTGAATAGTACTTTATGAATAGTACCCTAAAAATGAATACTACTCATGGACAGTACTCCGACATGAAAAGCTTAAAATTTAACAAGAATGTGCAGAAAATATCCTTGTGAAACGATACTAGATGAAGCGCAAATTTCAAGGATATTCCACTAATTTCATGGAGTATAGAAGCAATACTTTAACAAAATGAGGGTATAATCAGGAATATGAGACGAAATAATATTACTCACATACTACAGAGTATGGAAGAAAATATTATTCCTATGAATACTGAACAAAATAATATCCTTTACCTCAGAAGAAGACTGGATACTGGAATAGTGAGGTAGCAGACTTCTCTTCTACTTTCTCTCTATAGCTTCTCTTTCTATAAATACTCTTGTGAGTCTTAGTGAATTGGTGAGAATGAAAGAAGAATGAGCTTCTATTTATAGGAAAACATAGTTTCGATAATTGCACGTTTTGGGGCTTGAAATATTACAGTATAATACCTTCATCTTTTTCTTCATTTTTAATTTAGTCCTGCATGTATTATCAAACTTGCACCACCTCCCCTAATAGTACATCTTGTGAATCAATAGTACAATCATGTGAAAAAATAATTACAGTATAGTACCTTCATTTATACCTCCATTTTTAATTTAGTAATGCAAGTATTATCAATCTTACACCACCTCCCCTAACAGTACATGCATGTGAATCAATAGTACACACATGTGAACAAATAGTTATGAGCATGCGAATTAATAGCAATTAATTGCTCATTTATCCAATTATTTACCTGATTGGTCAATATAACCTCCAGACATCAATTATCATCGGAATAGATGTCGATTTCCACTAACACTAATAATCCCAACATAATGGAAATATCAATTTCATCTTTAATGAACACGAACTTATTCATCATTAATATTATAACTCATAATATTTAACTGAAAGTAGTATGCACACAAGCCAATCATGTTTGATGATAAAGCATATACTTTGTAACAATCTTATTTATTTATTAATAAAAAGTATTAATTTATTAAAGGCTTTTAATTATCTACATGATGCTGTTTAATAATATGTGATAAACCCATAGTTTTAAGCAATGCTTTTAGAATAATGATGATGATCATTCTAATGAGATCTAAATTCTTAGAAAGCTTAAAACTAAAATAGTTCCCAATCGTTGGATTACTAAATTGGGGATTAGTGAATCCGGATAGATTGGTACATACGTTGCTTGCTTTCATTGGATGAGGATGATTGATCTCATGATCATTTGTGTGGAGACACTAAAGCAAGTATGTAGGTGCTTATTAGAGAATAAGTTCATTGAACGCGTGGCTCTCTAAGGAATACCTAATGGAGTTTTATTTGCTGTCAATAGGAATTCTGTAGTGATAGTAGTACAAGTAATCCTTGGACTTGAGATCATCATAGTATCTTGTGTATGATGAGTTATACTTTGACTTATTCCTTAAGACCCTTAGGGTATATCAAAGGGTATGCTTGGGTATAATAAGTTGTACATGGAGATAATGTATGATCAATAAAGAATCTACCACTTCTAATAAAAGAAGAGAAATGTCCTATGTGATTCGATAAATGACAACCCAAAGAGTCCTTGGTTAAGGCGTAATGAAATTAGAAAGGAGTTTCTAATTTGCATTATTTGGAGTTGTGCATTTAAGGATCGAAAATACATATAATTAAATAAAATAAGACTTGTGAAGAATTCCATGTCTTATATTTAATTGGGACATTGTATGGTGGAAGGATTGAATTATGCGGTAACTATTTACTCAAAGATTCTTTTATGATTAATGTTGAAATCTATATTATCTTTAAAGTCGTTGATCGCTAGGGAGGCTTATCCCTATTGTAGAATAAATATTATTTAAATAAATTAATTGTTTAATTTATTTATTTAAATAAGATTAGAATTGTTCTAATTGATTTATTCACAATGGGTTTAATATGGAGAACCTAAAGGGTCACACCATAAAAGGAAGAATAATTATTTAAGAAGTTAATGGCATAATCGTAATAATAAGTTAAGTATATTTAATTTAATCTCGGTGATAGAATAAATTAAATAGCTTAATATTTATTATTTAATATTTTGGAAATATTAAATATAAATTAATAAGAGGAGTCTTATTAATATTATTACAATTATTATTATTTTAATTTCTAAAAGAGTTTAGGAATTAATTTAATATAAGTACTCTCATTTATTCCTAATTGGATTAGGAAGGAAAATTAGTTAAAGGAGTTTAATTAATTATCCCTAATAAGATTAGGGAGCTTAATTAATTAAAACCCAATTCCTTAATTGTTAAGGTGGGTTGCCCACATCTATAAATAAGAGGAGTCTTATTATGGGTGGTATGGGTTGTTGACTTTAACAACTACGTAATAATTCCAAGTTGTTGGGAGTACACCTTTTCTATAGAGATAGAAAACTAGGGTTTAGCCAACCACCCTTCTTCTTGAATTTTCTTCTTCCTTGGTGGATCACCTCTAGAGGCCAAACATTTGGGTGGCTAACGTTGGTCAAAGGAAGGAACCAAACCCGGTGGATTCAAGATTGAACGCGAAAGGATTTGGAGGTGAACTTGTACCTGAGGAAGCTCGATCTTCAAGGGTATGATTTATTCTTTATCTTTTCGTTTAATTAATAATTGTGCATAAAGGGTGATCCGGGTATATGGTTTGTAAATTTTTTAAACTCTGATTTTTACACGCTTCCGCACTTTTATGCAATTTGATTGCGTTCTTGAATATTACAAATCGAACAGTGGCATCAGAGCCAAATCTTTATGCGAATTATTAATTGTTTTAATTTGATATATAAATTGATATGTGTTTAGAACAATTTAATTGGGCATAATTTCATTGTAAAAAAAAAAAAAATACCGAAAACCTGAACAGCCTTCAAGCCTTGAAGTCCGGTCAATTTTTTTTAAAAGGCAGATCCTGCTAATGTTTTTAAAAAAAAAAAACTTGCCTCGATTTCCGTGCTGTGCTTTACCAATCATTAACCAATCATGCCCCTTAATTTCCGTGCCCAGCTGGTGGCTCATGATTTCCGTGATTTGCTTTACCAATCATTAGATAATTATTAGCCAATCATTAGCCATGATTTCCGCGCCCCTTGTCATCATCAGCCAATCATGCACGGAATTTTGTTATACACGGAAAACAAGGAACAGATTAATCATTATCAATCATTGCATGAACATGATAATCTAATGATTATATAATGATTACATATATATATATATATATAATATGCACGAAAATCGAGAAATCAATTTACATGATTTTTTTTTGGAGAAATGTAATACATTTGTAATATATATATATATATATGAAATATATATATTGGTTTTTACATATATATATATAATAGTTATATATATATTATTATTAATTATTTTATAATTAAAATAAAAGTTTATTTTAATTTTAAAATAAAAGTTTATTTTAATATTAAAATAAAAAGTTTATTTTAATTTTAAAATTAGAATTTCATGCTAACTAATTAGAGTTGGAATTGAATTCCATGATAACTAATTGGAGTTGAAATTGGATTTTATTTTTCCTAAAATAAAAGAGTTTATTTGTGAATAGAGAAGTAAATCCATCTTTCCTTAAATAAAGGAGTTTATTTAGATATGAAATAAGATTTCATGTTATTCAAAATAAAGGAGTTTATTTGTGAATAGGAAAGAAAATCCATATTTCCTTAAATAAAGGAGTTTATTTAAATATGAAATAAGATTTCATATTATTCAAAATAAAGGAGTTTATTTGTGAATAGAAAAGAAAATCCGTGTTTCCTTTAATATTTTTTTTACATGGAATTGGATTCCATAATTAATTAAAATAAAAGAGTTTATTTTAATTAAAGATTTTTTTTATTACATGGAATTGGATTCCATAATTAATTGAAATAAAGGAGTTTATTTTGATTAAAGATTTTGATTAAAATAAAATAGTTTATTTTGATTCAAAAATAGATTTTATACTAACTAAATTTGCCCATTAAATGATATCAATATATATATTAAATGTTTATTATTCATAGGATGAATGTTATTTATTGATGCATATGATGATGTGTATGATAATAAATGGGATTGATTATGGACTATTGACCAATGTGATTGGATTTATTTTAGTTGGATGCATGAATGTATGGGTTTTATTAAATGGGGTCTCACATAGACTCGTCTTCTCTAATTTTTTTCGAATGTAAATTCTATCTCCTCCTATGTACTTCCCTCGATCACGATCAAGGTTTCTATTTATTTTAAATAGTTTTGTAATAGGAATAGTTATAATTAATTTTAAAAAATTGGAGATCAAGGAGCAAGGAGCGTTTGAAGACCCGTTTGTAATGGAGCCCGGGTTTAAATGTAATAGTTATATTTAAATATTATTTCTTGCACCCCTAGGGTTTGACCTTTTGGTTCACTTGGTGGCTCTAGTGAACCAAACTAGAATAAAAGTCCATAATCAATCCGAGTAGAATATAGTATTCTATATGTGCATGCTTATACTATATATATTATATATTATGCAAACATGCTTCGCATGTTTATTAATATGACGCGTATTTTATATATATATGTGCATGCGCGCTAAACAAGATGAGACAAATTAATAACAAAACCCCTCAATTTTTATATTAAGTCCTAAGCGTTCAAAGATATTTGGAATATCGAGCGTCGCTTTTCTAGCATGATAAAATTAATAGAGTATTAAATATTTAATATGAGTTTGTTGTGTCACCACAAGGCAAGTATTAAGTATTTAAGATGTTAATTTATCACATTTGATGCTTATAAAGAAAATTGAACAATATTGTTTTGTTGTGTCACCACAAGGATGATATTTTTTTTAAATATATGGAGTGCTAGGTCGGACTTAACTTGGATAATTTTGATTCGGATGTGCCACCACTTGATCAAAATAATCTAAGAGGCAAAATACAAGGAGTTGCATAGTTGATGTAATTGACAAAAGTTGTCTACCTATTTATTTATATATAGTTTGTTGTGTCACCACAAGGCTATATACATTTGAAATGGGATCCTTATTCTCACTAGCAAATCTTTAATTTGATTTTTGCCGAACTATATAAGTGAGGTAATATAGTTTGAAGAAAATAGTGGGAGATACCAATTTAAAACAAGACCTAATTTATTTTGGTAATTAATAAAAGAATGTATGTTAAAATGTTGTTAATTACAAATTCATTTACAGAATTTTACAATGTCTAAATTACTATCACTGCGTAGCATATTAGATGCTAAATTAACTAGACCAAATTAAACGGATTGGTTAAGGAATTTGAGAATAGTTCTCATGGTGAAAAAGCTATCTTATGTCTTAATCGCCTATCCGCAATGGTTGCGCATAATGTCTCTCGAGGAAGAGATTGCTACTTTTAGAAAGTGGCAAGATGATGCACTGATTGGCTCAATGCATCATGCTCGCATCCATGAGTAACGAGCTTGACACAAGATGAAACTATGGATGTTTTCTTTATATTCCCGCACATCAAGTAGTTGATGGTGAGGAAAGTGGGACCGATAGATATCGGATATCTAAGGAGCTCTTCCGATCTAGAATGACCGGAATGACACTACGATAAAGATGATAAAAGTCCTTAACATTATCAATTTGATTGATCAATTAGGACAACGAGTTTTGTCATGGATGGAGAGTTGAGCCAAGATTTGATCTTGCACTCACTCCCGGACTCCTTTCATTAATTGTTGTGAATTTTTCATATGAACAAGCTAGATATCGCCTCGTTGATTTGCTTAACATATTGAAAAATGTTGAGAGTCACTTTCCAACCAAGAAAGATCAAGTCTTCTTGGTAGGGGCCAAAGGATCTTTTGAAATAAAGAAACGATTCAAAGAAGGTAAATAGAAAGGCACAAACAAAGGATAATAAGAATAAAAAGCGTCACGGATAGCAAATGAGTTTGCTTCCACCGCAATAAGCTGGACTTTGGAAAGAAAGCTGCGAGAAGCATCTTGCAGAGGCTAACCAAAGAAGCTTAGTGAAGTTTGGTTATAAATACAAATTTGTTCATGATTTAAAATAAATTTTTCTTTAAGTCAAGGTTCTACTTGGGTATTGGATACCGACTTTGGTTATCATAAATATAGATTTATGAAGGGACCAAGGTAAGTAGAAAGCTAAACAAATATAAGTAATCTATATACGGGAAATGTAGCAAAGGTTGCCATATTAGCCATAGAAACTTATAGTTTAGCAATGCCTACACGAGCAAATCTATTAAGTCAATAAGTTGTTATTGTATTCCGATTCTTGTTAAAATATTATTTCCATTTTATTGTTGGACAATGAAATCTTTGGTATTATAATTGAGAACAATTGTTGTTCTATTTATAATAATAATGTTTTTGTATAAACCGGAATATTACTTAATAAATTTTGTATACTTGACTTACATGAAAATAATTTTGCATATTGAACAAATTAGTATAAGAAAAGGAGATGATCATTCAAAGAGTTAAATGTGTGTATTTCTTTGAAATACAAGTGTGAATTATTTGAAAGGTTCAAAGAATTCAAAAGTGAAACAAATTGGCAAAGTATTAAGATTCTTTGATTAGATCAAGGAATAAATACTTGTGAAATAAGTTTCTAGATCATCTTAAATGGTTTTCATAATGGACGCCTCCGATACGTTAATAATTGATTGATGTATCCGAAAGGAAAAATCGTACCTTGTTGGACATAGTGCGGTCCATAATGATTTTACCGAACACATTCCGGTATCCTTCTGAAGGTCATGTCCTAGAAATGGCTGCATATCTACTTAAAAGGTAACCTCAAAATCCATTTCAAGACTCCATAAAAGTTATGGATGGGAGGATTCCTAATCTTAAGTATGTTAAGATAAGGGGTTGTCCAACTTATGTGAAAAGGTTTCAAAGGATAAGCTTGGGACAAGATTTGACAAGTACAATTTGTGGGACATCCTAAAGTAAGTTTGGGGCATATGTTCTATAATCCTACATAGCAAAAGGTGTTTATTGCGAAACACCCTGCCTTCTAAGATAAAGGTGTTTATCATTAAAAGGGCTAGTGGGAGGATAATAGATCTTGAAAAGTTCAAGAACCACAAAACACTATAAGTCAAATAAGAGGAACTATAGATGACCTATTGTACCCCACAACAAGAATCGTAAACGGAATAGTCACAGAAGATACCTAGGAGGTATGGATTCATCATGGATGATGATGATGAGGTACGCATCATAGAAGATGATGATCCAGAGTTACATATGATGAGGTAAGAGTTCTAGTGTGTACAAAAGGGTCAGTGGGAGCGTCGTGACATTCATAATATTATATGTTGATATACTACAGATAAGGAATGACATACTAATGCTACAATCAGTAATGATAAAGTTGTCTAAACATTCGTCCATGAATGGTTTGGGACGAGTATCTTAATTGGGGATAAAATCTATATAGATAGATTTAAGAGGATACTAGACTTAACCCAAGGAACGTATATTCATTTGATGCTAAAGTCGTTTAGCATGGCAAACTCCAAGAGATGTTTCATGTCGATGAGCTATGGAGTGTATCTCTCTTAATAGTCCCCACAGACTCCTGAAAAGAGAGGTCGCATGAGTGACAATCATGCATGCAATGAAATGTACGAGACCTGATGTTGATCAGTCATATTATGGAGAAGTTCACTATGAGTCGATGAAAACATCTTAAAATGCTTAACCCAAGCACTAAGGATGTGATCATATTCATGGTGGGTCTTAATTAAAACTAGAGGGCTTAATGACTCGGGTTTTTGAGATGAGACCAAGGCGACGAAAAATCCACTTTAAGGTAAAGGGTTATCTTGAACAATGGTGCGATTGAATTGAAAAGGTTCCAAAGCAACAAAAAAGAGTTGCTTGTTTAGTGATAAAGACAAAGTATATAGGCGTAAATGAAGGCGCAAGTTGATTGTTTGGATTAAAAGTTCATTCTGTAACTAGGAATAGTTCCTAAGTCTCATCTTGGATCTAAACATGTGTTGTGGCACTTTCATTTGATTATTAGAATCATTGAAAGATGGGAAATCACTATAGAGATAGTGGACTCTCATGATCAACATTACATATCCATTAACTAAAGCTTATCCAACAGCAGGATAATCGTCACTTAGAGAAGAAGAGTATAAGATACCATGACGATTGGCTTTAGTGCAAGTGGGAGATTGAAAGTAGTATGCACACAAGCCAATCATGTTTGATGATAAAGCATATACTTTGTAACAATCTTATTTATTTATTAATAAAAAGTATTAATTTATTAAAAGCTTTTAATTATCTACATGATGTTGTTTAATAATATGTGATAAACCCATAGTTTTAAGCAATGCTTTTAGAATAATGATGATGATCATTCTAATGAGATCTAAATTCTTAGAAAGCTTAAAACTAAAATAGTTCCCAATCGTTGGATTACTAAATTGGGGATTAGTGAATCCAGGATAGATTGGTACATACGTTGCTTGCTTCATTGGATGAGGAAGATTGATCTCATGATCATTTTTGTGTGGAGACACTAAAGCAAGTATGTAGGTGCTTATTAGAGAATAAGTTCACCGAACGCATTGGCTCGCTAAGGAATACCTAATGGAGTTTTATTTGCTGTCAATAGGATTTCTGTAGTGATAGTAGTACAAGTAATCCTTGGACTTGAGATCATCATAGTATCTTGTGTATGATGAGTTATACTTTGACTTATTCCTTAAGACCCTTAGGGTATATCAAAGGGTATGCTTGGGTATAATAAGTTGTATATGGAGATAATGTATGATCAATAAAGAATCTACCACTTCTAATAAAAAGAGAAATGTCTATGTGATTCGATAAATGACAACCCAGTAGTCCTTGGTTAAGCGAGAATGAAATTAGAAAGGAGTTTCTAATTTGCATTATTTGGAGTTGTGCATTTAAGGATCGAAAATACATATAATTAAATAAAATAAGACTTGACGGTAATTCCATGTCTTATATTTAATTGGGACATTGTATGGTGGAAGGATTGAATTAGACGGTAACTATTTACTCAAAGGTTCTTTTATGATTAATGTTGAAATCTATATTATCCGGAAAGTCGTTGATCGCTAGGGAGGCTTATCCTATTGTAGAATAAATATTATTTAAATAAATTAATTGTTTAATTTATTTATTTAAATAAGATTAGAATTGTTCTAATTGATTTATTCACATAGGTTTAATATGGAGAACCTAAAGGGTCACACCATAAAAGGAAGAATAATTATTTAAGAAGTTAATGGCATAATCGTAATAATAAGTTAAGTATATTTAATTTAATCTATGGTGATAGAATAAATTAAATAGCTTAATATTTATTATTTAATATTTTGGAAATATTAAATATAAATTAATAAGAGGAGTCTTATTAATATTATTACAATTATTATTATTTTAATTTCTAAAAGAGTTTAGGAATTAATTTAATATAAGTACTCTCATTTATTCCTAATTGGATTAGGAAGGAAAATTAGTTAAAGGAGTTTAATTAATTATCCCTAATAAGATTAGGGAGCTTAATTAATTAAAAGAATTAATTAATTAAAACCCAATTCCTTAATTGTTAAGGTGGGTTGCCCACATCTATAAATAAGAGGAGTCTTATTATGGGTGGTATGGGTTGTTGACTTTAACAACTACGTAATAATTCCAAGTTGTTGGGAGTACACCTTTTTTATAGAGATAGAAAACTAGGGTTTAGCCAACCACCCTTCTTCTTGAATTTTCTTCTTCCTTGGTGGATCACCTCAGAGGCCAAACATTTGGGTGGCTAACATTGGTCAAAGGAAGGAACCAAACCGGTGGATTCAAGATTGAACGCGAAAGGATTTGGAGGTGAACTTGTACGAGGAAGCTCGATCTTCAAGGGTATGATTTATTCTTTATCTTTTCGTTTAATTAATAATTGTGCATAAAGGGTGATCGGGTATATGGTTTGTAAATTTTTAAACTCGATTTTTACACGCCCGCACTTTTATGCAATTTGATTGCGTTCTTGAATATTACAAACCTAACATTAACAACGGATCATTCTCGGAAAGAGGGGCTTTCAGATAAAAGATTTCTCTCCTATTAGCGTAATTAGGTGACCAAACCCTCTCATTGATGAACTTTCTGTAGACATTGTCAATATTGTAAATAATAATATGAATAACTTTATCATCTCAATTATTGATTTAATATTATAAAATATTATGCAGATGATACTGTGACAATAATTGAATCAATAATATGAAAGATATTATGCAACAATTACTGTAGCAATAATTGAGTATAACTGAGTGACTTCTCACGTAAGCGTCAATAATCAATACCGTGTGGTACTATGCAACCATGCGTGTTACTGTACTTTTACCACCGGGTAGTTCAACAGTTTAACGATAAAACGTTCGCCGTTATTTTTATTAAAAGATAATTCTGTCGTTTTCTAACTACGACTATACTTTCGTTGTGGGGTCCACCAATGATTGTGTCGTCGTACGAATATTCCTTGTTAAAATGAATATTCCCCGACCAATCGAATATTATATAACCACTTGCTTACTTTGCAAAATTTGTAAATATTACCCACAACTATAACATTATATCAAATCCACACCATAATATTCAAAAATATATTTCGAGAAGATTTTATCTTTATTCATAAAAGTTGGGGATCTTACAAAATTGGTTTCTTTTCTGTCCAAATTATTTTTGATACATGGATATCATTCTTGAATTTTACTCCATAATTAGTTATCATGTTGAAAATTTGGACATTCTTGAACTGGGACTAGTCAGGGAGTGGAGTAATGGTCCAAGATGGTTATTATAGTAGTCCTCACTATTTTTAAAAATAGTGTGACAATAATTGTAATGAGGATTTTATTTGAGTTTAGATATTGTCTATAAGAAAATATTTGTATTGAAACTCTCAGCTTATGTGTTGTCGTATTTTACACGACAGTTGTATAAATGAAGTTTGTATTTGGATTATGTACCATGTATTTGGCGACTCAAAATGGGTTGTGTGGACCTATTTTGGGGGCGTCAAATTAAGCCCCAGCAATAGCAAGATCAGAATCAAAGAGTAGAAATCAAATTTTGTTCAAGAAAGGTATAAACCCTAATTACACTCTAGATCTTTGATGCTTTGTTATAATTGTTGTTTTATTATTTAGTAATATATAATAACATGTTATTTAGTGTTCTGGGTTGATAGAACATGTTTTTATAACATCTAGATGCATCAAAGTGATGCTTTAATTAAGCATACTATCCAAAGTTGCAAAAATAGGTCTGACAACCTAATGTCAGAGCCTATAGATTTTAACCTGTTAATGTTTTGGTCTGTAAGTTGTATCATAGTTGTAGTATGACATGAGCTTAACAACCTAGAAGTGAAATAATGTTAATTGAATCACTAGACTGCAAGATATGAGTGGTCAAAGGTTGTTGACTGATCACGAAAGTCTATTTTCTGGAAATTCCAGAAAATCTCCAGGAAGCATCTGACAGCCGTTTGAGCGGCTCAGGTCTTCAACTTGAGATGTTGTTAGGCTAGCTAAGTGTTATGTTTTTTTTTACCCTAACATGTATATTACATAAGTATGGCACTTTAACACCTGAATAATACATAGGATGACTAGAATTAATGGTCAAAACCCGTTGGCCGACCACAGAGTGATTTTTTGGAAAACCGAGAAATTGAAGAACACCTTCAACAAGTGTCTGAAAACACTTTGACTAACTTAGATCTTTGCCTTATGATGTTGCTTGGACTAAGCCAGTGTCACCCTTTTGGACTTTGGTATATAGACTACAAACTACAATAATTAAAATACACACGTATTACACAAATTGAAAGATATTAAAGCCTTAAGATAGTTGACTGACCATGACTAGTGTTCTGGGTTACCCAGAAACCCGAGAACAGGTCTGACAGTAAGTTTGAACCTCTATAACTTATTGTTATGTTGTAATTAGGACCCCAACTTGACATGTTGTTGTAGCCTTGCATGGACACTACAACACAGAAACACTTAGAGATCTGAACACCTAACTAGTTAAGATATTAAGCTAGGTCAAAGTGACTACTAGGCATTAACCAAGCTGTTCTTCAGGGCTGAAGAACACCTTATAGACACTCAAAATTTTTCATTCCTGTTACTAACCCCGCATGAGGGCATAATCATCTTCCAAAGACAACCCTAGAGGTCAAATCAGTTTAAACCCCGGAGATAACCCCAGAAGATCCAGTTCTAACCCCGGAGATAACCCCGGGAGATTCAGTTCCAACCTCTGAGATAACCCCGAGAGATCCAGTTCCAACCTCGGGGGATCCAGTTTCCAATCTCAGAGATAACCCCGAGAAATTCAGTCTAAGTTCCAGAGATAACCCAGGAAAAGTCAGTTCAAACCCCAGAGATAACCCTTAGAGGTCAAGACAACCTCAAAGATAATCCTGAGGACAATCAGAGTCAACAGCAGGCCAATCTTGGAGATAACATTGAGAAACGACTACTACAACTGTGCCAAAGCTGGAGATAACCCCGGGAGTGGCAAAATGGTCATTTTACCACCTCAACACCACATCAACATCATCTCAACACTGTTCAACTCAATCTGCGGACAAATATGTCCTACAAGAACTATAGCTCAAATCTCGAGTGACAACTTCACAAGAGAGCACAATGGATATATAATGAAGACTTGGAGATCTGGTCTTGGACCCATCTTCTCGACTTCGGAAAACCTCTAATCCCATGTCATTTTGTAGCTCTCGAGAACGGCTTTCCAAAAAGGTACAACAACACTCCATCAGATGCCTGAATTGAAAGTTATGAAGGTTCGAGCGGACAACGCGTAGGTCGAGTGCACGTACTTTAAGACTATGGGACCCGCAATGTCTGGGGAAGCCCAGGCAATCGCAGGTAGACTCGCGGCCATCTGGTCTTCAAATATAAGCTCCTAGTAGCTCATTTGAAAAAAGAAGAAAATAGAGAAAACTCTGTCCATTTCAGCCTTTAACCCTTGCAAGAGTGCTCCAAATTGAGTGATTCTTCTTTCTAAACACTTGTAAGCTCATGTTCAGTAACATACTGAAGTTTAACCCGTGGAAGCCGAGTTTTCAGGCCCCAAAAGCTTTCTGAAGTCTTCTTGGTAGCCCACTATACTCGATCCTCAAAATCGATTGAGGCTGGATAGAATATCCGGAGTGTTTACTACTTTTATATATATATATATATATATATATTTACATTTTAAAGTCTTGCCTAGATTCCAAATTCGTGGCAGTTGATCATCTATATATATATATATATATATATTTACTGCTTTTGTATATATGTATATATATATATATCTGCTTTAACTGCTTTCACAATGTAGATATTTAATCTTCCAGCCTGTGGACTAGATTTGTCTAAATCTAGCTATCTCTAACTTTGACTGGTTCAAAAATGAGTAAACTGGAACCGTTAAAGCTAGAATGGCTTAGATTTATTTAAATCTAGTTTTCTTTCTATCTTTTGTATATATTACTCTCTCATGTGAGCCTAGGAATCATGTGATCAAAGATTCGGCCCCTGAATCTAGATTCAGTTCCCACGATGTACATTTTCTCAATTAAAGCCAGCTTGTAAATTATCTACGGTGTTTGGATATCCTTGGATTGCTATCATGCCTATAAGGAGTTCGACACTGCTATACATCTTATTTTTTTGAAGATAATTCGCATCTCAAAAATAAAAGCTATCAAGCTGAATACAGAATAAAATGGAAGTATCAAAGGCCTCAATTACTGTTGAGCATAAGGGTTTGAAAACCTATTTTCCAAAACATCACTGCTATATCTCATTAAAATTGAACTTTTATATTCAAATCAAACCCTTCGTATCTAGGTGCAAACAAGGCATAACATTACTTCCAGATAATTGCACATAGACCCAATACATACATACACACACACATGCAGATAAACAAGTTAATTGAAAATTTGTGGTAACCGTGTTTCACAGAAGTCGGGGGGTGCCTAACACCTTCCCCCCCGCTTAATCAAGCCCCCGAACCCAATGTATCTCGGTTTCCAAGACCAGTTAAACAGTGTCCAACCATTGGGTCTTTGTGTAAACCTTTTCAAAATTGGTTGAGTTGGTGCACCCATTTCAAATCTACCAACTGGAGAATCTAAAAGTCAAATCGTCAACATTCATATGTCGAACCTTTTCAAACTCACCTTTTTAGAAAAAACTCACCAAAATGAGAACACAAAAGGGCGAGCACAGAAAGGGACACAAATTTTCCCGACGTCGACAGGTGGCGACTCTGCTTGGGACTCCAGTAAGAGGGCTTAAGCTGTTGTTTAAACTTTTCAAAACAAACCTTTTTATCTGCTTATGTGTGAATACTGTATTTACATTGAATGGATGTATACTAATGTTTTATTTACTGCACTTTAGTGCTTCGCACCATATCTGCCTGTGATATTAGTGCTTCACACATGTCATCATTTCCATAGGTGAGACACGATGTATGTGAATGTATGTTGTGTGATTCCTGCACCAGGAGGCAAACCTGTCAATGTTTGATTACTAGACTCAAGGGAGACTAATCCCACGAGGCTCAGGAAAGGCACCACCTAGATTCGCTCCAGTTAAAAGATCAGATTAATTTCCCATCTAGTAAATTGCGATGATGGGGACCTTCATGCCGAAAATCCGCGAGAGTAACCTAAGATAGGTCAACCTCTGATAAACCAAACACGAAGGGAAGTCTCTTTCAATTACATATAATTTCAATTCCATGTAATTTCATTCAATCTCAAACTCAATGTAATGGAAAATATAAAGGAATATGTAAATATACATTCCTTTTTCATATCAAGACCTATCATGATATCCTGTCATCAAAACAACTGACATCTTTTTTGCAGGAGAACATTAAAACACTCCTAAAAAATAGACACATTGCATAGCATACAATATCTCCACATTTTCCCAGACTAAACTACGTAATCTTTTTATAGGGAAACTATTGGTCCCACTACCCGTTCAAAGTCCAAAAAGTCACTAAGCCCACCGTCAGACATGGCTACAAGTGCCCAGCCTGATATTACTCTTGTTTCTCGAGAGGAGTTTGAAGGATTAAGGAATCAAATAACAGAGTTGGTTGTTCTTTTGAAAGAACTAAACAAATCAACTCAGGGTCCACAAATACCCATTCAAACTGAATCCTCTGCACAGGGAGGAATCCAGGGTCCAAGCAAAGAAGTCCTAGTACCTGAGTCTCAAACTGCAAAGTCCAACAAAACCTATGAAATCACCCATCTTAAAGAAGATCAAGATACCGGTGATATTCGGAAGAAGGTTCAGCAAATGGAAGAGACCATTCAGTCCATCAAAGGGACTAGAATGCACAAAAGCGTTACCTATTCAGACCTTTGTATCTTCCCCGGGGTTCATTATCCAGAAAAATTCAAGGCTCCCGATTTTGAGAAATATGATGGATTGGGAGATCTCTACACTCACTTAAAAGTGTTCATTGGAGAACTCAGATCCTACGCCGAGAATGAAAAACTGAGAATGCAATTATTTTAGAAGAGTCTAACTGGAGAAGTCATAGCATGGTACGCCAGATTGGATAACTCTAAAATCCATAGCTGAGAGGATTTAGCCTATGCTTTCCTCAATCAATACAACTTTTAAACTTAAATAGCTCCAGACAGGTATCATATTACCTAAGTTAAGAAGCAAGACAATGAGTCATTTAGAGACTATGCCCAAAGATGGAGGCGTCTGGCTGCTCAAGTAATCCCATCCATGACAGAGACTGAGATGGTGATGACCTTCATAGACATTCAAGAAGCTCAATTTTATGAGAGTACTAGCAGGAATAGGAAAACCATTCTCAAAAATGATCAAGCACGGAGAAATTGCCGAGATGGGGTTAAAATCTGGGAAGATTCAAGACCTCGTCGCTTTAAAAGTCGTAACTGAGCATATCCAAGCTTGAATTTATGGGAACAATCCCCCGGAGGGTCTATAAGAAGAAAGAAGAAGATGTCTCCTTGATACTTGTTAGTCGAATTACCGATCACTAAACACGCACAAGTATACGCGGTCTAACAAGTAATACATTGATAAGGAAAGTGTCGTACCCACGAGGAACTATCACTAATATTTACCAAATACCGTCTTTGTATCTCTTAAGTCTTCTTCGAACAACAGAATAATAGAAGTGTGATTAATCTAGTTATATCTAATTATCAAAGAAAGTAAATGGATAACGAATGGTAGCGAAGGTGCTACAAGCTAATGTCATAACTTCACCCTATATATGCTTCATCAAACTTCCTACCCTTCTCTCTTTGGTCTTCGTGGTCACGACAGTTTGTCGACCAAGAACACACAAGTGCTCATATACCTCTTTCAAGGTATGTATAAACATATCCTCTCTAGATCCACCCGATAGGGAATAGAACAGAAAAGAACATCCAAGCTAGGTGATAAGCCTACATATGTCTATGTGAATTAACCATAATAAGGATTTAAGCATAAGTTCTCAATTAGGTCACATGTGGTGCACAAATATATGTCTATTCTATACACAACTTATGCAGTCGAATCAAGTCAACAACTCATAATCACATGCCAATATATTAAGGTGTAAATCTACAATCCCTCTTTTAACATCATATAGATTACCAAAATCATCACTAATTTCTTAGCAAGAATCATTAAGCATGAATATATTAAACCAAACCATACGGTGCCAACCAAAGAGATAGGACATTCCATTCAAATTAACAAAGGGTTCCATTATAACCTTAGAGCCAATACTTAGCTCATAGCTCTTGAACAAAATATAAGTAGCAATAAAGACAACATTTATGGATTACAAAATCAAAGGAAACAAATGGATAAGAATAAACTCTATCAAAGCTCTTCAGTCTCTGTGATGCCCCCAAATCCAGATATCTTCTAACCCTACAGATGGTGCTACAATTCACACACACATTCAATTAAAACACCTCAAAAGAGTGAATATTTCTTTTATATATTCCAAAATAATATTTTCCTTCCCAGGTTCTTTGTAACCATTACATATGTTCTTCGTTATAATATCAAATAATTACAACATTCATACTATACTATTACAAAGGCAACTTATGTGTCTACCTTAGCCTTCCCTTTATCCTTACTGAATCCTTCAGTTCGTTCGGTCTTAGTTGCATTCATATGGTTCAAACAAGAGTGAGCATAACTAGCTCAGCAAGTATGACAATTTCATTTAAGCAATAGGTTTGAATCATATGAATCCTATATCTTCTATAACTGAATCAATAGTTATGAAGTACTATAGATAATTTAAAATAGGACTTCTCTTTTCTTTAAAACGTTTCACAATGAACAAGATTCGTTAAACATAAATTTTGGTCCAAGACCTTGAGCATTTCATTCTTTCTTTAAAAAGGACAACCCGGAACCAAGTCCATAAGTCCGACATATCTTACGAGCACGTCTAGGTGATCAGCCTATAGTACTCTATGTTGTACACAACTACTTCTGTAAACGTATCTACGTTTAAGTTTTGGCAACCTCACGTGCCTATCGTTTGACGACAAAACATTGGTTTATTCATACTCAGTCTTTCTTTGAAATCCATACCAAAACAGTTGGCAAAAGATAACAACATTGATAATATTTTGATAGATTATAAGGAAATCCACAAAACACATTAAGTTTAGCCGAAGGAATTGGATTTGACTTCATTATCCATCAATTCATGCGAAAGATACATGAATCATAAAACTTGTCCAAAAAGAACATAGACAAGGGTTTAGAACACTTGTCTTCAGCGTCTTCTACAGTTAATACACTTTCCTTTTGAGTCTTTAAGGATTCTACATTACATAAGTACATAACATACCACATTAGGTCATAAATAATTAAGTATGATTACTAATATATCTTCCCCTTCTTATCAATCTAATCATTCATTAGATTAGTTAACATTCGTTACGGTTTATCATATTACTTAGTGTTTACATTCTCATAACCTTTTGTCAACTTTTAGTTGAAATCCTTAAGGTTATTATCATCCTTAAGGATGTTACTTTAAGTTATTTAATGTTATAATTCACCTTCAATCAACTTCTATTTACTTTATATTCATTGCTATTCTTTACCTTCTTTTTTCCTAGTCTTTGGTGTTGCTTATACCAACTTCCTTTATAAGCCTCGCTTCTGCCACTGCCTTGAGTTAGAAATCTAGGAGACTCAACCTCGTGACTAGGCCAAGTCCTATACTATGGGCCATGCTGCGGCGCCACTTAACAGTAGTTGAGGGTTTGGTCCGGCATCGCTGAAACCGACTTTAGAGCTTTAGGCAGTAATACTGTGACTTTGAATACAATGCCTTAGAGAAATTTCTCTGTTTGTTTCCACTATAATATTTTCCGGCCTCATAACTTACTCGTTATAAGTCGGATTTGGCTCGTTCAAAAGCCGTTAGCTCAAATATCATGAGTACTATGATTTCATTATAAAATCTTACATTTTCGAATCCTTTAACACGGAATCCATCGATTAAGTTCTTTATTATGCCTTCATTAAACGTTCGTGAATGGTCATAGCTCGTTTCTTCGTTCTAAGTCAGAATTCGACCATTTTTGAGTCCTCAACTCTAAAATGCAAAGTTATACTATTCTCCATCAAAAACCAAGGTTTTTGAGTTAAACAGTGACTTTTGACTTTCATTCCGAGAATTTCACGATTTCGACGATTATCGTCTAATCCTGTAAATTTCACCATAACTTTAGTACTTGAGATTTTTACACCGTTCAAAATTGGATTCATTTCATCATTCTATCATCCTAACCAAACATATTTCATCTAATCCTATACACGATGGTTTTAAACTTGTCCATCAACAACAAAATGATAATTCTTCATATGTTCTTCATTAGTTCATAATTCTATGATTATAATTCTACTTACCACATGGTTTATTTAAGGTTTAAGTCCTCTAATAGCCATCCTTATTCCTCCTTATGATACATGCTCCACCAATAATCACTTCTCTATCAAACTAACAATGAATAGATGAAGATTAGTGGTCTAGGACTCCTTACCTTTGTGTTCTTAACTTTCTTTCTTCTTCTTTTCTTCTTGAATTAGCAAGACTCTTCTCGCTTTTCTCTCAATATAATTGTGTTAAGATGTTGGTGGAAAATTAACAAGCAACAAATGAAAATCCAAGCCATCTATTTATAGGATTTCCAATTGAGGGCATAAGGGTCATTAAGTCATCCCACCTCCATACTTTTCTACCTCGTTACTATTCATTACATGCCCACCACAACTCTTATCCTTTGCTTGGCTACCAAGTGTCCAGCCATGACTCACATATGGGGGGGCCCACATGGGTTGCCCCATGGGTTTTTCTCACCTGATGACCCATCGGTTCGATCCACGGGTCCAGTTCTTGGTTCGGGCTTAGGTTTAATAACTTTGGGAGTAACGTTGGGCTTTCATTACTTATCTTTTGGGCTTTAACATAATTGCACTTGGGCTTGCCCAATTCCTACACAAATCCTATTAGTCCATTACAATTAGATTAAGGCTTTTAACGTATAATCATTCGTAATATACGATATGTCATCTTCCATATATATAGTTGTATAATACTTCGTATCTTACTCGTATTCATTGCTTCGTATAATACTTTCTCATTATACGATCATCATTTATTCAAATCTTTACGTTCCTTAACATTCTCAAACTTAGTACGCAGGCAAAAAACTGCGTTTGTCATAACTGAATTATTATTACATAATCCATCTTTCCTTAAAATTCTATCATTACGTATTTTCCGGAAGTTTAAAAATAATTCCCGAGCAGAAATGTATGAATAGTATTTTTTGGAGAATTTCTCGGAAAGCTTTTATTTTCGTCTTGGAAATTCAAACACCTTAATTCTACCATGTAGTCAGAATACTACGACATTACACCAAATTTAGGTTATAGAACAACCTTCATCTTGTTTACTCATTATAATAACATATATTATAATTTTATTCATTATTTAATCAAATAAAATTATTTTACAATTAATCCAATTTTCTCGGTCGTTACATTCTCTCCCCCTTATAAGGATTCTGTCCCCAGAATCTCGCTATACATTAAACAAATAATTGAGGGTAATTCTTCTTCATCTTCTCTTCAAGTTCCCACGTTGCTTCTTCGGCATCGTGGTTCCTCTATAACACCTTTACCGAAGGTATAATTTTATTCCTCAGAACTTTCTCTTTTCTATTAACGATTTGAATATGCATTTCTTTATACGTCAAGTCTTTCTCAATATGAATAGGCTCATATTCTATTACGTGCTTATAATATGGTTTATAAGGACGTAACACAGATACATGAAACACATTGTGAATGCGTTCTAAGTCTGGAGGTTATGCTACCACGTAAGCTACATCTCCTACCCTTTTTAATATCTCAAAAGGTCCTATAAACCTTGGACTTAACGTTTCCTTTTTCCAAAGCGTATCTTTCCTTTCTAGGGAGATACCTTTAGAAACACATACGAGCCTACTTCAAACTTTTTGTTCATTCGATGCGAATCTGCATACTTCTTCTGTCAATCTTAAGTTGCTACTAGACGCATTCGTATCAACTTAACCATATCCGCTGTTTGCTACACTAATTCAGGTCCTAGCATTCGACGTTCTCCCACTTCGTACCAACATAATGGTGTTCTGCATTTCCTTCCATACTAGCGGAAGATAATCGTCCCAACTAACTTTGAAATCCGTAACGCAAGATCTCAACATATCTTCTAGCGTCTGAATTTTCCTTTTGCTTTGCCCATCTATTTGTGGATGATACGCTGTACTTAACTTCAACTGCGTTCGCATCTGTTCTTGCAAACTTCTCCAAAAGTTTGATGTGAATCATGGATCATGATCTGACACTATCGAAACTGGTACCCCATGCCTGGAAATAATTTCCTCAACATAAAGTTTAGCTAATTGATCTAAGTTAAACTTAACTCTTATTGGCAAAAAGTTAGCCTACTTCGTCAACCGGTCCACTATTACCCTTTCGGAGTTGTTTGAAGTCCTACCCTTTCTGAGTTGTTTGAAGTCCTACCACAAAGTCTATCGTGATATGCTTCCACTTCCATTCCAAAATCTCCAATGACTGTAACAAGCCACTAGGTCGTTGATGTTCGGCCTTAACTTTTTGACAAGTTAAGAACTTTTTGATACATCTTAGTACTACCTAGATGAATCGAGTACCTCGAACTATGAGCCTCTTGTAATACTTTCTCCTTCAACTCCGTTTCACTTGGAACCCAAATTCTCCCTTCAAATCTTAATAATCCCTCATTATCAATACTATACTTTAACTCTTTTTCATCTGCTAGCCACTTCTTCATCTGGTCAGACTCATCATTTCTGAGTTGTACCTCCTTGACTCTCTCTACAATGGTAGATCGAATCTCCGTTGTAAACAATCTCGGACCTGTAACACCCTGAAATCCTTTCTATTCTCACACTCGGATTCCGTACGTCACGGTCCCACTTCTTGGAACTGTGGCCTATAGACTCGTTTTACCGCCAAGTATGTCGCATGTTCATAACATTTTTTTTCACGTATCAATGTTACGTAAATATGTGGATGACCCGAACCACATTATTGAATTGGAATTAGACAAGATAGCAGAAGATTTAACGTATGAGGAGATACGTGTTAAAATCTTGGATAAGAAGGATTATATTCGACACTCAAAGGTTATACCTCAAGAGTTAGAATTTGAAGTGAAGTCAAGGTATCCTCATCTCTTCGGCATACCAGGTACGTACGTAAATTTTGAAGGAAAAATTTCATAAGGAGGGGAGAATGTGAGACCCCAAATTTTATGAATAAAGATTTAAATTTCTTGAAATATTTTTTTTAAATATTATGGTGCGGATTTGATATAATGTTATAGTTGTGGGTAATATTTATAAATTTTGCAAAGTAAGCAAGTTGTTATATAATATTCGATTGGTTGGGGAATATTCATTTTAACGAGGGGAATATTATACGACGGCAAGACAATCATTAGTGGACCCCTAGCGGATGTATTGTCGTAGTAAAGAAAAGCGGCGAAATTATCTTTTATAACGGCAAAAGTGTTACTGAATTAAAAGCATTGAACTACCCGTTAGTAAAAGTATATAATGTCTGGCGATGGTTGCATAGTAGCACACGGTATTGATTATTGATGCTTACGTAAGATTTCACTCGATTATACTCAATTATTACTATACGACAATTCTTTGCATCATATCTCTCATATTATTGATTCAACTATTGTCACGGTATCATCGTATAATATGTTATATTATTAAATCAATAATTGAGGCGACAAAGTTATTCATATTATTATTTGCAATATTGACAATGTTTAGAAGTTACATCGAGGAGAGGTTTGGTCACCTAATTGCGGCTGCCAATAAGGAGAAATCCTTATCGAAAGCCCCCCTCTTTCACAGGAGCGACCTAGTTGTTAAATATTGTGAATTATAATATTAATGATGAATAAGTTCGTGCTGATTAAGGATGAAATTGATAGTTCCATTGTGTTGGAATTATTAGTGTTAGTGAAAATCGACATTTATTTCGATAATAATTGATATATGGAGGTTATATTGATCAATTGGGTAATTAACCGGATAAATGAGCAATTAATTGCTATTGATTCACATGATTATAACTATTTGTTCACATGTGTGTACTATTGATTCACATTCATTTACTATTAAGGGAGTTGGTGCAAGATTGATAATATTTGCATGACTAAGTTAAAAATGGAAGTATAGATGGAGGTACTATACTGTAATTCATATTTTCACATGTCTAGAACTATTGATTCACATGATTTACTATTGATTCACATTATTTACAATTAGGGGAGGTGGTGCAAGTTTGATAATACTTGCAGGACTAAATTAAAAATGAAGAAAAAGAGGAAGGTATTATAATGTAATATTTCGAGCCCCAAAATGTGCAATTATTGAAACTATATTTTCCTATAAATAGAAGTTCATTCCTTCATTATTTTTCACCAATTCACTAAGTCTCACAAGAGCAATTATTATAGAGAGAAATTATAGAGAAAAGAAGAAGAAAAAAATACGCTACCTCACTATTCCAAATTATCCGATTTTCTTCTAAGGTAAGGGTATTATTTCTTTCGTATTCATGAAAAGAGCTTCTGTTATTCCATTCTTTATTATTATATTGGAATAACACATACATCTGCAATCGCATACATGGTGAAATTCTTACATTATTCCATTCTTTATTATTCTATTGATATATCACGTATGTATGCGAGATTACGCATGACTGGTTCCATTCTTCATTATTACATTGGAATATCCTATCTATCACGGATTACGCATGACACAGTTCCATTCTTTATTATTACATTTGGAATATCACATGCATGCGTATTACGTATTACGGTTTCGTTCTTTAGTATTACATTGGAATAACACATGCATGTGCAGTCTATCGCATGCATGGTGAATTCTTCTGTTATTCCATTCTTTATTATTCTATTGGAATAACCTATCTATGTGGATTACCGCATTCATGGTGAATGATCCTTCGTATTCATTCCTTATTAAATTGTGGAAATGATCTGTCTACGTGGATTAACGCATGGCGGGTGAAAATCCATTTGCAATTTCGTATATTTTATTATACCTGTATGAGATATCATTTCTTTTGTACTCATCATGAAATATCATTTTATTTGGTATTTTATTTATGAGTTACTATTCATGAGTTATTATTCACCCGATTACTATTCACTCGACTATTATTCACTCGGGTATTCGGGGCACTTTTCGTGTCGGAGTACTATTCGCGAGTTACTATTCACTGGTTACTATTCACCCAAATTATTATTCACCCGAATATTATTCACTCTGGTATTTGGGATACTTTTCATGTCGGGGTACTATTCACGAGGTACTATTTCAAGTACTATTTCTGAGGTCTTATTTGCAGAAAAATATATTTCTTCTCTGTCCAAATTATTTTCGGTACATGAATATTATTCTTGAATTTTACTCTACAAAGCAGTATCATGTTGACAATTTGGACGTTATTGATTTCTGGATAAATTAAATTATAAATCTTTAAAATTTATCCTTGAACTTGGTTTATTGAATTATTATGTCATTGTCATCATCCTCATGCTTTTATTGTGATGAAAGTCATCTTTAGCTTACGTGCAGAGATGGACTTGGTATGATTATGACTAGAGATTATTCGGTATAATCATGACCGTAATGTGACGAATGATGTGGTGAAAGTCCTCATTGGTCTGTAGTTCATTGATGGATAGTTCTTGGTATGATTATTCGGTATAATCATGACCAGTGATGATTACATGAATATCCTTGGTCGTGGTGTAGGGATGATTTGATTTTATTTATTAAGCTGAGTCTCAGCGATAAAGTTGATAAAAAAAACTTTTTAAATCATAGAAGCTAGTAGATTTTATTCTCTACTTGATTCTTCTAATGGATTTCTTATTCCGCTGCAATTGTTGATCTAAAACTTTTTGTCTATTATATTCTATCAGTTGTTATACTATTGAAGGCTAAGGATAATTTATTCTGCATTATCTTAGTCATAATATTTCTTACTGGGCTAGTTTAGCTCACCATTTCTTTCACTGTTCTCTTCAGGAAATGAGAATATAGCTGGGATGAATCGGGGAATGGATTGATGGTCCAGATGATTGTTTTAGTAGTCCTCACTATTCTGTGAAATAGTGTGACAATAAATGTAATGAGGACTCTATTTGAGAGTGGATATTGTCTAGAAGGCAATATTCTTGTTTAAACTCTCAGCTATGTTTTGTCGTATTTTGCACGACAGTTGTATAATTATGTTTGTATTTGATTTATGTACCATGTATTTGGCGACTCAAGATGGGTGATGTATACTTGTTTTGGGGGCGTCACATTAGGTAGGACATACTAGCGAAGGATTTACTCGTCTCTCCCCTCCTAGTTCTATTCCCTGATCTCCGCCAGAGACCATATCCCTAAGCTCTGATACCAACTGTGACGCCCCCAAAATAGGTCCATTCCACCCAACCTATTCTGGGTCGGCAAATACATGGTACAGAAAACAACTACAATGTGACTCCCCCAAAATAGGTATACATCACTCATCTTGAGTCGCCAAATACATGGTACAAAATTCAAATACAACTTAATTATACAACAGTAGTGTAAAATACGACAAAACATAATCTAAGAGTTTTAATAAGAATATTGTCATCTAGACAATATCCACACTCAATGGAGTTCTCACTACATTTATTGTCACACTATTTAACAGAATAGTGAGGACTACTAATGCTATCATCTGGACCGTCACTACGTTCCCCGACTAGTCCCTATTCGTTCTCATTTCACAAGAGAACGGTGAAAGAAAGGTGAGCTCAACTAGTCCAATAAGAAATATTATGACTAAGATAATGCAAAATAAATTATCATTAGCCTTCAACAATGTTAAACTGATAAAATATAATAAACATCAAGTTTAACTGCAGCGGAACAAGCAATCCATTAGAAGATTCACGTAGAGAATAAAATCTACTATCTTCTATGATTTAAAAGGTTTTTCATCACTTTTATCACGAGATGAGCTTAATAAATAAACCACATCATCCCCGCTTTTCTGACCGAGGATATTCATTAGTATCACGACCACAAATTATCCGTACACTACAGGCCAAGGATATTCGTGTATTCATCAATGGTCATGATCATGCCAACAACTGTCCATCAATGCACTATGACCAATGAGGACTTTTACCACAACATTTGTAACATTACGGTCATGATTATACCGAATAATCCCTGGTCATAATCATACCAAGTTCATCTATGCACTACAGGCCACAGATGACTTTCAACATAATATAAACATGAGGATAATGACAATGATATAAGAATTCAATAAAACAAGTTCAAGAATTAATTTATCCAGGAACCAATAACGTCCAAATTGTCAACATGATACTTCTTTGTGGAGTAAAATTCAAGAATGCTCAGAAAAATATTTCCATGAAAAGATACTAGATGAAGCGCAAATATCAAAGATATTCCACTAATTTCATGGAGTATAAAAGCCAAAACTTTATCCAACTGAGTATAATAACGAATGGAATAACAAAAGAATTCACCAAGCATGCGATAGACAGCATGTGACACCCCCAAATCCTGGTACTTCATTTCCTCAAGATTTGTCATTTGAGGTCCCTCCTCCCTAGCCTGACTGGATTCTCCGACATTAGTCATCTTGACAACAAAGTTTTAAAGTTTTTAATTATTAATCATTACTATTCGACACTCACGATTACATAATTTAAAATCACATAAGCACATAAGTGTTTTATTACTTCTTTCTTAAAACTCGATAAGAGTTATCTCCACTATCTTTTCAAAGGTTACTTCCTAAGGCTTTTCCCCCCACCTAAGGTTCATAACCTAAAGCTTTGATACCAACCTGTGACACCCCCAAATTCTGGTACTTCATTTCCTCAAGATTTGGTGTTCACTTAGTCAAAACATTCATTTATAACTACCCAATTATAATAAAATTGAATAATAAAACCTGCCCATACAGGAATAGACTTAAATAAAAATCTCCTAGGTTATCTAACCTTTAACAACGATCATTCAAATGCAGAAAGTAAATAAACTTCATTACACTCTTTAAAACCAAAGTCTGAAAATAAAACTATCAAACTATTACAAGTCTTCAGTACTTGTTCATCTTTCCTTTTTCTTTACGGGTGCTAGGTACGTCACCAGTTTCAACTTTAGCCGTAAGAAATTTTACAGGTAAGAGTGAGCAAACAAAGCCCACTAGAAATAACAATAAGTAAATCTTTAGTCTCTTACATCAATTGCCAATATTAGGCTCAATAGAACTGAACAATATATTCTATTAACTTTCTAAAAATTATAACATTCAGTGAGGGTCTAATGACCACGAATCATGTCCACAGTTATAAGTAATCTTTCAAATTTAACTTTAACAAATATAAGACTATAAGGACTCTCTACGTCTTGGGGGATCAACCCTTCGCATAAATGTATTGTGCACAACCATTTCAACGCTAAGCGTAAACCTCTATTAAGAGTTGTTCATCTCAGTATTTAGAATACAAGTCCGCACAACAGTAAGTTTGGTTTGGATAAGCTTTCAAGGAAATTTGGAATTTAACGAACAACAACTAAGGAGTAGTTGAATAAAACCAATAACACTATACTATAGAATAATCGTGATTGAATCAATCATAGTAAACTAAAGTCATGCTTTAGGAATAATCTAATAGCATACAATTTGAATAACTATAGCATACCTTGCTTGAACAATACTAAGCCAAGGTTAATTAGAATTGAATACTAAGCATAAATAGAAATTTAGTTGTGCATGCTAAACAACAAGTTAAATACAAGAATAACTTATTCAACATCAAACCAAAGTTTAGACAGCTTGCATCATTATAAGGTAATCGAATTGAAAACAATAATTAGTTCAATAAGATAAAGGATTAGAAAACTTGCTCAATTATAAAATAGAGTTAGAAAAACTTGCACAATGAAGTTTTGAGTTAGAGAACTTGCCTTTAGCACAAGCTAAACCCTTACCACTTGAATTAATACCCTATACATATGCAATATTGACATAGTTAGTCATTACCAATATTGTATATTTATATAAATAAATATATTCATCATATGGGTTAAATTACTCATTCACAAAATCAACTATGTTACAAGTAGGTAACACTTAATAACATGATCATTCATAGTTTAATACTACTGAAATTATCATTTAACATTACTACTATTAACACATAACATTTATTTTCAAAGTTTGTGTAATTAAACAAAAGCTATCGAGAACCTTACGCTAACTTTCGTGATTATGACGCCATAGTTTACTTTGTGGTTTACACATGTACATTGAGTTAGCGCTTCTACGAGGGTCACGGGCCATTGGTTGGCATTACTGGCGTGGTACCAGAAGTCTTTATGACGATATTTGATATTTCTTTGGTATGTATTTTGTGGCGCCAGAGTCCGAAATCCGTGACGACCTCAAGCAACAACATGAACAAAAAGCCAAATTGGCCTAAAAGCTCGAATCTAATAGACTGATTATCATGTAATACACATATAAACTTCATATAAACATATTGCAAAGACTTCTAACATGTTCCTACTCATAAAATAACATAGACATCAAATATACAACACCCAATTTCAATATTTTTGGCAAAAACTCCATTTTTGATATCTTCAATGTAAATTAACACTGTGATTTTGTTTTTCAATCAAAACAGAAATTTCAAAACATCAAAGTTATGATTATACATACTCTATCAATTTCCAAATTCAACATATCAATTTAACAACTAATTATACCTTAAATTTCTATTTTAAATTAAATTTATATTCATATATATTTTCATATAAACTTTGTGATATATTTTCTTCATAAAATACATACATACATGAACTAGTATATCTATAATCATATATAAGCTCATAAAAACCTTTCAAACAATTATCATACCAAGTTATATATATATATATATATATCAACAATTCATCCTATAAAATATTTTACAGAGAACTTTTTGGGAAGAAGAAAAACTAAACTTTTTGAAGAAAAGGTTAAGCCCCTACCTTTGATTAAGAAGATGATGGCTAGAGTTTGATTATCAATTTCTTTTCTCCAATTCCTTTCTCAAACCTGTTAGAGTTTCTCTAAATTTCTCTCTAGTTTTCTTCTTCTCTTATTTTCTCTCTGTAAACTTCAACTGAGTCTTTCTTCTCCCTAACTCTAACATACGTAGAATATTATAACGTATAATAATAATAATATAGATATTAAGTATAGGATTTAACTGACATCAGTTATAAAATTTTTTGAAAATCAAAAGCCATAAGGCTTGTTTGGCTAAGCTTAATAAAATAACTCATTAATCCTTACACCTTGTTTGGTAAACTGAATTAAAACAAATGGATTAATCCTTATACCTTGTTTGCTAAAACACTATTAGATCAAAGACTTATTATGCAATAAGACATGTTTGGCAAAACTAAATTAAACTCTTTTAATTTATTTTAATAACTCCTTTATAGCAAGGTTATTTGTCACACTTCTATTTAAATTAAATAATCAATTTAAATCAATTAAAATATTAATCTATTAAATTACTTTAACACATAAATCATTATCACATAATTATAGTTTCCTTTATAATTATAATTTTATTCAACCAACACTTTATTTTAATCACAATTCCAATTAAAATATTATAATTCATTTAATCCTTATAAGCTCTCTAGCTTACTTATTAAATTAAATTATTATATAATCTCATAACAATTAATTTTCTTAACTCCTTAATTATTTATTCAACAAATAATTAACTAAACCATATTAACTCAAATTGAACAATTATTTATTCAACAATAAACATATCCATTAAATACTTATATAAATCAATAAATATTTAATATTACACTTTAAAATTCTGGAATGTTACATCATTCCCTCCTTACAAGGATTCTGTCCTCAGAATCACAACTCAAACAAATCATTCGTTACATTCTTCCCTACTTACAAAGATTATGTCCCCAGAATTGAAGACACAGATTAAACAAATAACTCAGGATATTCTTTCAACATTTTCTCTTTGAGTTCCCACGTAGCTTCTTCAGCGTTGTGGTTCCTCCATATTACCTTCACAGAAGGTATCACTTTATTCCTGAGCACTTGTTCTTTCCTGTCGACTATCTGGATAGGAACCTCTTCATAAGACAAATCTTTCTCGAACTGCAACGGTTCATACTCGATCACGTGTTTTTGTAGTCGGGTTTATCTGGTCAGTAATATCAAACGTGAAAAACATTGTGAATGTTTTCCAACTCTTGAGGTAGAGCTACCTCATAAGCCACTTCTCCCACTCTTCGCCGCGCTTCAAAGGGTCCAATAAACCTCGGGCTTAGCTTTCCCTTTTTACCGAAACAAATTTTCCCCTTCTAGGGAGAAACTTTTAGAAATATAAAAGTTCTACGTCGAATGCACGATCTTATGCGTGTTGATCAAAGATACTTTTTACATTCTGTCTTAAGCTGCTATTAATCTTGTCCTGATGAGTTTGACAACGTCAGCAGTTTGTTGTACCGATTCTGGTCCTAACAATTGGCGTTCACCGACTTCATCCCAAAGACAAGTGGAGTTACGCACTTTCTTCGCCGTCTGATTGCCTCGTAAGGTGGCATGCCGATGCTCGCATGATAACTATTATTGTAAGAAAATTCCACCAATGGTAATTGTTCTTCCCAGCTTCCTTTAAAGTCCATGACACATGCTCTCAGCATATCTTCTAATGTCTGAATTGTTCGTTCGCTTTGGCCATCTGTTTGTGGATGATAAGCTGTACTCATTCGCAACTGTGTCCCCATGCATTCTTGTAGTCTCTTCTAGAAATTCGATGTGAATCGTGGATCTCTATCGGACACAATTGATACTGGCACCCCGTGCCTCAAAACGATCTCTTTAATGTACAACCTTGCCAACTGATCAAGATTGAATCTAATCTTTATTGGTAGAAAGTGTCTTTGATTTCGTCGATCGTCTCCACTTATCACCCAAATCGCATCGCATCCTCTCTGAGTAGTTGGAAGACCCACCACAAAATCCATCGTGATGTGTTCCCACTTCCATTTCGGTATTTCCAATGGTTGGAGTAATCCCCTGGGTCTTTGATGTTCGGCTTTTACTCTTTGACATGTCAAGCACTTCGCTACGCATTCTGCAACGTCCCTTTTCATATTCGGCCACCAAAAATGTCGGCGCAAATCTTGATACATTTTCGTGCTTCCTAGATGAATCGAATATCTTGTGTTGTGTGCTTCGGTTAAGATTTCGTCTTTCAGTTCTAGCACTGCTGGAACCCAAATTCTTCCCTCGAACTGTAGTAATCCTTTAGTATCGACCTTATATTTTACATCACCACCTTCAACCAAATTCTCTTTGATTTTCCCATACTCTTCATCTTGTTGTTGAGCATTCTTCACTTTGTCCACTAAAGTTGGACCAGCTTCTATCTGGAATAGTTGTTCGTCAGATTCTTTTGGAAATTTGATTTCCAATTCCAGTTTTGTCATTACTGAAATGAGCTCCTCCTGAGTTGTTATCAAGATCAACTTCTCAGACCTTTCTCGCTTAAAGCATCTCGCCACCACATTCGCTTTGCCCGGATGATAAAAGATCTCACAATCGTAATCTTTTATCAACTCCATCCACCTTCTCTGACGCATGTTCAAATCTTTCTGAGTGGAAATATACTTTAGACTTTTGTGGTCTGTGTAGATCTCACATTTTTCTCCATAAAGATAGTGTCTCCATATCTTCAGAGCAAATACAACTGCAGCCAATTCCAAATCATGAGTCGGATACCCTTTCTCATAATCCTTCAGTTATCTTGATGCATAGGCAATAACTTTGTCGTTCTGTATAAGAACATAACCCAACCCTTTGTGTGAGGCATCACTATACACCACAAAATTTCCTGTATTATCTGGTAATGTCAACACAGGTGCCATACTTAACTTTTTCTTCAAATCATGGAAACTCTCTTCACACTTCTCCGTCCAAACGTATTTTGCAGCTTTCCTTGTCAAATTTGTTAGCGGAGTGGCTATCTTAGAAAAATCTTGAATAAATCTTCTATAATAACCAGTCAGTCCCAAGAAACTCCTCACTTCTGACGGTGTTCTTGGTTGTCCCCAATTGATTACAGCTTCCACTTTTGATGGATCCACTGAAATCCCATCTTTGTCAATCACATGACCCAAAAATTATACACGATCGAGCCAAAATTCACACTTAAAGAATTTCGCGTACAGCTTTTCCTTCCTTAGTGTTTCCAATATCAAACGTAAGTGTCCCACATGTTCTTCTTGAGTTTTGGAATACACCAGAATGTCATCAATAAATACCACTACAAACTTGTCTAAGAATGGTTTAAACACCCTGTTCATCAAATCCATGAACGCAAATAGGGCATTGGTTGTGACGCCCCAAAATTAGGTATACATCACCCATCTTGGGTAGTCGATACATGGTATGTAATTTAAATACAACTTACTAATATAATCGTGTGGTGTACAATACGACATAAACTGTGAGTTTGAATACAAATATTGTCTACTAGATATTATACAAACTCAAAAGGAGTCCTCATTACAATTATTATCACACTATTTCACAGAATAGTGAGGACTACTAATGCTATCCTCTAGACCATTACTCCATTCCCCGACTCGTCCCAGCTATATTCTCATTTCCTGAAGAGAACAGTGAAAGAAAAGGTGAGCTCAACTAGCCCAGTAAGAAATATTATGACTAAGATAATGCAGAATAAATTATCATTAGCCTCCAACAATGTTAAACTGATAAAATACAATAGACATCAAGTTTAACTGCAGCGAAACAAGCAATCCATTAAAAGAGTCAAGTAGAAAATAAAATCTACTATCTTTTATGATTTTAAAAGGTTTTTCATCACTGTTATAGCTGAGACTCAGCTTTAATAAATATTCCACATCATCGAATCACCCCTGCACTACGGCCAAGGATATTCTTTAGTATCACGACCACAATTATTCATGCACTACGGGCCAAGAATAGTTGTGTATTCATTAATGGTCATGATCATGCCAACAATCGTCCATCAATGCACTAAAGCCAATCGAGGATTTTTATCACATCATTTGTAACATTACGGCCATGATTACACCGAATAGTCTCTCGGTCATAATCATACCAAGTCCATCTATGCATTTTAGCCACGAGATGACTTTCATCACATCATTTGTAACATTACGGCCATGATTACACCGAATAGTCTCTCGTCATAATCATACCAAGTCCATCTATGCACTATGTGCCACATGATGACTTTCAACATAATATAAAACATGAGGATGATGACAATGATATAAGAATTCAATAAAACAAGTTCAAGAATTATTTTATCCAGAATTATTAACGTCCAAATTGTCAACATGATATCGCTTTTGTAGAGTAAAATTCAAGAATGATCAGAAGAATATTTCCATGAAAAGATACTGGATGAAACGCAAATATCAAGGATATTCTACTAATTTCATGGAGTATAGAAGTCAAAGTTTTAACCAACTGGATATAATAAAGAATGGAATAACAAAAGAAATCACCATGCATGCGATAGACCGCACAGACAGGTTATTCCAACAGAATAATAATAACGGAACCAGGTCAGGTGAAATTCACACCGCATGTGATGTTCCAAATGTAATAATAAATGCGGAATAATAAATGATGGAACCAGTCCACGATAGCATGCATGTGATATTTCGGATGTAATAATAAAGACGAAATAATAAAATGGAACTGTGTCCGTGTAAAACATACGCATGTGATATTCCAAATGTAATAATAATAAAGATTTTAACCAGTGTCCGTAAAACACACGCATGTGATGTTCCAACAAAATAATAGAAGAATGTCACCAAGTATAGGGTAATGGCGATACAAAGTTATTCCAATAGAATAATAAGAAATGGAATAACAACAGCTTCTTCATGAATAAGAAAGAATAACACCCCTTACGGTACAACAAATAATATTCCCTACCTTAGAAGAATCGAATATTGGAAAAGTGAAGTAGCAGAATACTTTTCTTCTTTCTCTCTATAATTTTCTCTCTAGAGTTTCAAATGAATTCGTAAGAAATAATGAAGGAATGAGCTTTCTATTTATAGAAAACCGAGGGTGGCTCTTCGTCTTAACGAAGGGTCAAAATGACTCTTGGTAATATCAAGAGACAACTACTATTTCATGAAGGGGTAATTAACCTCGAACAATCAAGAGGCGTTAACTCTTGGTAATATCAAGGACAACTACTATTTGCGAAGGGTAATTATATCGACGAAGGTAATTACTATTGAAGAAGGTAATTACTATCGACGAAGGTAAATACTATCGACGAAGGTAAAATACTATCGACGAAGGTAATTACTATTGAAGAAGGTAATTACTATCGATTTAAAAGTAAATACTATCGACGAAGGTAAATACTATCGACGAAGGTAAATACTATCGATTGAAGGTAATTACTATTCACAAAGGTAATTACTATCGATTTAAGAGACTCTTAGATGATGACATATGGGCCCCCATAAAATAATCAAACTTACCACAAACGCCTCATAATGTAGACTCTTTATATACATCAAGGATTGAATAAATATTACCACAAATCATTTTATTTTTAATCAACACATATTTAATCTTTCAACAATTATTAATCATTTATAACTTGTCGCCTCAATTAATAATATAACATATTATACATGATGATAATGTGACAATAATTGAATCAATAATATAAGAGATATGATGCAAAGAATTAATGTAGTAATAATTGAGTATAGCTAAGTGACTTCTCACGTAAAGCATCAATAATCAATACCGTGTGCTACTATGCAACCACGCCAGACATCGTATTTTTTACCACCGGGTAGTTCAACAGCTTTTAACAGTAACACCTCCGCCGTTATTTTTATAGAAAGATAATTTTGTCATTTTCTAACTACTTACAATACTTCCGCTAGGGGTCCACTAATGATCGAGTCGTCGCATTTAATATTCCCCGACAAAAAGAATATTCCCCACCAAACTAATATTTTATAACAACTTGCTTACTTTGCAAAATTTATAAATATTACCCACAACTATAACATTATATCAAATTTATTCCATAATATTCAAAAATAATATTTATAGAAAATTCATCTTTATTTATAAAAGTGAGGTCTTACAACCTCCCTTCTTATGAAATTTCGCCTCGAAATTAGGGTACGACGGTATGTCAAGAGGTAAGGATACCTTGATTTCATTTCAGATTCTAACTCCCAAGTCATTTCCTCAACATCGTGGTTCCTCCACAAAACTTTCGACTTGAGGTATAACCTCGAGCTTAGAATATGTTCCTTCTTATCCAAAATTTGAACAGAACCTCTTCATACGCCAAATCTTCCGCTATTTCGTCCGGTTTCTAACTCAATAATATGGTTCGGGTCTTTCACATATTTACGTAACATGGATATGTGTGAAAAACGTTATGAACACGAGACATATTTCAAGCAAAGTTTAGTCTATAGGCCACAGTTCCTACCGATCGAGGATTAAAATGGACCGATGAATCGAGGATTAAGTTTTCTCTCTTTCCAAATCTTGTAACTCCTTTCCATGGAGCAACTCTTAACAACACATGATCTCCTATATCGAATTCCACGCCCTTTCGATGAAGATCAAGATAACTCTTTTGTCGATTTTGTGAGGTTTTTATACGCTGTTGGATCGTTTCAATCGGATAGTCACAATCAACTCCCTTCCAACAACATTGCTTCACCCACCTCATCCCAAAGATAATCGGAGAATGACACTTTCTTCCATACAACGCTTCGAATGGAGCCATGCCAATACTTGCTTGATAACTGTTGTTGTAGGAAAACTCCACCAATGGTAAGAACTTGTCCCAACTCCCCTTGAAATCAAGGACACATAGTCTTAATAGATCTTCAAGAGTTTGAATAGTCCTCTCCGACTGTCCGTCCGTCTGAGGATGATATGCCGAGCTAAATCGTAAGTCTGTGCCCATAGCTTTTTGCAAACTAACCCAAAATCGTGAAGTGAATCTTGGGTCTCGATCAGAAACTATGGATACCGCAGATACCATGCGCCTTACAATCTCGTTTATGTACATACGAGCAAGACGCTCAAGTGTATAAGTTTCTCAGATCGCAGAAGAAATGAGAAGACTTGGTCAATCTATCAACAATGACCCAAATCGCATCAATGCCTCGAGAAACCTTAGGAAGACCCCAGAATCTAAATCCATGGTAATGTGCTCCCACTTCCATTTTGGAATTTCAAGTGGTTGCAATGGACCTTTTGGTACTTGATGCTCCGCTTTAACTCGTTGACAAGTTAGACACCTTGAGATAAACAGCGCTATCTCTCTCTTCATATTGCTCCACCAAAATGTATGATTTAATATCATGATACATTTTGGTACTCCTGAGATGGATTGCAAAATAGTGTGTTGTGCGCCTCCATCATGATATTATACTTTAAATCGTGGTCGTTAGGAACACAAAGTCCGGAGTTGACTCAAGTATTCCTTCTTCATCGATTCTTGCTTCCTAAGATAGCACCTTCTTGCACTTTCTTCCTCATACGCATCATCCTCCTGTGTCCGTAGCTTGAGCACTTTAACTTTATCGATTAAAGTTCGCTCTACTCAGATACTCGCTATCATCACACGCGCCCCTCGAGTCTTTAACTCTATCTCCATCCTTTGCAAGTCACACAAAATGGGCCTTTCATGCTGACAATAACGCACTCAGATCTTGCATATGATCTTCTACTCAACGCCACCTACCACGCTCGCTTTTTCCAGGATGGTATCGATGGTATGATCATAATCTTTCAACAGTTCAAGCCAACGTCGTTGTCGATGTTGAGTTCTTTTGAGTGAAGAAATATTTGAGGCTTTTATGATCCGTAAAGATCTCCACTTTCTCCCCATACAAGTAATGCCTCCAAATTTTAAGTGTAAAAACAACAGCTGCCAACTCTAGATCATGAGTAGGATAATTCCTCTCATATTATTTGAGTTGTCGCGAGGCATAGGCTATAACTTTTCTATGTTGCATGAGAACACATCCCAACCCTTTGCTCAAGCATCATCAGAGATGACAAATCCTCCGAGCCGTGGATGGTATTGTCGTAACAGTGTGTCAAATAAGTCTCCTCTCGAGTTCTTGAAAACTCTTCTCACATTCTTCACTCCAACCGAACTTTGTATCTTTTCGAGTCACCGAGTCAATGGAGTAGTGATTCGAGAAAATCCTTCCATTTAATCTCCGATAATAACCAAATTTAAACCGAGAAAGCTACGATTTTGGCCATCGATTTAGGTTGTTCCCAACTTTGAATAGCTTCAATCTTTGTTGGGTCAACAGATATTCCATGACTTGATACCACGTGCCCAAGGAATGCTACTTCTTCAAGCCGTAACTCGCATTTCTTCAACTTGGCATAAAGCTTATATTCACGAAGCTTTTGGAGTGTCACCTCAAGTGTTGCTTTCATGATCTTCACGGCTTTTGGAATAAATAAGGATGTCATCAATAAAGACGACCACAAAGTGATCTAAATATTCCTTGAATACTCTGGCTCATCATATCCATGAAGGCAAAGAGAGCATTAGTCAATCCAAAGGACATGACTAGGAATTCATAATGCCCTGCATCGAAGTTCGAAAAGTCGCCTTTCGAATGTCACGGTTCTAATCTTCAATTGGTGATATCCTAACTAAGATCAATCTTTGAAAAGAATTTGGCTCCTTGCAATCGGTCAAACAGTCATCAATACGTGGCAATGGATACCTATTTTTGATGGTGACATGATTCAACTCCCGATAATCAATACAAAGTCGCATACTCCCATCTTTCTTCTTCATTTAATAGAACAGAGCACCCCAAGGAGAAGTACTAGGACTAATAAAGCCAATGTCTAACAATTCTCGCAGTTGGGTCTTTAACTCCTAAAGTTCAATAGAGCTATTCGACATGGGGCTTTGGAAATAGGTTTTGTACCGGGTTCAAGGTCGATACAAAATTCAATTTCACGCCCGGGGTAGGCCGTGAAGTTCTTCGGGGAATACGTCAGAAATTTATTAACAATAGAAATATCGCTCAAAATCGACATATTTTTGTTTAAATCGTGACATGAGCTAAGAAAGCTTGACATCCGCTTTTCAATAAACGAATAACTTTATGGCTTGAGATGACCGTGATTGATTTTAATGGTTTGGTCGTTTGAATTCAAGATAATAGGTTGATTAGGAATATGAAAGCTAACAACCCTTATTAAAACAATCAATTTTTGCATGATAAGTAGTTAACCAATCAATCCCTAGAATCACGCCAAATGCAAGTATTTTTAATGAAATAAGATCGATGTGTAATGTGAGGGTACCGATTTGAACCAAACAAGACTTATAAAAAAGTGGATGTAATGAAGGTTTCTCCCAACGGAGTTTCCACAGATAAGTCAAAGTCTAATTTCTCCTGAGTCAAATTTAATCGATGAGCGCAAGTAGGAGAAATAAAAGAATGGGTAGAACCCCAGATCAAATAAAGTATAGACTTCATTAGAGTTTATGATAAGCTTACCCGTGATGACCTCATTCGGGTTCCTTGCTTCTCGGGAGGTCACAACAAACGCCTCCTCAGACTACCGGTTTGACTTTTTCCGAACTACTTTGGTGCCTCCATCCTAGTTGAATTTGTCTTCAGAAATGACAAAATCGAGCTAAGTGACTTCTTCTTCCATAATTATAACATGCTTTTGACGGCATGGCGCAGCTCTCGGATCGATGTGTCCCTCTCCTCCGCATTTGAAGCATACGATAGGTGGTCTTTCTCCTTCCTTAACAACGGTCGGTGTCGGTGCCGACGCTCTTTTCCATCATTGTTGAATCTCCTTTTCTTGAAATGTCCATTCTTATTGTTTTTGGCCTCGATTACCATCAAGTGGTTACCATATCCGCCCGTTGATTCCTCCACGCTTGTTGTCACCGCTCACGACTACTCTCACCGGTATTATAATTTTGCTTACCGCTCTCTTTTAGTCAAGCGTTGACTCGTTATCGCGCTTCCACTAATCGAGCCCTATTTACAACATTTGAATACAAACACGCTTTATGAGAAATAAGATGTCGACATATCTCCGCTTCAAACCTCTTAAAAACATTCGCGCCATTTCTCTTCATTATCCACAAGTGGGGACGAAACCGTGATAACTCCGCAAATTTTGCCTCAGATCATGCGATTACTGGCCATATTGTTTTGTTCCAACTTGATAAACTCCACCTCTCCTTCATGTGGCGAATACTTTCGTGAAAGTATTTTTCGTTGAAATGCCTCCTCGAACTTCTCCCAAGATATCTTCAAGACAAAGAAGTTGAGTACGCTTTTACCGATTCCCACCAAAGAATCGCGCCTCCCAAGCAACATAAAGGTGGCAAAAGGGAACCTTTTGCTCCTCTGAGCATCCCAAGACATCAAATATCTTGGTAATCTGCTTTATCCATGCTTCCGCCGTAAGTGGTTTTGGCTCTCCCTTAAACTCCGGTGGTGGTCCCCTTGAATTGTTTAGCGGTGATGACCTTCGAGAGTTTTTCGTGTTTCCACCCCACGCTTTTGGACAGAGTCGCTCTATCATTTTCAGATAAATTGCATAAAGCCTCCGAACATTTGATCATTCATCATTTGGTCGTTGTTGTTGTTTGCATGAGGATTGTCGCCTTCTCGATGCACATTATCCTCGATTATTCGATATGGTGAATCAACGATCGCTCGTGCTCCATTGCTATTCTCAACATTCTCAGATGTCATTTTCAGATACTGCCACAAAACAAAAGGTTAATTGACATGTAACAAATTATCTCTATATTCTGACCGACCAATAAAATAGCATATAAACTTAGGTAGGTCATACTAGCGTAAGGTATTCCCTGCTCTCCTCCTAGTACTATTCTCACATCTTAGCCGTGGATCATATCCTCAAGCTCGATACCAACTTTGACGCCCCCAAAATTAGGTATACATCACCCATCTTGGGTAGTCAGATACATGGTACAGAATTTAAAAACACCTTACTAATATAACGGTCGTGTACAATACGACATAAACTATGAGTTTGAATACAAATATTGTCTACTAGATATTATACAAACTCAAAAGGAGTCCTCATTACAATTATTATCACACTATTTCACGTAATAGTGAGGACTACTAATGCTATCCTCTCGACCATTACTCCGCTCCCGACTCGGCCCCAAACTATATTCTCATTTCCTCAAGAGAAAAAAGTGAAAGAAAGGGTGAGCTCAACTAGCCAAGAAGAAATATTATGACTAAGATAATGCGTAATAAATTATCATTAGCCTCCAACAATGTTAAACCGATAAAATATAATAACATCAAGTTTAACTGCAATGGAAAACAAGCAATCCATTAAAAGAGTCAAGTAGAAAATAAAATCTACTATCTTTTATGATTTAAAAGGTTTTTCATCATCGTTATATAATTTGAGACTCAAATTTTAATAAATATTCCACATCATCGAATCACCCCTGCACTACGGCCAAGGATATTCTTTAGTATCACGACCACAATTATTCATGCACTACGGGCCAAGAATAATTGTGTATTCATTAATGGTCATGATCATGCCAACAACTGTCCATCAATGCACTACGGCCACTGAGGATTTTTATCACATCATTTGTAACATTACGGTCATGATTACACCGAATAGTCTCTGGTCATAATCATACCAAGTCCATCTATGCACTACAGGCCACAGATGACTTTCATCACATCATTTGTAACATTACGGCCATGATTACACCGAATAGTCTCCGGTCATAATCATACTAAGTCCATCTATGCACACATGTGCCATGATGACTTTCAACATAATATAAACATGAGGATGATGACAATGATATAAGAATTCAATAAAACAAGTTCAAGAATTATTTTATCCAGAATTATTAACGCCCAAATTGTCAACATGATATCGTTTTTGTAGAGTAAAATTCAAGAATGATCGAGAAGAATATTTCCATGAAAAGATATCGGATGAAACGCAAATATCAAGGATATTCTACTAATTTCATGGAGTATAGAAGTCAAAGTTTTAACCAACCTGGGTATAATAAAGAATGGAATAAAAAAGAAATCACCATGCATGCGATAGATCGCACAGCAAAAGTTATTCCAATAGAATAATAATAACGGAACCAGTCGTGAAATTAACACCGCATGTGATGTTCCAAATGTAATAATAAATGCGAATAATAAATGATATGGAACCCAGTCCTGCAGATATATGCATGCATGTGATATTCCGGCTGTAATAATAAAGACGAAATAATAAAAAATGGAACCTGTGTCCGTGTAAAACACATGCATGTGATATTCCAATGTAATAATAATAAAGACGGAACCGTGTCCTGTGTAAAACACATGCATGTGATGTTCCAACAAAATAATAGAAGAATGTCACCAAGTATAGGTAAATCACCGATACAAAAGTTATTCCAATAGTAAAAATAAGAAATGGAATAACAACAGTTCTCTTCATGAATAAGAAAGAATAACACCCTTTACTTAGTACAACAAATAATATTCCCTACCTTAGAAGAACCGAATATTGGAAAAGTGAAGTAGCAGAATACTTTTTTCTTTTTCTCTATAGTTTTCTCTCAGTAGTTTCAATGAATTCGTAAGAAATAATGAAGGAATGAGCTTTCTATTTATAGAAAAACCGAGGGTGGCTCTTGGTCTTAACGAAGGGTCAAAATGACTCTTGGTAATATCAAGAGACAACTACTATTTCATGGAAGGGGTAATTAACCTTGGAACAATCAAGAGGCGCTTAACTCTTGGTAATATCAAGGGACAACTACTATTTACATTTAAGGGTAATACTACTATCGACGAAGGTAATTACTATTGAAGAAGGTAATTACTATTGACGAAAGTAAATACTATCGACGAAGGTAAATACTATCGACGAAGGTAATTACTATTGAAGAAGGTAATTACTATTGACGAAGGTAAATACTATCGATTGAAGGTAAATACTATCGACGAAGGTAATTACTATTCACAAAGGTAATTACTATCGACGAAGAGACTCTTAGATGATGACATATGGGCCCCCATAAAATAATCAAACTTACCACAAACGCCTCATAACAGACTCTTTATATACATCAAGGATTGAATAAATATTACCACAAATCATTTTATTTTTAATCAACACATATTTTAATCTTTCAACAATTATTAATCATTTATAACTTGTCGCCTCAATTAATAATATAACATATTATACAGATGATACTATGACAATAATTGAATCAATAATATAAGAGATATGATGCAAAGAATTATCAGAAAGTAATAATTGAGTATAGCTAAGTGACTTCTCACGTAAGCATCAATAATCAATACCGTAGTGTGCTACTACGCAACCACGCCAGACACTCTATTTTTTACCACCGGGTAGTTCAACAGCTTTTAACGGTAACACCTCCACCCGTTATTTTTATAAAAGATAATTTTGTCGCTTTTCTAACTACTGATAATACTTCCGCTAGGGGTCCACTAATGATCGAGCCGTCGTATTTAATATTCCCCACAAAAAGAATATTCCCCACCAAACTAATATTTTATAACAACTTGCTTACTTTGCAAAATTTATAAATATTACCCACAACTATAACATTATATCAAATTTATTCCATAATATTCAAAAATAATATTTATAGAAAATTCATCTTTATTTATAAAAGCTGAGGTCTTACACAATTGGTGATACCCACTTCTCAAATCTATTTTCGAGAAATATTTAGCACCCTTCAGCTGATCAAACAAGTCATCTATTCTAGGCAATGGATACCTATTCTTAATAGTGACTTTGTTTAACTCTCTATAATCAATGCAAAGACGCATTGATCCATCCTTCTTCTTAACGAATAAAATTGGCGCTCCCCACGGCGATACACTTGGTTGAATATATTTCTTGTCCAGCAACTCTTGCAACTGTACCATCAGTTCCTTCATTTCTACCGGAGCCATTCTGTATGGGGCCTTCGATATCGGTGCTGTTCCCGGTACTAAGTCGATCACGAACTCAATTTCTCTGTCAGGCGAAAGTCCTTGCAAATCTTCTGGAAACACATCTTCGAATTCTCTCACTACCGGTATTTCTTCTAGTTTCACACCCTTCTTCTGAGTATCGACTATGTAAGCTAAATAGCCCACACAACCTTGACTCAACAATTTCTTGGCCTACATAGTCGTCAGATATTTCATTTGTCTAGGCGACTTGCTACCATAAAATACTACCTTTGACGGAGTCATAAGGTTTACACACTTCTTGTGACAATCGATTACTGCTCCATATTTGAACAGCCAATCCATCCCCAAAATTACATCAAATTCCCCGAGTCTAATCGGAATTAAATCTACCAACAAAATATTTTCCTTAATGTTCACCCTACAGTTCTTGTATACAAATCTAACAGGGATTACTTCCTTATTCGCAATTTCTATGTTCAAAGGAAAACTCAGTTCTTCTCTAGGCAATTCTAACCTCTTAGCAAATTCATCAGATATAAACGAACAAGTAGCACCCGAATCGAATAATACATAAGCATTTATATCATTGATTGGGATAATACCTGACACTACATCTTTTGATTGCACAACATCTTGCAGTCATGTTCAAGGTTACAGGTACGTGGGTTTGTTTGATCTTTGCGAGTCCCTGAATGGCCCATGTACCTCCATTGTTACATCCATTGCTTCTGGTTGTCACTATTTCCCTCTTCTTAGGGAATTCACGAGCAAAGTGATCCTTGGATCCGCACGTGAAGTATACATTCTTCTTTGGTTGAGTGCAATTTGGGGCGATGTGACCCTCCTGGCCACAATTGTAGCATACTCGTTTCCCCGTCAAGCACGCACCCTTATAGAATTTCCCGCATGTCGTATATGCTTCAAACTTTTTGTTTTGCTGGTTACCCTGCTGGTGTCCGGCATCCATGCTCCCATTCCACTTCCTCTTCAAGTTGTTGTTGTTGTTGTTGTTGTTGATATTGCTGTTTCCACTGCTACCACCTCAATTCTTAGTCTCATTCTCATTCCTCTTCTTCTTTTGTTCCTGGTTGAACTTTGTCACTGCCTCGCCTCCACCTTGCCAAGTCTTTGCTTTCTCCATCACCACAAGAATGTCTTCAATTGGAACAGGGGAGACCTTACTATCTGACCAGGCTTGGTCCTGTTCAAATCTCTTCGCCTTACGCTCATCTGTCTTTGACTTGATATGGCATGAAACCTCGCCAATTCGTTGAATTTTTTGCGGCATACTCGGGATCAAATCATCGTCCCTTGTTTTAGTTCCAAAAGCTGTACTTCCGGTGACTCTTGAACTCTCTAGGAAATAAGTCTCGAAGAACAACTCCTTGAACCTATCCGGTCATCACTCCACGGCCCTTCCCGAGTTTTATTGGCCTGCCACCAATAACTAGCTTCTGCTTTCAACATGAATGTTGCGAAAGAAGTCTTCTGGTCCTCCCCTACCCTAGCGACATCGAATACTTTTATATCTCCATAATCCGGGTTTGTGCTTATTTGGATTCATAGACCACTGAATTGGTGTGGTCCGACCGCTTGAAATCCTTAAACGTTGTACCATGGTTTTGTGGTTGATTTTGCAACGCCGATGTCGAAGAGTGTCACTAGTTGTTGAAGCGGGGTTCTGGTCAACATTGTCATTATTAGTAGTTACGTCATTGTTTCTCCGTCGGTGGTGGTTCACATCTGGGAGGCATTTTCTGTTAAAATAAAACATCTATTAAACTAATTTAGCTTCTTTAAGTATTTTCTAATTAACTTGCCTCCATAAAAGAAATAACCACATAACACATAACACTTTGAATAAAATAACAACTTTTATTTATTCAAAACCTTTTGAAAACATAAAACAATAGCATCATCTGCTATCTACATTACTTTCCTGAACTACAAAAGTTTCAGGACAACATCATAGTCATATCCCATAGGTTACATAACACTTGGGATTTACAATTTATTTAACCTTTCACTCATCGTGCAACAACTACGATTTTCTATTAAGATACTTCTTAGCCCTATCACGTTCTTCCTCCATGACTCGAAACATTGTCCTGCGATCTAATACATATGATGGCAGCGTCTCAAACTGAATCAGATATCCCATGACCCGATCTTGAGCTCGATTAATTGCGGTGTCAAATACTTTATCCATCTCTTCCATCTTCATCCTTTTCGCCTGTGAGTTCCTTACTGCTCTTCCAGTTCGTTGATAAGCTTCCTCGTATGCATCTTCAGCTCTTGCCCTCCTAGCAGCTTCTTCTCTTAGCTTGCTCTTCAGTTCAGCAACCATCTCGATCAATTGTTCTTTCTCTCCTTCAGTCCGTATTTGTGTCATTGCAGTCTGTTGTTCAGCTACTATCTCCTGCAACTCCTCAACTGTATCCTGAAGTTCCACGTTACGGTCATGCACCTCATCGTATATACGACCAGCTATCGAGTTAAGTGGAATCCTTTCCTCCTCATCCTCGTCATCCTCACCCTCCTGTGGTAACTCAACGGGATCCTCCTCGCCCCATCTCCACATCATCATCCTCCTCTTCAACTCATCGTGACCAACAGGGTGACTCCCGTGGCGAGTTGTTCCCAAACTACTTGAATGTCGCGAGGCTCCTCCTCTATAGGCATTTGAGGTCCCTCCTCCTAACTTTGATTGGATTCTCAGGCATTAGTCATCCCGACAACAAAGTTTTAAAGTTTTAATTATTAATCATTACTATTTGACACTCACGATTACATAATTTAAAATCACATAAGCACATAAGTGTTTTATTACTTCTTTCTTAAAACTCGATAAGAGTTATCTCCACTATCTTTTCAAAGGTTACTTCCTAAGGCTTTTCCACCCACCTAAGGTTCATAACCTAAAGCTTTGATACCAACCTGTGACACCCCCAAATTCTGGTACTTCATTTCCTCAAGATTTGGTGTTCACTTAGTCAAAACATTCATTTATAACTACCCAATTATAATAAAATTGAATAATAAAACCTGCCCATACAGGAATAGACTTAAATAAAAATCTCCCAGGTTATCTAACCTTTAACAACGATCATTGAAATGCAGAAAGTAAATAAACTTCATTACAATCTTTAAAACCAAAGTCTGAAAATAAAACTATCAAACTATTACAAGTCTTCAGTACTTGTTCATCTTTCCTTTTCCTTTACTGGTGCTAGGTACGTCACCAGTTTCAACTTTAGCTGTTAGAAATTTTACAGGCAAGAGTGAGCAAACAAGGCCCACTAGAAATAACAATAAGTAAATCTTTAGACTCTTACATCAATTGCTAATATTAGGCTCAATAGAACTGAACAATATATTCTATTAACTTTCTAAAAATTATAACATTCACTGAGGGTCTAATGACCACAAATCATGTCCACAGTTATAAGTAATCTTTCAACTTTAACTTTAACATTCATAAGACTATAAGGACTCTACATACTTAGGGGGATCAACCCTTCGTACAATGTATTGTGCACAACCATTTCAACGCTAAGCGTAAACCTCTATTAAGAGTTGTTCATCTCAGTATTTAGAATACAAGTCCGCACCACAGTAAGTTTGGTTTGGATAAGCTTTCAAGAAAATTTGGAATTTAACGAACATCAACTAAGGAGTAGTTGAATAAAACCAATAACACTATACTATAGAATAATCGTGATTGAATCAATCATAGTAAACTAAAGTCATGCTTTAGGAATAATCTAACAGCATACAATTTGAATAACTATAGCATACCTTGCTTGAACAATACTAAGCCAAGGTTAATTAGAATTGAATACTAAGTATAAATAGAAATTTAGTTGTGCATGCTAAACAACAAGTTAAATACAAGAATAACTTATTCAACATCAAACCAAAGTTTAGACAGCTTGCATCATTATAAGGTAATCGAACTGAAAACAATAATTAGTTCAATAAGATGAAGGATTAGAAAACTTGCTCAATTATAAAATAGAGTTAGAAAAACTTGCACAATGAAGTTTTGAGTTAGAGAACTTGCCTTTAGTACAAGCTAAACCCTTACCACTTGAATTAATACCCTATACATATGCAATATTGACATAATAAGTCAATACCAATATTGTATATTTATATAAACAAATATATTCATCATATGGGTTAAATTACCCATTCAAAAAATCAACTATGTTACAAGTAGGTAACACTTAATAACATGATAATTCATAGTTTAATACTACTGAAATTATCATTTAACATTACTATTATTAACACATAACATTTATTTTCAAAGTTTGTGTAATTAAACAAAAGCTGTCGTAACCTTCGCTACTTTCGTACTGTATTTCCACATTTCTGATGGGGTTCGTACATGGCATGCGGGTCATGAGCCATTGGTTGGCATTCATGGCGTGTACTTAAGATCTTGGGCATGAGATTTATCTTCTTTGGTCATGCCATTTGTGGCGCAGAGTCGAGAATACTATGACGACCAAAGGCAACAACATGAACAAAAACCAAATTGCCTAAAAGCTCGAATCTAATATCACTTGATTATCATGTAATACACATATAAACTTCATATAAACATATTGTGAAGACTTCTAACATGTTCCTACTCATAAAATAACATAGACATCAAATATACAACACCCAATTTCAATATTTTTGGCAAAAACTCCATTTTGATATTTTCAATGGAAATCAACTTTGTGATTTTGTTTTCAATCAAAAGCAGAAATTTCAAAACATCAGAGTTGTGATTATACATACTCTATCAATTTCCAAAATCAACATATCAATTTAACAACTAATTAAACCTTAAATTTCTATTTTAAATTAAGCTATATTCATATATATTTTCATATGAACACTGTGATATATTTTCTTCATAAAATACATACATACATGAACTAGTATATCTATAATCATATATAAACTCATAAAAACCTTTTACAAACAATTATCATACCAAGTTATATATATATATATCAACATTTCATCCTATAAAATATTTTGAGAGAACTTTTTTGGGAAGAAGAAAAACTAAACTTTTTTGAAGAAAAGGTTAAGCCCCTACCTTTGATTAAGAAGATGATGGCTAGAGTTTGATTATCAATTTCTTTTCTCCAATTCCTTTCTCAAACCTGTTAGAGTTTCTCTAAATTTCTCTCTAGTTTTCTTCTTCTCTTCTTTTCTCTCTGTAAACTTCAACTGAGTCTTTCTTCTCCCTAACTCTAACATACGTAGAATATTATAACGTATAATAATAATAATATAGATATTATGTATAGGATTTAACTGACATCAGTTATAAACTTTTTTGAAAATCAAAAGTCATAAGGCTTGTTTGGCTAAGCTTAATAAAATAACCCATTAATCCTTACACCTTGTTTGGTAAACTGAATTAAAACAAATGGATTAATCCTTATACCTTGTTTGCTAAAATACTATTAGATCAAAAACTTATTATGCAATAAGACATGTTTGGCAAACTAAATTAAACTCTTTTAATTTATTTTAATAACTCCTTTATAGCAAGGTTATTTGTCACAATTCTATTTAAATTAAATAATCAATTTAAATCAATTAAAATATTAATCTATTAAATTACTTTAACACATAAATCATTATCACATAATTATAATTTCCTTTATAATTATAATTTTATTCAACCAACTAACACTTTATTTTAATCACAATTCCAATTAAAATATTATAATTCATTTAATCCTTATAAGCTCTCTAGCTTACTTATTAAATTAAATTATTATATAATCTCATAACAATTAATTTTCTTAACTCCTTAATTATTTATTCAATGATAATTAACTAAACCACATCAACTTAAATTGAACAATTATTTATTCAATAATAAACATATCCATTAAATACTTATATAAATCAATAAAATATTTAATATTACACTTTAAAATTTTGGAATGTTACACCGTACAGACAGGTTATTCCAATAGAATAATAAATAATGGAACCAGTTCATGCAGTAAGCGCTTGAGATGGATATTCCAATGAATAATAAATAATGAAACCGAAGTCGTGCGTAAAAGCACAAACAGGATGTTCCAACAGAATGATAAATAATGGAACCAGGTCATGCATAAAGCACAGACAGGATGTTCCAACAGAATGATAAATAATGAAACCAGGTCATGCATAAAGCACAGACAGGATAGTACAACAGAATGATAAATAATGGAATAATAGAAGAATTTCACCAAGTATAGGGTAGTCCGCGTATACAGGTTATTTTAACAGAATAAAAAAGAATGGAATAACAGAAGTTCTCTTCATGAATACAAAAGAAATAATACCCCTTACCTTAGAAAAACTGGATACTGGAATAGTGAGGTAGCAGACTTCCCTTCTTCTTTCTCTCTATAATTTGTCTCTATAATAATTGTTGTAAAGCTTTAGTGAATTGGTGAGAAATGAAGGAAGAATGAGCTTCTATTTATAGGAAAATATAGTTTCGATAATTGCACTTTTTGGGGATCGAAATATTACAGTATAATACCTTCCTCTTTTTCTACACTTTTAATTTAGTCCTGCAAGTATTATCAAACTTGCACCACATCCCCTAATCGTAAATAATGTGAATTAATAGTTCATTCATGTGACTCAATAGTATAATCATGTGAAAAAACTAATTACAGTATAATACCTTCAACTATACCTCCATTTTTAATTTAGTCATGCAAGTATTATCAATCTTGCACCACCTCCCCTAATAGTACATGAATGTGAATCAATAGTACACACATGTGAACAAATAGTTATAAGCATATGAAATAATAGCAATTAATTACTGATTTATTCGATTAATTACCCGATTGGTCAATATAACCCCCAAACATCAATTATTATCGAAATAAATGTCGATTTCTACTAACACTAATAATTCCAACACAATGGAACTATCAATTTCATCTTTAATCAACACAACTTATTCATCATTAATATTATAACTCACAATATTTAACAACCAGGTCGTTCCCACGAAAGAGGGGGCTTTTCGATAAGGATTTCTCCTTACTGGCGCGCAATTAGGTGACCAAACCTCTCCTTGACAGAACTTCTAGACATTGTCAATATTGCAAATAATAATATAAATAACTTTGTCGTCTCAATTATTGATTTAATAATAATAAATATTATGCAGATGATACTGTGACAATAATTGAATCAATAATATGAGAGATATGATGCGCAAAGAATTATCGTAGCAATAATTGAGTATAAGCGAGTGACTTCTCACGTAAGCATCAATAATCAATCTGAGTGTGCTACTATGTAACCACGCCGTATTCATCGTACTTTTACTACTAGGGTAGTTCAGCGGTTTTAACGGTAACACTTTCATGTTATTATTTTTATAAAAGATAATTACATCATTTTTTAAATACGACAATACTTCATTTGTGGAGTCCACCAATGATTGTGCCATCGTACAAATATTCCCTGTTAAAAATTGAATATTCGTTATTATTGTTTAATAAAACAGATAACTTTATAAAAGTATTCTGTTTTATATAAAAAGATTTTATTATTAGTCTAATAAAACGAATAACTTTATAAAAGTATTCTATTTTATATAAAAAGCTTTTCTGTTTTATTACATTAATAATACTAATAAAATAAAACTCATCATCATTATTATAATTCACAATATTAATCAACCAGGTCGTTCCCAGGAAAGAGGGGGCTTTCCAAAAAGGATTTCTCCCCATTGGCGCGCAATTAAGTGACCAAACTTCTCCTTGACAGAACTTCTAGACATCGTTAATATTGCAAATAATAATATTAATAACTTTGTCATGTCAATTATTGATTATAAAATATTGACAATAATTGAATCAAATAACGTGAGATACTATGCGCAAAGAATTACTATAACAATAATTGGACAAAAGCGAGTGACTTCTCACGTAAGCATCAATAATCAATACTGTAGTGCTCTTATGTAACCACGCAGACATCGTACTTTTACTACGGGTAGTTCAACAGCTTTTAACGGTAACACTTCCGTAGTTATTTTTATAAAAGATAATTTGTCATTTTCTAATTACGACAATACTTCCGTTGTGGGGTCCACTAATGATTGTGTCGTCGCATTTAATATTCCCCTGTTAAAAGCGAATATTCTGAACCAATCGAATATTATATAACCACTTGCTTAGTTTGCAAAATTTGTAAATATTCAAATAACTATAACATTATATTAAATCCACACCATAATATTCAAAAATATATTTCGAGAAAATTATTCTTTATTCATAAAAGTTAGGGTCTTACAACCTCCCCTTCTTATGAAATTTTGTCCTCAAAATTAGGGTACGTACCTGGTATGTCGAAGAGGTGAGGATACCTTGACGTCATTTCAGATTCTAACTCCCAGGTCATTTCCTCAACATCGTGGTTTCTCCACAAAACTTTGACTTGAGGTATAACCTTAGAGCGTAGAATATGATCCTTCGTATCCAAGATTTTAACATGTACCTCTTCATACGTTAAATCTTCCGCTATCTCGTTCGGTTCTAATTCAATAATGTGGTTCGGGTCTTTCACATATTTAAGTAACATAGATATGTGAAAAACGTTATGAACACGAGATATACTTGGTGGTAAGGCGAGTCTATAGGCCACATTTCCTACTCGATCGAGGATTAAAAATGGGTCAATGAATCGAGGATTGAGCTTTCCTCTCTTTACAAATCTCATAACTCCTTTCCATGGAGCAACATGTAACAACACATGATCTCCAATATTGAATTCCACGTCCTTTTGATGAAGATCAACATAACTCTTTTGTCGATCTTGTGAGGTTTTTATATGTTGTCGGATCGTTTGAATCTTTTTCGTAGTCATACATACCAACTTCGGTCCCAACAACGTTACTTCACCCACTTCATCCCAGCATACTGGAGAACAACACTTTCTTCCATACAACGCCTCAAATGGAGCCATGCCAATACTTTCTTGATAACTGTTGTTGTAGGAAAACTCCACCAATGGTAAGAACTTGTCCAAACTTCCTTTGAAGTCAAGGACACAGAGTCTTAATAAATCTTCAAGAGTTTGAATAGTCCTCTCCGACCGCTTGCCCGTCCAAATCGAGGATGATATGCCGAAGCTAAATCGTAACTCCGTGCCCATAGCTTTTTGCAAACTAACCCAAAATCTTGAAGTGAATCTTGGGTCTCGATCGGAAACTATGGATACCCCAAGATACCATGCGTCTTATAATCTCGTTTATGTACATACGAGCAAGACGTTCAAGTGTATAAGTTTCTCATATAGGTAGGAAATGAGCAGACTTGGTCAATCTATCAACAATCACCCAAATTGCATTTATGCCTTGAGAAACTTTGGGATGACCGGTAACGAAATCCATGGTAATGTGCTCCAATTTCCATTCTGGAATTTCAAGTGGTTGCAATGGACCTTTTGGTACTTGATGCTCTGCCTTGACTCGTTGACTAGTTAAACACATTGAGATAAACTCTGTTATCTCTCTCTTCATATTGCTCCACCAAAATATATATCAAAGATCACGATACATTTTGGTACTCCCAGGATGGATTGCAAACGGTGTGTTGTGCGCCTCCATCATGATTTTATACTTTAAATCAGGGTTATTAGGAACACAAAGTCTGGAGTTGACTCAATGTATTTCTTCTTCATCGATTCTTGCTTCCGGCATAGCACCTTCTTACACTTTCTTCCTCATACGCATCAGCTCCAGGTATGTAGCTTGAGCAGCTTTAACTTTATCGATTAAAGTCGGTTCTACTCGTATATTCGCCATCATCACATGGGTCCCTGGAGTCTTTAACTCTATCTCCATCCTTTGTAAGTCATATAAAATGGGCCTTTGCGTTGACAATAATGCACTCAGATTCGCATATATGATTCTACCTTTCGATCACCTACTACGTTCATTTTTCCAGGATGGTATTGAATAGTATGATCATAATCTTTCAACAGTTCAAGCCAACGTCATTGCCGCATGTTGAGTTCCTTTTGAGTGAAGAAATATTTGAGGCTTTTATGATCTATATAGATCTCCACTTTCTCCCCATACAGGTAATGCCTCCAAATTTTAAGTGCAAAGACAACTGCTTCCAACTCTAGATTATGAGTAGGATAATTCCTCTCATATTCTTTGAGTTGTCGAGAGGCATAGGCTATGACTTTCCCATGTTGCATGAGAACACATCCTAACCCTTTGCCTGAAGCATCACTATAGATGACAAATCCCTCCGAGCCAGATGGTATTGTCAGAATATGTGCTAAAATGAGTCTCCTCTTAAGTTCTTGAAAACACTTCTCACATTCCACGCTCCAACCGAATTTTGTATCTTTCCGAGTCAGCTGAGTTAATGGAGTAGCAATTCGAGAAAACCCTTCTACGAATCTCCGATAATAACCATTTAAGCCGAGAAAGCTACGCATTTTGGCCATCGATTTAGGTTGCTCCCAGCTTTGAATAGCTTCAATCTTTGCCTGGTCAACAGATATTCCATGACTTGATACTAAGTGCCCAAGGAATGCTACTTCCTCAAGCCAGAACTCGCATTTCTTCAACTTGGCATAAAGCTTGTTTTCAAGAAGCTTTTGGAGTATCAACCTCAAGCGTTGCTCATGATCTTCACGGCTTTTGGAATATATGAGGATATCATCAATAAAGACGACCACAAAATGATCCAAATATTCCTTGAATACTCGATTCATCATATCCATGAAGGCAGCAGGAGCATTAGTCAATCAAAAAAGACATGACTAAGAATTCATAATGCCCGTATCGAATTCTGAAGGCGGTCTTTGGAATATCCTCGATTTTAAACTGCGATTGATGATATCCGAAGCGAAGATCGATCTTTGAAAAGAATTGTGCTCCTTGCAACTGGTCAAACAAGTCATCAATACGAGGTAACGGATACCTATTCTTGATGGTGACATGATTCAACTCCCAATAATCAATACAAAGTCACATACTTCCATCTTTCTTCTTCACGAATAGAACACGAGCACCCCAAGGAGACGTACTAGGACGAATGAAACCAATGTCTAACAATTCCTGCAATTGGGTTTTTAACTCCTGAAGTTCAATAGGAGCCATTCGATATGGGGCTTTGGAAATGGGTTTTGTATCGGGTTCAAGGTTGATACAAAATTCAACTTCACGCTCTGGGGGTAGGCCATGAAGTTCTTCAGGGAATACGTCAGGAAATTTATTAACAATAGAAATATCCTTCAAGTCTGACATATTTTTTTTTAAATCTGTGACATGAGCTAAGAAAGCTTGACATCCGTTTTTCAATAAATGAATAGCTTTATGGCTTGAGATGACCGTGATTGATTTTAATGGTTTGGTCGCTTGAATTTGCATAATAGGTTGATTAGGAATATGAAAGCTAACAACCTTACGAAAATAATCAATTTTAGCATGATGAGTAATTAACCAATCAATCCCTAGAGTAACGTTAAATGCAAGTATTTTTAAGGAGATAAGATCGACAGGTAACCTGCGATTACCGATTTGAATCAAACAAGACTTATACACAGTGGATGAAATGAAGGTTTCTCCCAACGGAGTTTTAACAGATAAGTCAAAGTCTAACTTCTCCGGAGTCAAATTTGAACGTTGAGCGCAAGTAGGAGAAATAAAAGAATGGGTAGAACCGGTATCAAATAAGGTATATACTTCACTAGAGTTTATAATAAGCTTACCTGTGATGACCTCGTTATGTTCCTTGCTTTCTAGGAGGTCACGGCAAACGCTCTCCCTTGAACTCCCGGTTTTGACTTTTCTGGGACGGCCTTTGGTGCCTCCATCCCAGCTGGACTTGTCTTCGGTGCACAACAAAATCAGGCTAGGTGACCTTCTCTTTCATAATTATAACACATTTTAGACTGCATCGCGCAGTTTGGACTGATGTGTCCCTCCCCTCCGCATTTGAAGCATATGATAGGTGGTCATTCTCCTTCCTTAACAACGGATGCTGGTGCTGACGTCTTTCCATTATTATTGAATCTCCTCTTCTTGAAATGTCCACTTTTATTATCTTGGCCATGATTACCATCGAAGTGGTTACCATTTCTGGCATGTTGATTCCCTACACGTTTGTTGTCACCGCTTCGATGACTGCTACCACTGATATTTTCATTCTACCGACTGCTTTGTCTTGGTTGCGTTGACTCGTTATCGTGCTCCAATAACTGAGCCCTATTTACAACATTTGAATACAAACACATTTTATGAGAAATAAGATATATACGTATCTCCGGTTTCAAACCTCTTAAAAATATCTACGTCATTCTCTCCTCATTATCAACCAAGTGGGACGCAAACCGGGATAACTCCGCAAATTTAGCCTCGTATTGCGATACAGTCATATTATTTTGCTCCAGCATGATAAACTCCACCTCTTTCATGTGACGAATACTTTCGGGAAAGTACTTATAATTAAATAGTTCTTGGAACTTCTCCTAAGATATCTTCAGTGTGGCAGGTTGAGTACGGTTTACCGATTCCCACCAGTAATCTGCCTCTCCTCGCAACATAAAGGTGGCAAAGGGAACCTTTTGCTCCTCGGAGCATCCCAAGATATCAAATATCTTGGTGATCTACTTTATCCACGCTTCCACCTTAAGTGGTTTTGGCTCCCTAATAAACTCTAGTGGTCCCAGCTCCTTGAACTGTTTAGCGGTGATCGTCCGATAGTTTCCAGTGTTTCCACCTATATTTTGGACAGGAGCCACTCTTACCTGATGTTGCATGTATTGCATAAAGCCTCTGAACATTCCATCGTTCATCATTTGGTCAGTGTTGTTGTTTACATGAGGATTATCGCCTTCCTGATGCACATTATCCTGATTATTGATCTGTGGAGACTCAACGGTCTCCTGTGCTCCATTGTTATTCTCAACATTCTCGGATGTCATTTTCAAATACTGCCACAAAACAAGGGTTAATTGATATGCAACATATTATCCATATACTTTGACCAACCAATTAAATACCAAATAAACTTAGGTAGGTCATACTAGCAAAGGAATTCTCCGTCTCTCCCCTCCTAGTTCTAGTCTCACATCTTAGCCAGGGATCATATCCCTAAGTTTTGATACCCACTGTGACGCCCCCAAAATAGGTATACATCACCCATCTTGAGTCGCCAAATACATGGTACAAAATTCAAATACAACTTAATTATACAACAGTCGTGTAAAATACGACAAAACATAATCTAAGAGTTTTAATAAGAATATTATCATCTAGACAATATCCACACTCAATGGAGTCCTCATTACATTTATTGTCACACTATTTAACAGAATAGTGAGGACTATGAAAGTAGTATGCACACAAGCCAATCATGTTTGATGATAAAGCATATACTTTGTAACAATCTTATTCATTTATTAATAAAAAGTATTAATTTATTAAGGGCTTTTAATTATCTACATGATGCTGTTTTATAATATGTGATAAACCCATAGTTTTAAGCAATGCTTTTAGAATAATGATGATGATCATTCTAATGAGATCTAAATTCTTAGAAAGCTTAAAACTAAAATAGTTCCCAATCATTGGATTACTAAATTGGGGATTAGTGAATCCAGGATAGATTGGTACATCGTTACTTGCTCATTGGATGAGGATGATTGATCTCATGATCATTTTGTGGAGACACTAAAACAAGTATGTAGGTGCTTATTAGAGAATAAGTTCACTGAACGTGGCTCGCTAAGGAATACCTAATGGAGTTTTACTTGCCTGTCAATAGGAATTCCTGTAGTGATAGTAGTACAAGTGATCCTTGGACTTGAGATCATCATAGTATCTTGTGTATGATGAGTTATACTTTGACTTATTCCTTAAGACCCTTAGGGTATATCAAAGGGTATGCTTGGGTATAATAAGTTGTACATGGAGATAATATATGATCAATAAAGAATCTACCACTTCTAATAAAAGAAGAGAAATGTCCTATGTGATTCGATAAATGACAACCCAAAGAGTCCTTGGTTAAAGCGAATGAAATTAGAAAGGAGTTTCTAATTTGCATTATTTGGAGTTGTGCATTTAAGGATCGAAAATACATATATTTAAATAAAATAAGACTTGACAAGTAATTCCATGTCTTATATTTAATTGGGACATTGTATGGTGGAAGGATTGAATTGTACAATAACTATTTACTCAAAGGTTCTTTTATGATTAATGTTGAAATCTATATTATCTGGAAAGTCGTTGATCGCTAGGGAGGCTTATCCCTATTGTAGAATAAATATTATTTATTTAAATAAATTAATTGTTTAATTTATTTATTTAAATAAGATTAGAATTGTTCTAATTGATTTATTCATTAGGTTTAATATGGAGAACCTAAAGGGTCACACCATAAAAGGAAGAATAATTATTTAAGAAGTTAATGGCATAATCGTAATAATATGTTATATATATTTAATTTAATCTATGGTCATAGAATAAATTAAATAGCTTAATATTTATTATTTAATATTTTAGAAATATTAAATATAAATTAATAAGAGGAGTCTTATTAATATTATTACAATTATTATTATTTTAATTTCTAAAAGAGTTTAGGAATTAATTTAATATAAGTACTCTCATTTATTCCTAATTGGATTAGGAAGGAAAATTAGTTAAAGGAGTTTAATTAATTATCCCTAATAAGATTAGGGAGCTTAATTAATTAAAAGAATTTAATTAATTAAATAAAACCCAATCCCTTAATTGTTAAGGTGGGTTGCCCACATCTATAAATAAGAGGAGTCTTATTATGGGTGATGTGGGGTTGTTAACTTTAACAACGTACGACATAATTCCAATTTGTTGGAGAGTACGCCTTTTTCTATAGAGATAGAAAACTAGGGTTTGAGCCAATACCCCTTCTTCTTGAATCTTTATTTTTCCTTGGTGGATCACCTCTAGAGGCCAAACATATGGGTGGCTAACGTTGATCAAAGGAAGGAACAAAACCCCGGTAGATTCAAGTTGAACGCGAAAGGATTTGGAGGTGAACTTGTACCTGAGGAAGCTCGATCTTCAAGGGTATGATTTTATTCTTTATCTTTTCGTTTAATTAATAATTATGCATAAAGGGTGATCCGGGTATATGGTTTGTAAATTTTTTTAAACTCTGATTTTTATCTCGCTTCCGCTTATTTATGCAATTTGATTGCGTTCTTAAATATTACAAACCTAACAGACTATTAATGCTATCATCTAGACCGTCACTCCGTTCCCCGACTAGTCCTAGCTACGTTCTCATTTTCTGAAGAGAACAGTGAAAGAAAGGGTGAGCTCAACTAGCCCAGTAAGAAATATTATGACTAAGATAATGCAGAATAAATTATCATTAGCCTTCAACAGTGTTAAACTGATAAAATATAATAAACATCAAGTTTAAGCTGCGGTGAAACAAGCAATCCATTAGAAGAGTCACGTAGAGAATAAAATCGACTATCTTCTATGATTTAAAAGGTTTTCATCACTTTTATCATTTGAGACACGACAATAAATAAACCACATCATCCACCTTTTCTGACCGATGATATTCATTAGTATCACGACCACAAATTATCCATGCACTACAGGCCAAGGATATTCGTGTATTCATCAATGGTCATGATCATGCCAATAATTGTCCATCAATGCACTACGACCAATGAGGACTTTTACCACATCATTTGTAATATTACGGTCATGATTATACCGAATAATCCCTAGTTATAATCATACTAAGTCCATCTATGCACTACATGCCACATATGACTTTAACATAATATAAACATGAGGATGATGACAATGATATAAGAATTCAATAAAACAAGTTCAAGAATTAATTTATCCAGGAACCAATAACGTCCAAATTTTCAACATGATACTTCTTTGTGGAGTAAAATTCAAGAATGCTCAGAAGAATACTTCCATGAAAGAGATTTGGATGAAGCGCAAATATCAAAGATATTCCACTAATTTCATGGAGTATAAAAGCCAAAACTTTAACTTATTTGAGTATAATAACGAATGAAATAACAAAAGAATTCACCAAACATGCGATAAGCCCTTGCAGACGAGTTATTCAGCGAGAATAATAAATAATGGAACCGGTCGTGCGTAAGCATACCAGACGAGGATATTCAATGAGAATAATAAATAATGGAACGGTAAATGCGTAAAAAGCACAAACAGGATGTTCAATAGAATGATAAATAATGGAACCGAATTAAATGCATAAAGCATAGGCGAGGATGTTCAACAGAATGATAAATAATGTAACGGGTTATCATAAAAGCGCGAAGAACAAGATATTCCAATAGAATGATAAAGAATGGAATAATAGAAGAATTTCACCAAGTATAGGGTAGTCCGCATATACAGGTTATTCTAACAGAATAATAAAGAATGGAATAACAGAAGTTCTCTTCATGAATACAAAAGAAATAATACCCCTTACCTTAGAAAAACTGGATACTGGAATAGTGAGGTAGCAGACTTCCCTTCTTCTTTCTCTCTATAATTTGTCTCTATAATAATTGTTGTAAAGCTTTTGTGAATTGGTGAGAAATGAAGGAAGAATGAGCTTCTATTTATAGGAAAATATAGTTTCGATAATTGCACGTTTTGGGGATCTAAATATTACAGTATAATACCTTCCTCTTTTTCTACACTTTTAATTTAGTCCTGCAAGTATTATCAAACTTGCTCCACCTCCCTTAATAGTAAATAATGTGAATTAATAGTTCATTATTGTGACTCGATAATATAATCATGTGAAAAAACTAATTACGATTATAATACCTTCAACTATACCTCCATTTTTAATTTAGTCATGCGTACAGTATTATCAATCTTGCACCACCTCCCCTAATAGTACATGAATGTGAATCAATAGTACACATGTGAACAAATAGTTATAAGCATATGAAATAATAGCAATTAATTACTCATTTATCAGATTAATTGCAGGTTGGTCGATATAACCCCAAACATCAATTATTATCGAAATAAATGTCGATTTCTACTAACACTAATAATTCGACCTGATGGAACTATCAATTTCATCTTTAATCAACACAACTTATTCATCATTAATATTATAACTCACGATATTTAATGAACGGGTCGTTTCCCGGAAAGGGGGCTTTAGATAGGATTTCTCCTTATTGGTAGCCTTGATTAGGTGACCAAACCTCTCCTTGTGAGAACTTACAGACATTGTCGATATTGCAAATAATAATATAAATAACTTTGTCGTCTCAATTATTGATTTAATAATAATAAATATTATCACGGATGATCTTTGTGACAATAATTGAATCGATAATATGAGAGATATGATCGCAATTCTTTGTAGCAATAATTAAGTATAATGAGTGACTTCTCACGTAAGCATCAATAATCAATCTGAGTATGCTTTCTTATGCGACCCACAGCGTATTCTTGTACTTTACTAGGGTAGTTCAGCGTTTTAACGGTAACACTTTAAATCGTTATTTTTATAAAAGATAATTTTATGCGTTTTCTAACTACGACAATACTTTAGGGGTCCACAATGATTGTACCATCGTCACGAATATTCCCAGGCAATCAAATATTATATAACCACTTGCTTACTTTGCAAAATTTGTAAATATTACCCACAACTATAACATTATATCAAATCCACACTATAACATTATAGTTGTGGATAATATTTACAAATTTTGCAAAGTAAGCAAGTGGTTATATAATATTCGATTGGTCGGGGAATATTCATTTTAACAGGGAATATTTGTACGATGGCACGATCATTGGTGGACCCCACAACGGAAGTATTATCATAGTTAAAAAATGACATAATTATCTTTTTATAAAAATAACTATAAAGTGTTACCGTTAAAACCGTTGAACTACCCAAAGAGTAAAAGTAATGAATACGATGGTTGATAGTAGCACACCAGTATTGATTATTGATGCTTACGTGAGAAGTCACTCATTATACTTAATTATTGCTACGAGAATTCACGATCATATCTCTCATATTATTGATTCAATTATTGTCACATTATCATCTGCATAATATTTATTATTATTAAATCAATAATTGAGACGACAAAGTTACTCATATTATTATTTACAATATTGACAATGTCTAGAAGTTCTGTCAATGAGAGGTTTGGTCACCTAATTGCGCGCCAATAAGGAGAAATCCTTATCGAAAAGCCCCCTCTTTCCTGGGAACGACCTGGTTGTTAAATATTTTGAGTTATAATATTAATTATGAATAAGTTGTGTTGATTAAAAATGAAATTAATAGTTCCATTGTGTTGGGATTATTAGTGTTAGTAGAAATGGATATTTATTTCGATAATAATTGATGTCTGGGGGTTATATTAACTAATCGGGTAATTAATCGAATAAATGAGTAATTAATTGCTATTATTTCACATGCTTATAACTATTTATTTACATGTGTGTACAATTGATTCACATTCATATACTATTAGGGCAGGTTGTGCAAGATTGATAATACTTGCATGACTAAATTAAAAATGGAGGTATAGTTGAAGGTACTATACTGTAATTAGTTTTTTCACATGATTATACTATTGAGTAACATTAATGAACTATTAATTCACATTATTTACTATTAGGGGATGTGGTGTAAGTTTAATAATACTTGCAGGACTAAATTAAAAGTGTAAAAAAAGTGGAAGGTATGATACTGTAATATTTCGAGCCCCAAAACATGCAATTATCGAAACTATATTTTCCTATAAATAGAAGCTTATTCTTCCTTCATTTCTCACCAATTCACAAAAGCTTTAGAGCAATTATTATAGAGAGAAATTATAGAGAGAAAGAAGAAGGGAAGTCTGCTACTTCACTATTCAAGTATCCAGTTTTTCTAAGGTAAGGGGTATTATTTCTTATGTATTCATGAAGAGAACTTCTGTTATTCCATTCTTTATTATTCTGTTGGAATAACCTGTATACGCGGACTACCCTATACTTGGTGAAATTCTTCTATTATTCCATTATTTATCATTCTGTTGGAACATCCTGTCTATGCTTTATGCATGACCTGGTTCCATTATTTATCATTCTGTTGGAACATCCTGTCTATGCTTTATGCATGACCTGGTTCCATTATTTATCATTTTGTTGGAATATCCTGTCTGTGCATTTACGCATGACCTAGTTCCATTATTTATTATTCTGTTGGAATAACCTGTATGTACGGTCTATCGCATGCTTATTGAATTCTTTTGTTATTCCATTAGTTATTATACTCAGTTGGTTAAAGTTTTGGCTTTTATAATCCATGTTAGTGGAATATCTTTGATATTTGCGCTTCATCCAGTATCTTTTTATGGAAATATTCTTCTAAGCATTCTTGAATTTTACTCCACAAAGAAGTATCATGTTGACAATTTGGACGTTATTGGTTCCTGGATAAATTAATTCTTGAACTTGTTTTATTGAATTCTTATATCATTGTCATCATCCTCATGTTTATATTATGTTGAAAGTCATCTGTGGCATGTAGTGCATAGATGGACTTGGTATGATTATGACCAGGGATTATTCGGTATAATAATGACCGTAATGTTACAAATGATGTGGTAAAAGTCATCATTGGTCGTAGTGCATTGATGGATAGTTGTTGGCATGATCATGACCATTTATGAATACACGAATATCCTTGGCCTGTAGTGCATGGATAATTTGTGGTCGTGATACTAATGAATATCCTCGTCAGAAAAGTGGGGATGATGTGGTTTATTTATTAAGTTGTGTCTCAGCGATAAAAGTGATGAAAAACCTTTTAAATCATAGAAGATAGTAGATTTTATTCTCTACGTGACTCTTCTAATGGATTGCTTGTTCCGCTGCAGTTAAACTTGATGTTTATTATATTTTATCAATTTAACACTGTTGAAGGCTAATGATAATTTATTCTACATTATCTTAGTCATAATATTTCTTACTGGGCTAGTTGAGCTCACCCTTTCTTTCACTGTTCTCTTCAAGAAATGAGAACGTAGCTGGTACTAATCGGGGAACGGAGTGACGGTCCAGATGATAGCATTAGTAGTCCTCACTATTCTGTTAAATAGTATGACAATAAATGTAATGAGGACTCCATTGAGTGTGGATATTGTCTAGATGACAATATTCTTATTAAAACTCTTAGATTATGTTTTGTCGTATTTTACACGACTGTTGTATAATTAAGTTGTATTTGAATTTGTACCATGTATTTGGCGACTCAAGATGGGTGATGTATACCTATTTTGGGGGCGTCACATTTAACATGTTTTTAGCATTTAATGTAACAAAAATACTCTGCCTCCTTATTTATTCATATATCACACCTTCATTGTAAAAATATCACCATTATTATATTATTATATTATCGCATTATACATTTATTATGAGGACCCCAGATCTGGGTCCCGAATCACCGCGGATCTGGTACAATCAAATTCTATTTCTATTACTATTGCGGAAGATATAAACATAAATTGTTCATATATTACATTTACACACTAACCCCAAGCTCGAAAACCTTCACATAACTTGAACCAATATTCTATCTAACATATAATGTTATTATTATACAATACTGATACAAATCTAGCTGCACACATAGTCCCAAGCTGAACTTAGTTTTGACCTTTCCTGTATTCGACGTATTCGTCTTAATCTGCAATGTTAATCATGATATAGCAAGGGTGAGCAACAAGTATGCCCAATAAGTTTAAGTTCAATAAATTAAAGATATATCATGATAGAAAGAATTGAACAATAAGCTGGCTAAAGTTCTACAATATAATTGTGAACTAGCATGAACAAATTTTCATAGCTGAACGAACATGGACATGAACAAATATATCTGAACCGAATGGTAATGAAGGTGATCAGCCTTTCATACTTGATGAATACATGTAATGTGCACAGAGTGCGAATCAATAATTCATAGACATGGTATAATCAGTAGAGATTAACCACAAGCATATTTCAAAAATATCAATTGGAGGTCAAGTTAGAGAAAACTTGCATGTTCCTATGTTTACCGTTATGCATTCTATTTAGCTTTGTCTGAAAACCTAATATAAATAATACATATCTCCAAATATTAGAATAATATCATCACAGTATAATATTATTATATATAATCATAGAATAACCTAAACACATAACCCTATCAGTCTATACAGCACATAAGACCTAGTATCGAGTCAAACTATTGCAGTCTGAGTTGAATCCGACAAAATTCTAACATCCAACGGTCTAGTCGGATAAATATTGAGTTTAAGTTCAATTAAACTATGTCTAACCACTTAAAAATTATCTTAGATAATTTTATTATCAGTCAAACTATTTTTCATAAGCTCATAATAATTTTTAAGTAATTATTATCATTTATCGTGATTTTTCAATCATTAATCTCGTATTTATCTAATTTAAATACCACAAAATTCCTTTATCACTAATATTTATTTGATATTAAATATTAATAAATATCATACCATAATATTATAATATATTTATAATATATCAAAGTATTTTTAATACATTAAAACCATATTTATATGATTTTTAAGCAGATTAAATCCATTATCCCGATAATTGCCATTAATATTAAATAATAATGTTTTTCATGACAAAATATCAAAAGTTATATTTTATAACTTCAAATATTTTTATAACCTTTAAATTATTTTTATATGATTTTTAAATCATTAATTCTATTTTTCCATAATTTATATAATACATTTACTAAATAAATTAATTATCATTAATATTAATTAATTAATGAAATTCATCACAAAATATTAAAAGTCATTAAAATAACTTAAAATATTTTCTTATACCATAATATAATTTTTCATGATTTTTAAGTATTAAAACCATTTTTAAGTAAATTATTTAATATTATAATTAAATAAATTAAATACCATTATTATTCTAAAAATATTAAATATTTATGAAATATATTCAAAATTATTAAAAACCCATGTTTAGACTTTAAAATAATTTTTATGAATTTATTTTGTATTTTTCATAATTAAAAACTATTTAATACTAATTATTTAATAAAATTAATAATTTTTCGTAATTAACTGCCACTAAAGGGCCCTATAGCGATGAAACTGTCGCTATAGGTGTTCTTGAGCCTTTAAAGTCTGTTTGCAGGGTACTACCTTTGACCGGTTCAAATTTTATGATTTTGATGTTATCTGAGTTGTCTATTATGTTAATGTTGTAGTACTGATGTAGTACTACAACTCTAAACAAGTTTCATAGCCATTCTATATCACAACAGCAAGATTTAAGCTCCAGAAATCCTTGTCAGACATGTTCTTGAGTTTCTGGGTTGCATAAAAACTCAAACAGTGTCAAGGGTCCCTTTTTGAGCTTTGATTAATCCGGTCTCTGATCATGTTTCAAGTGGTTGAATGATTCCAGATTGTAGTACTTATGTCATAGAACAATATAATAATATCAGATCAACCTAACGACATCACATTTGCAAGATCAAGTTTGGTCAAAGCACTGTCATAATCACGTTCTTGAGAAAACTGGGTTTTCCAAATTACTTTATAAGTCAGTCGGTAAACCCTACTTTGACCCTCTTTATCTATGATTCTGATATGGATCTGGGTGATCTAAAGGATTGAATGTGTAGTCCTCATGTCAGACTACGAGATCAAAGCACTAACACGGCCTAATACTTTAAACATAGCAAGATTCAAGCCCTGCAAAACGTTGTAAGAAATTCTGGGTTTTTGGGTTTGCCCAGATTTCCAGAATTCGTGCTCGGTCAACATACTTTGACTACTCATATCTTGCAATCTATACATGATATGGGCTTGATTCAAGTTCCAGATCAAAGCCCTAACAACATAGAACAGATATATAACCTTAAACACAACAAACCATTAACACACACAGATCTACGAGCCCTGACATTAGGCTGTCAGACAATTTTTTTCCAGTTTTCCAGATCTTTGAAAACTTGATTTTCGAGCACTTTGATATTATGGATCTATGTTCTAGTAATCCAGATCACTAATTGACACCCTCTAACACAACTTAAAACAACAAATCACAACATCTAACATAAGATCACATGATTTTCAATTTTTAGGGTTTTATACCAATTTGAGCCTTGATCTTGATTCTGATCCTACTGATTAGATCTTGTCTTGCTAAGTAGTGATATTAGCTGGACTTAACACTCCATTTCTCTCCCCATTTCCGAAATCTTAGAGAGAGAAAGTCTTGGTTCAAATGAGAAAGAAAGTTAGTCTTTTTCTCTCTCTTTAATCTTTAAAATGTTGAATGAAATGAAATGACTGGAGTATAAGGCTGATATGCTGTGATTTAAGGCACATGACAAAGTCTTGGAGTTGGTAAACAACTACACTTTGGCAAGATATACACTCCAACTTATAAAAATGTGCAAAAGGGTATAATGGTTAATTGGTCCAACCCTTAGGGTTTGACCCTTAGGGTTTAACCCTAAGGTTTTTACCAAATTTCATTTTCAAGGATTTCTAAGTATAGCCAAAAATTAAAATTTTAGTTACTAAAATGTAAATTAGGGTTTCCTAATTACTTAGACTTGTAATTAGGATTAATATTTCCTAATTAACATAAAACTTTCTTAATTAGCAATTAGGGTTTGTAATTAGCAATTAGGATTCCTAATTTTTTGCAATTAGAGTTTCCAATTAGAAATTTGGGTTTCTAATCATTAGAATTTCTAATTAATAGGGTTTCAAATAAATCATTAGGGTTTTCCAGAGCCGATATTAGGGTTTCTATCATATCTTTAAATTTTTCTAACTAAACATCAATGTTCTTAATATAATATTAGGGTTTTGAACACTGATATAATTTATTATACACATACACTATCATATACCCAGAACATATACACGTATACCCTTAATCCTGAATAATTCATCACAAAAAATTTTAAATCCATAAAATTCCTTTTCAGAAATGTCAAATTCATTCACTTATTTTCTGTCTAAGTTTATTATTTAACCTTTATTCAATAATTTAAGATTTAAATAAATGTCCAAATTCTCGGGTTGTCACATTCACCCATTCTTCTAAAAATTTCATCCAAGAAATTTACCTTATACCTTTCATACTCATCACGACATGCCACCCCAAAACATCTCACAAGAGTTAAATTATTCAAATCATACTGAGGAGTCATATAGACTACGAAATTTCATTTTTCGAAAAGGTTTTATGGAAATTCATCTGCAAAATGCGATGGTCTTATGAACATAGTGGGTAATTAGCATGTTTTGCCTAGTACTGACCAACTACTGCTGGTTGGAACAATTTTTCCCCATTCCTTCTATCCCATCCGCCTTAGGCGCACAAAGATTTTCTTACCTCAATCTTTAGCGAAATCCGCACCAAAACAATTTGGTTCGGGAAAATTTTCAAAGAACGCTTAGAATTTCATAAACGTTGATCTAGCCGAATCAAATAGCATAGACTCATATCAATAATTCAATTCAATCAAAATATTTAGGTATAGCCAAACCCCGTTGGCAAATTAAAATTTTAAAATTAGTTTGAAAATGACGTCATGATGACGTACTGTATTAACAGCCTGTTTGAGGATGCCGTCATCGACTAACTTTGTCATAACACATCATACAATAGTGGAATAACGATTTTAGATCAAATTCAACCATAAGTATTCCTGTATTTATAACTCCATCAACTTTTTTATCATCTCTGCACAAGGTTACATGGTACATAAGTGATAAATAAAAATATATTTTGATATTTCAAATCATTATCGTCTAGCCGAAACAAGTAGCATAGACTATACTTTAAACCGTTCAAAAACCATTGCAATTCAGTTTTATCATCTCAACAGGTAACGATGTGTCGGTGGCCCGAAGTCCACTCATACACAATGGTGACCATGAGTTGAGAATAAAAATTCATTTTCAAAAGCACATAGTGCGTATTTAGCTTAATGTCAAAAAATTTGAAGTCTGGCATAGCTAGGAGATTTAGAAAACCTATGTCTCCACTAATAATCAATTTCTTAATCAATCTATCTGTTCCTATAATCCTCACTACTCCATTCACACAAAACACTACCTTGTTCGTCAAACTTGCCACACTTATGAGTTCAGGAACTTTCCGCAATCATACGAGTTTAAGAAGTTGTCCTAGATAGACCTTTGGCGTCCATTTGTGGAGGGGTTCATAAACATTTCATATAATTATGAGTCACGAACATACCATAAGTATGAGTTTTAAAAACTCGTACTTAACATTATTGTTAGGTTTGTAATATTCAAGAACACAATCAAATTACATAAAAAGTGCGGAAACGTGTAAAAATCAGAGTTTAAAATTTTACAAACCATATACCCGGATCACCCTTTATGCACAATTATTAATTAAACGAAAAAGATAACGAATAAGAATCATACCCTTGAAGATCGAGCTTCCTCAAGTACAAGTTCACCTCCAATCCTTTTCGCGTTCAACTTGAATCCACCGGGTTTGGTTACTTCCTTTGATCAACGTTAGCCACCCAAATGTTTGGCCTCTAGAGGTGATCCACCAAGGAAAAAGAATTTTCAAGAAGAAGGGGTTTTGGCTCAACCCTAGTTTTTCCTATCTGTATAGAAAAAGGGCGTACTCTCCGACTATTGGAATAACGTATGTTGTAAAAAACCAACAACAACCTCACCCATAATAAGACTCCTCTTATTTATAGATGTGGGCAACCCACCTTAATAATTAAGGAATTGGGTTTTATTTAATTAATTAAATTTTTTTAATTAATTAAGCTCCTTAATCTTATTAGGGATAATTAATTAAACTCCTTTAACTAATTTTCCTTCCTAATCCAATTAGGAATAAATGAGAGTACTTATATTAAATTAATTCCTAAACTCTTTTAGAAATTAAAATAATAATAATAATGTAATAATATTAATAAGACTCCTCTTATTAATTTATATTTAATATTTCTAAAATATTAAATAATAAATATTAAGCTATTTAATTTATTCTATCACCATAGATTAAATTAAATATACTTAACATATTATTACTATTATGCCATTAACTTCTTAAATAATTATTCTTCCTTTTATGGTGTGACCCTTTAGGTTCTCCATATTAAAATAGGTTGTGAATAAATCAATTAGAACAATTCTAATCTTATTTAAATAAATAAATTAAATAATTTATTTATTTAAATAAATAATATTTATTCTACAATAGGGATAAGCCTCCCTAGCGATCAACGACTTTCAAGATAATATAGATTTCAACATTAATCATAAAAGAACCTTTGAGTAAATAGTTCTTAATGACAATTCAATCCTTCCACCATACAATGTCCCAATTAAATATAAGACATGGAATTCTTTGTCAAGTCTTATTTTATTTAATTATATGTATTTCGATCCTTAAATGCACAACTCCAAATAATGCAAATTAGAAACTCCTTTCTAATTTCATTACGCGCATGGCCAAGGACTACTTGGGTTGTCATTTATCGAATCACATAGGACATTTCTCTTCTTTTAATAGAAGTGGTAGATTCTTTATTGATCATACATTATCTCCATGTACAACTTATTATACCCAAGCATACCCTATGATATACCCTAAGGGTCTTAAGGAATAAGTCAAAGTATAACTCATCATACACAAGATACTATGATGATCTCAAGTCCAAGGATCACTTGTACTACTATCACTACAGGAATTCCTATTGACAGGCAAGTAAAACTCCATTATATATTCCTTAGCGAGCCACGTTCAGTGAACTTATTCTCTAATAAGCACCTACATACTTTCTTTAGTGTCTCCACACAAATGATCATGAGATCAATCATCCTCATCCAATGAGCAAGCAACGTATGTACCAATCTATCCGGATTCACTAATCCCCAATTTAGTAATCCAATGATTGGGAACTATTTTAGTTTTAAGCTTTCTAAGAATTTAGATCTCATTAGAATGATTATCATCATTATTCTAAAAGCATTGCTTAAAACTATGGGTTTATCACATATTATAAAACAGCATCATGTAGATAATTAAAAGCCTTTAATAAATTAATACTTTTTATTAATAAATGAATAAGATTGTTACAAAGTATATGTTTTATCATCAAACATGATTGGCTTGTGTGCATATTACTTTCAATTATATTCTCTAACTATACCCTACCTATCTGTTATACACCTGAGAAAAGAATCACCTTCTCCACGGGTATATAACAAATAGCGCGACACGGACATTCCAATAATTATCCTAACTCCCTTCTCAATACGAATATCATTTAATTCGTATTCATAATCCTTTCCTGAATCTGTACCAATTCATAGTACAACTGACACACAGCAATCTTGCTGTAAACTTTTTAATCATTAGATTGATCCATAACAGATCACGGGGAGACCTCATCGTTTTGTTTTACGATCCCCTATCATTGTACAATTAGTCTTTTAGACTCTATGTGACGCCCCCAAAACAGGTATACATCACCCATCTTGAGTCATCAGATACATGGTACATAAATTCAAATACAACTTAATTATACAACAGTCGTGTAAAATACGATAAAACATAGCTGAGAGTTTAAACAAGAATATTGTCATCTAGACAATATCCACACTCAATGGAGTCCTCATTACATTTATTGTCACACTATTTTATAGAATAGTGAGGACTACTAAAACAACCATCTGGACCGTCAATCCGTTCCCCGACTTGTCCCAGCTATATTCTCATTTCCTGAAAAGAACAGTGAAAGAAAGGGTGAGCTCAACTAGCCTAGGAAGAAATATTATGACTAAGATAATGCAGAATAAATTATCCTTAGCCTTCAACAGTAAATCAACTGATAGAATACAATAGACAACAAGTTTTAGATCAACAACTGCAGTGGAATAAAAAATCCATTAGAAGAGTCAAGTAGAGCATAAAATCTACTATCTTCTATTATTTAAAAAGTTTTTAATCAACTTTATCGCCGAGACTCAGTTTAAATAAATAAAATCAAATCACCCCTGCACCGCGGCCAAGGATATTCATGTAATCATCAATGGTCATGATTATACCGAATAATCCCTGGTCATAATCATACCAACAACTGTCCATCAATGAACTACAGGCCAATGAGGACTTTCACCACATCATTCGTCACATTACGATGGCCATGGTTATATTAGAATAATCCTCGGTCATAATCATACCAAGTCCATCTACGCACGTAAGCCAAAGATGACTTTCATCACAATATAAGCATGAGGATGATGACAATGACATAATAATTCAATAAAACAAGTTCAAGGATAAATTTTAAAGATTTATAATTTAATTTATCCAGAAATCAATAACGTCCACATTGTCAACATGATACTGCTTTGTAGAGTAAAATTCAAGAATAATATTCATGTACCAAAAATAATTTGGACAGAAAATAAATAAATTTTTCGGGTAAATAATACCCCGTGAATAGTACTTTGGGAATAGTACCTCGTGAATAGTACCCCGACAAGAAAAGTACCCCAAATACCCGAGTGAATAATATTTGGGTGAATAGTAATTTGGGTGACTAGTAACTCGTGAATAGTAACTCGTGAATAGTACTCCGACACAAAAAGTGCCCCGAATACCCGAATGAATAATACTAGAGTGAATAGTAACTCGTAAATAAATACCAAATAAAATGATATTTCATGACGAGTACAAAAAAAATGATATCCCATACAAGTATAATAGAATATATAAAACTTCAAATTGATTTTCATCCGTCATGCGGTAATCCACGTAGTAAGATCATTTCCACAATTTAATAATTAATGAATACAAATGATCATTCACCATGATGCGGTAGTCCACACAGGCAGGTTATTCCAACAGAATAATAAATAATGAAATAACAAAAGAATTCACCAGGCATGCGATAGACCGCATGCATGAAAAGTTATTCCAAATAATAATAAAGAATGGAACCAGTCATGCGTAATCCGCATGCATGTGATATATTCCAATGTAATAATAAAAATGGAACCAAGTCATGCGTAATCCGCATGCAGCATGTGATATTCCAATGAAATAATAAAGAATGGAATAACAACAGAATTCACCGGGCATGATATAGACCGCGACATGCATAAAGGTTATTCCAATGTAATAATAAAGAATGGAATAACAGAAGAATTTCACCATGTATGCGGTACTTTGCATAGACATGTTATTCCAACATAATAATAAAGAATGGAATAACAACCCTTACGAGTATTGAAAGAAAATAACTCTCTTCATGAATACGAAGGAATAATACCCCTTACCTTAGAAGAAAACTGGATACTGGAATAGTGAAGTAGCAGACTTCTCTTCTTCTTTTTCTCTATAATTTCTCTCTCTAATAATTGCTCTATAGCTTTAGTAAATTGGTGAGAAATGAATGAAGAATGAGTTTCTATTTATAGGAAAATATAGTTTTGATAATTGCACGTTTTGGGGCTCGAAATATTACAGTATAATACCTCCCTCTTTTTCTTCATTTTTAATTTAGTCCTCCAAGTATTATCAAACTAGCACCACCTCCCCTAATAGTAAATCATGTGAATCAATAGTAAATCATGTGACTCAATAGTTCTAGACATGTGAAAATACGAATTACAGTATAGTACCTCCATCTATACCTCCATTTTTAACTTAGTCATGCAAGTATTATCAATCTTGCACCAACTCCCTTAATAGTAAATGAATGTGAATCAATATTACACACATGCGAATAAATAGTTATAATCATGTGAATCAATAGCAATTAATTGCTCATTTATCCGGTTAATTACCCGATTGGTCAATATAATTCCAACACAATGGAACTATCAATTTCATTCTTAATCAACACGAACTTATTCATCATTAATATTATAATTCATAATATTTAACAACCAGATCGTTCCCAGGAAAGAGGGGGCTTTCCGATAAGGATTTCTCCTTATTGGCACACAATTAGGTGACCAAACCTCTCCTTGACAAAACTTCTAGACATTGTCAATATTTCAAATAATAATATGAATAACTTTATCGTCTCAATTATTGATTTAATAATATAACATATTATACAGATGATACTATGATAATAATTGAATCAATAATATGAGAGATATAATGCAGCAATTACTGTAGCAATAATTGAGTATAATTGAGTGACTTCTTACGTAAGCATCATAAATTAATACTGTGTGCTACTATGCAACCACGCGTATTACTGTACTTTTACTACCGGGTAGTTCAACAGTTTTAATGGTAACAATTTCGCCGTTATTTTTATAAAAAGATAATTCTGTCGTTTTCTAACTACGACAATACATCCGTTGTGGGGTCCACCAATGATTGTGCCATCGTACGGATATTCCCCGACTAAACGAATATTTTATAACAACTTGCATACTTTGCAAAATTTATAAATATAACCCACAACTATAACATTATATCAAATCCACACCATAATATTAAAAAAAATATTTCGAGAAATTTAAATCTATATTCATAAAATTTGGGGTCTCACAATCTCCCCTCCTTATGAAATTTTGCCCTCAAAATTTACGTACTTACCTAGTATGCCAAAGAGATGAGGATACCTTGACTTCATTTCAGATTCTAACTCTTGAGGTATAACCTTTGAGTGTTGAACACCATCCTTCTTATCCAAGATTTTAACACGTATCTTCTCATACGTTAAATCTTCTGCTATCTCGTCTAGTTCTAATTTAATAACGTGGTTTAGGTCATCCACATATTTACGTAACATCGATACGTGAAAAACGTTATGAACACGTGATATATTTGGCGGTAAAACGAGTCTATAGGCCATAGTTCCTACTCTATCAAGGATTTCAAATGGGCCAATTAAATCGAGGGTTGAGATCGACTCTTGCTTCTAGAATAACGCCCTCTTGAACCTTCTTCCTCGTATTTATCTGCTCCGGGTGTGTAGCTTGAGCGGCTTTTTCTTTATCGATTTAAAGTCGGTTCAAATCGTATATTCGCTATCTTCACGTGGGTCCCTAGAGTCTTTAACTCTATCTTCATCATTTCTAAGTTATACAAAATAGGTTTTTATGTTAACGACATCGCACTCATCAACGCATACGATCTTCTACTCAACGCGTCAGCTACCACGTTCGCTCTTCCACGATGATATTGAATGGTATAGTCGTAATCTTCATCAGCTCGAGCCAATGTCTTCGGCACACTATACATTCATTTTGGTTGAAGAAATATTTAAGGGTTGAAGAAATGGGTTTTATACTGGGGTCAATACAAAATTCGATTTCACGCTCTAGGGATAGGCTAGGAAGTTCTTCAGGAATACGTTAGGAAATTTATTAACAATAGAAATATCATTCAAAACTGTGACTCTCATCCAAGACTTGGATAGCACATGTAATGAAGGTTTCTCCTAACGGAGTTTCAACCGATAAGTCAAAGACTAACTTCTCTGGGGTTAAATTTAAACGTTGAGCGCAAGCAGGGGAGATAAAATAATGGGTAGAACCGGTATCTAATAAGGTATAGACATCATAATAATTTATAATTAACTAACTCGTGCTAACTTCGTTCGGGTTACTCGCTTTTTGAGAAGTCACGAAAAATACTCTCCCTGAAACCACCGACTTTGTTTTGTCCGTATCCGCCTTTGGTGCCATCTTCCCAACTGAACTTGACTTCACTACACGATAAAATCGAGATAGTTTTTCTACAACTAAAACATACCTTGCTTTCTTTTCAGATTATACCTTCCCGATTATTTCCTCTCTATCATTATTTTCCCATTTCTCATCTCCTGTATTTCAGATATCATTCTAGAATATAGTTTCAAAATAAGGGTTAATTGACATATCACATATTATCCCTATACTCTGACCGAACAATTAAATACCAAATAAACTTAGGTAGGTCATACTAGCGAAGAAATTCCCCGTCTCTCCCCTCCTAGTTCTTGTCTCACATCTCAGCCAGGGATCATATCCATAAGCTTTGATACCAACTGTGACGCCCCCAAAACAGGTATACATCACCCATCTTGAGTCGTCAGATACATGGTACATAAATTCAAATACAACTTAATTATACAATAGTTGTGTAAAATACGACAAAACATAGCTGAGAGTTTAAACAAGAATATTGTCATCCAGACAATATCCACACTCAATGGAGTCCTCATTATATTTATTGTCACACTATTTTATAGAATAGTGAGGACTACTAAAACAACCATTTGGACCGTCAATCCATTCCCCGACTCGTCCCAGCTATATTCTCATTTTCTGAAGAGAACAGTGAAAGAAAGGGTGAGCTCAACTAGCCTAGTAAGAAATATTATGACTAAAATAATGCAGAATAAATTATCCTTAGCCTTCAATAGTATATCAACTGATAGAATACAATAGACAATAAGTTTTAGATCAACAACTGCAACGGAATAAAAAATCCATTAGAAGAGTCAAGTAGAGCATAAAATCTACTATCTTCTATTATTTAAAAAGTTTTTCATCAACTTTATCTCCGAGACTCAGTTTAATAAATAAAATCAAATCACCCCTGCACCGCGGCCAAGGATATTCATGTAATCATCAATGGTCATGATTATACCGAATAATCCCTGGTCATAATCATACCAACAACTATCCATCAATGAACTACAGGCCAATGAGGACTTTCACCACATCATTCGTCACATTACGGTCATGGTTATACCGAATAATCCCTGGTCATAATCATACAAAGTCCATCTCTGCACGTAAGCCAAAGATGACTTTCATCACAATATAAGCATGAGGATGATGACAATGACATAATAATTCAATAAAACAAGTTCAAGGATAAATTTTAAAGATTTATAATTTAATTTATCCAGAAATCAATAACGTCCACATTGTCAACATGATACTGCTTTGTAGAGTAAAATTCAAGAATAATATTCATGTACCAAAAATAATTTGGACTGAAAATAAATAAATTTTTTTGGGTAAATAATACCCCGTGAATAGTACTTCGGGAATAGTACCTCGTGAATAGTACCCCGACATGAAAAGTACCCCAAATACCCGAGTGAATAATATTTGGGTGAATAGTAATTTGGGTGACTAGTAACTCGTGAATAGTAACTCATGAATAGTACTCTGACACAAAAAAGTGCCACGAATACCCGAGTGAATAATACTAGAGTGAATAGTAACCGGGTGAATAGTAACCCGTGAATAAAATACCAAATAAAATGATATTTCATGACGAGTAAAAAAGAAATGATATCTCATACGAGTATAATAGAATATATTTAAATCAATTAAATGGATTTTCACCGCCATGTGGTAATCCACGTAGACAGATCATTTCCACAATTTAATAAGGAATGAATACAAAGGATCATTCACCATGCATGCGGTAGTCCACATAGACAGGTTATTCCAACTTAATAATAAAGAATGGAATAACAAAGGAATTCACCAGCCATGCGATAGACCGCACAGACAGGTTATTCCAACAGAATAATAAAGAATGGAACCAAGTCATGCGTAATCCGCACAGACAGGATATTCTAACGGAATAATAAAGAATGGAATAACAACGAGAATTCACCGGCATACGATAGACCACACGACATGAGTTATTCCAGCGAGAATAATAAAGAATGGAATAATGTAAGAATTTCACCATGTATGCGGTACTTCACATGTGCAAAGTTATTCCAACATAATAATAAAGAATGGAATAACAACCCTTACGAGTATTGAAAAAAAATAACTCTCTTCATGGATACGAAGGAATAATACCCCTTACCTTAGAAGAAAACTGGATACTGGAATAGTGAGGTAGCAGACTTCTCTTCTTCTTTCTCTCTATAATTTCTCTCTATAATAATTGTTCTATAGCTTTAGTGAATTGGTGAAAAATGAAGGAAGAATGAGCTTCTATTTATAGAAAAATATAGTTTCGATAATTGCACGTTTTGGGGCTCGAAATATTACAGTATAATACCTCCCTCTTTTTCTTCATTTTTAATTTAGTCCTCCAAGTATTATCAAACTTGCACCACCTCCCCTAATAGTAAATCATGTGAATCAATAGTAAATCATGTGACTCAATAGTTCTAGACATGTAAAAATATGAATTATAGTATAGTACCTCCATCTATACCTCCATTTTTAACTTAGTCATTCAAGTATTATCAATCTTGCACCAACTTCCCTAATAGTAAATGAATGTGAATCAATAGTACACACATGTGAATAAATAGTTATAATCATGTGAATCAATAGCAATTAATTACTCATTTATCCAGTTAATTACCCGATTGGTCAATATAACCTCCATATATCAATTATTATCGAAATAAATATCGATTTCCACTAACACTAATAATTCCAACACAATGGAACTATCAATTTCATCCTTAATTAACACGAACTTATTCATCATTAATATTATAATTCACAATATTTAACAACCGTGTCGCTCCTGTGAGAAAGAGGGGCTTCAGATAAGGATTTCTCCTTATTGGCGCCGCAATTAGGTGACCAAACCTCTCGATGTAACTTCTAGACATTGTCAATATTGCAAATAATAATATGAATAACTTTGTCGTCTCAATTATTGATTTAATAATATAACATATTATCTGAGATGATCTTGTGATAATAATTGAATCAATAATATGAGAGATATGATGCAGCAATTACTGTAGCAATAATTGAGTATAACTGAGTGACTTCTTACGTAAGCATCATAAATTAATATCGTGTGCTACTATGCAACCATGCGTATTACTGTACTTTTATTACTGGGTAGTTCAACAGTTTTAACAATAACAATTTCGCCATTATTTTTATAAAAAGAAAATTCTGTCATTTTATAACTACGACAATACTTCCGTTGTGGGGTCCACCAATGATTGTGTCATCGTATTTAATATTCCCGTTAAAAAGAATATTTCCAATCAAACGAATATTTTATAACAACTTGCATACTTTGCAAAATTTATAAATATTACCCACAACTATAACATTATATCAAATCCACACCATAATATTAAAAAAATATATTTTGAGAAATTTAAATCTTTATTCATAAAATTTAGGGTCTCACATTTTATCTATTCATCACTGCTGTTCACCTTTATTATCAAAGTTAGGGAACTCTGTATCTTTATAACTCGTCGAGATTCGTCTTTAAATCCTACCGACACACTAACTCTATTTTAGTTAGTACTTAATCCTAATCACTGTGGTTATTAGTCTCAGGTAACCCTACCTAAGGTTCATAACCAACAACTTTGATACCAACTATGAGGACCCCAGATCCGGGTCCCGAATCACCGCAGATCTGGTACAATCAAATTCTATTTATATTACTATTGCGGAAGATATAAACATAAATTGTTCATACATTACATTTACACACTAACCCGAAGGTCGAAAAGCTTCACATAACCTGAACCAATATTATATCTAACATATAATGTTATTATTATATAAATACTGATACAAATCTAGCTGCACACATACTCCCAAGCTGAACTTTGCTTTGACATTTCCTTTATCCAACGTATTCGTCTTAATCTGCAATGTAAATCATGATATAGCAAGGGTGAGCAACAAGTTTGCCCAACAAGTTTAAGTTTAATAAATTAAAGATATATCACGATAGAAAGAATTGAACAATAAGCTGGCTAAGGTTTTACAATATAATTATGAACTAGCATGAACAAATTTTCATAGCTGAACGAACATGGACATGAACAAATATATCTGAACCGAATGGTAATGAAGGTGATCAGCCTTTCATACCTGATGAATACATGCAATGTGCACAGAGTGCGAATCAATAATTCATAGACATGGTATAATCAGTAGAGATTAACCACAATCATATTTCAAAAATATCAACTCGAGGTCGTGTTAGAGAAAACTTGCATGTTCCGATGTTTACCGTTATGCATTCTATTTAGCTTTGTCTAAAAACCTAATATAAATAATATCGATCTCCAAATATTAGAATAATATCATCAAAGTATAAAATTATTATATATAATCATAGAATAACCTAAACACATAACACATAACCCTATCAGTCTATACAACACATAAGACCTAGTATCAAGTCAGACTATTGCAGTCTGAGTTGAATTCAATAAAATTCTAACATCCCGACAGTCTAGTCGGATAAATATCGAGTTTAAGTTCAATTAAACTCTGCCTAAACACTTAACAATTATTTTAGATAATTTTATTATCTGTCAAAATATTTTTCATAAGCTCATAATAATTTATAAGTAATTATTATCATTTATCATGATTTTTCAATCATTAATCTCGTATTTATCTAACTTAAATACCACAAAATTCCTTTATAATTAATATTTATTTAATATTAAATATTAATGAAAATCATACCATAATATTATAATATATTTATAATATATCAAAGTATTTTAATACCTTAAAATCATATTTATATGATTTTTAAATAGTTAAATCCATTATCAGATAATTGCCATTAATATTAAATAATAATGTTTTTCGTGACAAAATATCAAAAGTTATATTTTATAACTTAAAATATTTTTATAACCTTTAAATTATTTTTATATGATTTTTAAATCATTAATTCTATTTTTCCATAATTTATTTAATACATTTACTAGATAAATTAATTATCATTAATATTAATTAATTAATGAAATTCATCACAAAATATTAAAAGTCATTAAAAATAACTTAAAATATTTTCTTATACCATAATATAATTTTTATGATTTTCAAGTACTAAAACCATTTTTAATTAATTTATTTAATATTATAATTAAATAAATTAAATACCATTATTATTCCAAAAATATTAAATATTTATGAAATATATTCAAAATTATTAAAAACCCATTTTTAGAATTTAAAATAATTTTTAGGAGTTTATTTTGTATTTTTCATAATTAAAAACTATTTAATAAAAATAATTAATTTTCGTAATTAACTGTCACTAAAGGGCCCTATAGCGACGAAACTGTCACTATAGGTGTTTTTGAGCGTTCTTGAGCTTTCAAAGTCTGTTTGCAGAGTACTACCTTTGATCGGTTCAAATTTTATGATTTTGATGTTATCTAAGTTGTCTATTATGTTAATGTTGTAGTACTGATGTAGCGCTACAACTCTAAGCAAGTTACGTAGCCATTCTATATCACAACAGCAACATCTAAGCTCCAGAAATCCTTGTCAGACAAGTTCTTGAGTTTCTGGGTTGCCTAAAAACTCAAACAGTGTCAAAGGTCCCTTTTTGAGCTTTGATTAATCCGGTCTCTGATCATGTTTCAAGTGGTTGAATGATTCCAGATTGTAGTACTTATGTCATAGAACAACATAATAACACCAGATCAACCTAACGACATCACATATGCAAGACCAAGTCTGGTCAAAGCACTGTCATAATCGCGTTCTTGAGAAATCTGGGTTTTCCAAATTTCTTCATAAGTCAGTCGGTCAACCCTACTTTGACCCTCTTTATCTATGATTCTGATATGGATCTGGGTGATCTAAAGGATTGAATGTGTAGTCCTCATGTCAGACTACAAGATCAAAGCACTAACACGGACTAATACTTTAAACATAGCAAGATTCAAGCCCTGCAAAACGTTGGCAGAAATTCTAGGTTTCTGGGTTTGCCCAGATTTCCAGAATTCGTGTTCGGTCAACGTACTTTGACCGCTCATATCTTGCAATCTCTACATGATATGGGCTTGATTCAAGTTCCAGATCAAAGCCCTAACAACATAGAACAAATATATAACCATAAACACAAAAAACCATTAACACACACAGATCTACGAGCCCTGACATTAGGCTGTCAGATAATTTTTTCCAATTTTCCAGATTTTTGAAAACTTGATTTTTGAGCACTTTGATGTTATGGATCTATGTTCTAGTAACCCAGATCACTAATTGACACCCTCTAACACAACTTAAAGCAACAAATCACAACATCTAACATAAGATCACATGATTTTCAATTTTTAGGGTTTTATACCTTTTTGAGCCTTGATCTTGATTCTGATCCTACTGATTAGATCTTGTCTTGCTAAGTAGTGATATTAGCTGGACTTAACACTCCATTTCTCTCTCCATTTCCAAAATCTTAGAGAGAGAAAGTCTTGGTTCATATGAGAAAGAAAGTTAGTCTTTTTCTCTCTCGCTAATCTATAAAATGTTGAATGAAATGAAATGACTAAAGTATAAGGCTGATATGATGTGATTTAAGGCACGTGACAAAGTTTTGGAGTTAGTAAACAACTACACTTTGGCAAGATCTACACTCCAACTTATAAAAATTTGCAAAAGGGCATAATGGTCTTTTTCCTTGTAATTTTAATGGCATAATGGTCAATTGGTCCAACCCTTAGGGTTTGACCCTTAGGGTTTAACCCTAAGGTTTTTACCAAATTTCATTTTCAAGGATTTCTAAGTATAGCCAAAAATGAAACTTTTAGTTACTAAAATGTAAATCAGGGTTTCCTAATTACCTAGACTTGTAATTAGGATTAATATTTCCTAATTAACATAAAACTTTCTTAATTTGCAATTAGGGTTTCTAATAAGCAATTAGGATTCCTAATTTTTTGTAATTAGGGTTTCTAATAATTAGAATTTCTAATTCATAGGGTTTCAAATAAATCATTAGGGTTTTTCCTAATTAGGCTATAATTAATAATACTTAAGCCTTATACTTAACATTTGAATTCCCAAATTAGAGTTTCTAATATTCCCAGTTAGGGTTTCGGATTCCCGGAACTGAAATTAGGATTTTCAGAGCCGGTATTAGGGTTTCTATCATATCTTTAAAATTGTCTAACTGAACGTCGATGTTCTTAATATAATATTAGGATTTTAGACACTGATATAATTTATCTTGTCAACCCTTGACCCTTAACCATATATTCTACACATATACTATCATATATCTAGAACATATACACTTATACCCTTAATCCTAAATAATTCATCACAAAAAATTTTAAATTTGTAAAATTCCTTTTTAGAAATGTCAAATTCATTCACTTATTTTCTATCTAGGTTTATTATTTAACATTTATTTAATAATTTAAGATTTAAATAAATGTCCAAATTCTCGGGTTGTCACATTTATAATATAATATAATAATATATTTGAATGAATTATTTTATTAGAAAAGATAAAATATCAATTTTCAACAATTGTCACTTTTCTAAAAATTCCTCCATTTATATCCACATAAAATAAATATTTTCCTTATCATATAAATCAATAATTAATTATTCACAAATAATATTACAGCATCACAATAATGACAAACATGTCATTCCCAGGAAAGAGGGGGCCTTCCGGTAAAGATTTCTCCTTACTAGCGCATAATTAAATAACCTCTCCTAGACAGAACTTCCTTAGACATTTCCAATAATGATATCTAATAATATTATTCAAATAATATAAATTATTGATCTGATAATTTGAAATACTGTGCAATGACAATTATTGAATCAACAATATAAAAAATCAACGCAGCAATTATTGAATCAATAAAATAAAACATTAAACAGTAATTACTGTAACAATTATTGAGTAGTGACTTCTTACGTAAGAATCAATAATTGGTGCAATACCGTGTGCTACTGTGCAACACCGCGTATTACTGTGTTTTAACCACCGGGAATTCCAACTGTGTTAACAGTAACAACTACGCCGTTATTTATAAAAAATCATACTTGTCGTTTTCTTCATCCAATCGCATTCCGTTATGGGGCGCACAAAAGGTTGCACCATCGTATGAATATTCTCGGACAGCAAGAATATTCCACGACCAACCAAATATTCCCTGACAACAATAAATATTTTTTAACCGCTTGCTTATTTTGCAAAATTTGCACATTTCACCCATAACCAAAATATTATATCAAATTAACACCTTATTATTCAAAATAATAATTAGAGAAAATTTGATTTTATTTATAAAAAGTTGGGGTCTTATATTTGTTATTACACTTAATCATTTTATTCCTAAATCTTCTGTGACGCCCCCAAAATAGGTATACATCACCCATCTTGAGTCGCCAGATACATGGTACAGAATTCAAATACAACTTAATAATACAACTGTCGTGTATGTGACGCCCCCAAATTCGGGTATCTTACAACCCGACAAATGGTGCTCCACTGTACTAACATTCATACAATCATTCCATTAAAATACAACAAAATGAAAGTAATTACTATCTTCTTATTACAATCAAAGGATAATCCTTCCCAGGTTCATAAACCGGTTACATCGTTCATTGTTCATAATGTATAATACATACAACTTACTAAACTATTACACAATGCCTAAGCATCCATCTTAGCTTTGCCCTTATCATTCTTGGCATTCACAGTACGTTCATCTTTAACTGCAGTTATATAATTCAAGCAAGAAGTGAGTATGACAAATTTCAAAGAAGTTTAATCAAGGATAACATGAATACCACATTCATGAATTATACAACAATTCAACATAAGCGAACAATAGTTATGAAGTATTCGAATCAATAATACTTTAACGAGCTCATAACATCAATTCCCAAAGTATAGAATAGATTAGGAATTACGAACAGGCAAATTCGATAGACCATGAGCGAGAAATTTCAATTTTCTTACTTGAAAAGGAGTCCACAAAGACTAAGGCCGTTCATCCGTATAACTTATGAGCACTTCTAGGTGATCATTTATAGTACTCTATGTTGATCAACACTACATTCATTAAACGTATTTACGTTTAATATTTTTGGCAAACTCGCGTGCCCATCGAATAATCGATGAAAAATACTTTTGTTTGTTCATAGACAAACCTTACCTTCACGTCCGTACCAATTACTTGGCATAGGATAGCGTTAACATTTCTATATAGAATGATATGAATAATAATCAATCTATATCTTAAGAATAGTCTAGCCGAGTTAAAATCTGGCATCGACCCTTTCTTTAAAACAAGTCTTGCAATTCAGTTCAACGAATCACATAATACTTGGCTAACATGGAAGTTAGACAAACGTTAAGAAAACTTGCCTTTCAGCGTCTTCAAATAACTTACTCGACTGACCACAGCCTTTACAGAATCTACATGATATGTTCACATAGCACACTGTAATTAGCTATCAAACAACTATTCACATTGTTCCTACAAGCTTCTTTCTCTTCTATGTCTGTGTTAACTTAATATCTTTATTAAAGTCAACATGACTTATTACCCTTCGTCCCGGTGTATCACTCTATTGACGTTTGTTAATCGGACTCAACATCATTGATAAAGTACCAACTTTGTTCATTGTACATCTCTAGTTAACATGCATGACATTCCTAAGTTTCATACTCTATACCTTAGTATAGGTAGTGTAGGATTAATCTTAGTACATTCATTGAGTATATAAACTTAACTCAGGTAGGTCTCTAAAAAACTGAAGTTTAAAACCTAACTTGGTCAACTTTTTTTTTGTCATTATTTGACATGCTGACATCAATAATATTTTAGTGGCGCTTCTGGTAGCGAGTTTGCTAATGATGTACTTTCGGCAAGTCTCGCATTGTGGCACCACCACTTTGTACTGGTTTTGGTGTCATGTGGTGTCTTAAGTCTGTAAAGACGATTGGCCAAACCAGTTTTGGTTTTCTAACGAAACTCCCGGCTTCCTAATTTGTTCGTTTTACATCCGAATTGACCCATTCGAATTCCTAGAAGTCAGGAATTACATCCTTTACGCGTTCATATAAGAATTCAACACTTTCGAATCCGTTAACTCATAATTTACTATTGAGTTCATTTTATATACGTTCATAAACGTTAATGAGCGTTCAATGCTCGTTTTCTTCGTTCTAAGTCAAAATCCGACGATTCTCAAACCCACAACTCTTAATCACCCTATCTCACGTGTTGACATTGAAAACCAACGTTTTCAAGTCTCCCGACAACTTTCGACTACTAATCCGGAATTTCTATGTTTTCGACGTTTAGCGTCTATTTCCGTAAAATTCGCCATATCTTCGTTACTAGGGTTCTCTAGGCCAAATCACATGGAATACTCCATGAACTTCATATCTACATTCTATTCAAACAAGATGCAAATACTAACGGATTTATGGAGTCCAATCGTTTATAAACGATCGATCTCAACTACCAATATTTTCATGGTTCAAAACTATTTCAAACCTTATGATCCTTATGATCTCATGACTTATAGAGATTGAATCTATGGTAAGTCATCTTTAATCTCTCATACAAGGCATATACCACCCATCTATGATTCTCCAATACAAGAGAAAAATCAAAAAGATATGGAGAATAAAGAACAAGAAGTATTACCTCAAGTTTCTTAAGAAAATCTCTTGGAAGAATAAAGGTCAAAGCTTCCCAAGTGAAGGACTTATAAGTCTATCTCTCTTTTCTCTCTCAAATGATATAGGTTGGCAAGTGGAAAAACTCATAATTGAAGCAACCTAGCCTCATATTTATAGGAAATGAGAATAGAGGGCATAATGGTCAATAAACACAACCTCCTCACTATTCATGTGTGATCACCAAGTAAGATACTTGGTGACCAAGCCTCACGATTGGAGTCCACACCAAGGTGGCTGGCCCACCTCCTTTTGTGACATCCCATGGGTTGCCCCATGGGTTTTACCCATTGGGTTACCCACCGGTTCGACCTACGGTTCGGTTTTAATAAATTGGGCTTAACTAAATAAACATTGGGCCTTGACTTGGACTTAACCCATCCATCTCATTGGGCTTAGTCATTCAATTGATTGGGCTAATCATAATCCAATACAAATGAATTACTCATTGATACATAGATTAATCCTATGATACGCATCGTATTCTTCACGTACAATTCACGTATTCCCTTCGTATACCATACGTACAATAATCGTATTGTACCTCGTATTTACTCAACGTATTATACATAGATACTAACTAGCATCACCAATTGTATAATACTTGAATTAAACCTAACGCCATTCCTTCTACGCATATTATTTCCTTCTCGGAAATCAATATACTCAACCCTTAGGTTTTAAGTCCACAGGCGAAAACTGCGTTTTCCATAAATGAAATATTATCAGATATTCCATCTTATCACGATATTCTATCATTACGCGTTTCCCGAAATCTCAAAATAATTCCCCGAACAGAAACAGATGAATAGTGTTTTTACGGAAATTTCTCAGAAAATAATTATTATCGTCTTGGAAATTCCAAACAACTATTTCTAACACGTAGCCAGAATACTAACCACGTTAGCACATTCTAGGTCATAAAACGACCTTCATATAGCTTACTCACAAAGAAATCAATTAAATTCATTTAATTCACATAATCAAATAAAAATTTAATTATCATAAAAATTCGATTTTCTCGGGCATTACAGTGTACAATACAACAAAACATAAACTGTGAGTTTGAATACAAATATTGTCTACTAGAGAGTATACAAACTCAAAAGGAGTCCTCATTACAATTTTTATCACATTATTTCACATAATAGTGAGGACTACTAATGCACCATCTAGGACCATCACTCCGTTCCCCGACTAGTCCCAGCTACGTTCTCATTTCCTGAAGAGAACAATGAAAGAAAGGGTGAGCTCAACTAGCCCAGTAAGAAATATTATGACTAAGATAATGCAGAATAAACTATCATTAGCCTTCAACAATGTTAAACTGATACAATATAACAAACATCAAGTTTAACTGCAGCGGAACAAGCAATCATTAAAAGAGTCAAGTAGAGAATAAAATCTACTATCTTTTATGATTTAAAAGGTTTTTCATCACTTTTATCACTGGGACTCAGCTTAATAAATAATCCACATCATCGAATCACCCCTGCACTACGGCCAAGGATATTCTTTAGTATCACGACCACAATTATCCATGCACTACGGGCCAAAAATATTTGTGTATTCATTAATGGTCATGATCATGCCAACAACTGTCCATCAATGCACTACGGGCCAATGAGGACTTTTACCACATCATTTGTAACATTACGGTCATGATTACAATCGAATAATCCCCTCGGTCATAATCATACCAAGTCCATCTATGCACTACACAAGCCATGAGATGACTTTCAAAAAATATAAACATGAGGATGATGACAATGATATAAGAATTCAATAAAACAAGTTCAAGAATTAATTTATCTAGGAACTAATAATGTCCAAATTGTCAACATGATACTGCTTTGTAGAGTAAAATTCAAGAATGCTCAGAAGAATATTTCCATGAAAAGATACTAGATGAAGCGCAAATATCAAGGATATTCCACTAATTTCATGGAGTATAGAAGTCAAAACTTTAACCAACTGAGTATAATAAAGAATGGAATAACAAAAGAAATCACCATGCATGCGGTACTTGCATAGGCATAAAGTTATTCAACGAGAATACTAAATAACGGAACGGTCGGCGAAATTCATGACCAAGCAGGATGTTCCAAATGAATAATAAAGAATAGAATAATAACGAAATCACCATGCATGCGGTACTTAGACAGGCAAAGTTATTCCAACGAGAATACTAATAAATGCGGAATCGGTCCCGTAAAGAAAAACGCATGATGAGGATATTCCAGCGAGAATAATAAAAGGCGGATTCAGTCCAACTTAAAAAACGCATGACGGGATATTCCAAAGCAGAATAATAAAGGCGGAATAATGAAGAATGTCACCAAGTATAGGGTAGCTCACAGCATATCTGAGTTATTCCAAATGAATAATAAAGAATGGAATAATGAAGTTCTCTTCATAAATACAAAAGAAATAATACTCCCTACGAGTACAACAAATAATATTCCCTACCTTAAGAAGAAGAGTCTTTGGATATAGAAGTAGTGAAGTAGCAAAACACTTTTCTTCTTTCTCTCTATAGTTTCTCTCTCTAGAGTTTCAAATTGAATTAAAGTAAGAAAAATGAAGGAATGAGCTTCTATTTATAGAAAAATGGTACGCATAGTAACTAACTCATGAAGCATTCGAGATTGATTTACTTTAATCGACTCATCCATATTTAAAGCAAAATCTTTTAAATAAAATATAATATATTCTATTTATAATCTAATAAAACGAATAACTTTATAAAAGATTTTACTATGCAAACACTATGCATAGTAAAATATAATATATTCTAATTATTGTCTAATAAAGCAGATAACTTTATAAAAGTATTCTATTTTATATAAAGAGATTTTACTATGCAAAACACTATGCAGACACTATACAACACTATGCATAATAGAATATAATATATTCTATTTATAGAATAACTTTATAAAAGTATTCTGTTTTATTACATTAATAATACTAATAAAACAAAACTGAGTGACTTATCACATAAGCATCAATAATCAATACCGTGTGCTACTATACAACCACACGTATTACTGGACTTTTACTAACGAGTAGTTCAACATTATTAACGGTAAAACTTTCGACGTTATTTTTAATAAAATATTTTTGTCGTTTTCTCATTACAACAATAATTCCGTTGTGGGGTCCACCAATGATTGTACCATCGTACGAATATTCCCCGACAAAAAGAATATTCCCTGGCCAATCGAATATTATATAACAACTTGCGTACTTTGCAAAATTTATAAATATTACCCACAACTATAACATTATATCAAATCCACACCATAATATTCAAAAAAAATTATTTCGAAAAAATTAAATATTTATTCATAAAATCTGGGGTCTCACATCTTCACTTTCCCTAACCCTTAGGGTTTTAAGTTCGCAGGTGAGAACTTTGTTTGCCATAACTAAAATATTATTGCATATTCCATCTCGTCTTAGAATTCTATCATTACACGTTTCTCAAAAATTCAAATTCCCGAGTCGAAATGGATGGATAGTGATTTTTCAGAAATTTCTCGAAAAACTTTTATTTTCATCTTGGAAATTCAAATCATTTAATTATAGCACACAACCAGAATCCTAACCACATTAGTACATTTTAGGTCATAGAACGACCTTTAAACATCTTACTCACTTTAATAACAATTAAATTCATTTAATTCAAATAATCAAATAAAACTTAATTCACATAATAAACTGATTCTCTCGGGCGTTACATTCTTCCCCCCTTATAACGATTCTGTCCCCAAAATCTCGATATAATTAAGTAAACAAATGGGGAAAGTTTTCCTTTATTTTACTCTCGAGTTCCCACGTTGTTTCTTCGGCATTGTGGTTCCTTCAAATTACCTTCACCGAAGGTATTATCTTATTCTTTAAGACTTGTTCCTTCCTATCAATAATCTGAATTGAAAGTTCTTCATACGTTAAGTCTTTTTCTACATGAATAGGTTCATACTCTATTACGTGCTTATAGTCCAGTTTATAAGGACGCAATACTAACACGTGAAACACATTATGTATATGCTCCAACTCTGAAGGTAAAGCTACTTCATAAGCTGCCTCTCCTACTCTCCTTAAAAACTCAAAAGGTCCTATAAACCTTGGACTCAACTTCCCTTTCTTCCCAAAGTGTATCTTCCCTTTCCAAGGCGACACCTTCAGAAAGACATACGAACCGACTTCAAACTCCCTCTACTCACTGTGAAGATCCGCATACTTTTTTTGTCTATCTTAAGCTGCTACTAGTCAAATACGCATCAACTTCACTACATCTGTCGTTTGTTGTACCATCTCAGGTCCCAATATCTGACGTTCACCTACTTCATCCCAGCACAGTGGTGTCCTGCACTTCCTCTCATATAATGCTTCGTAAGGCGACATGCATATACTAGCATGAAAACTATTGTTGTAAGCGAAGTCTACTAGCGCTAAATGTTCATCCCAACTTCCCTTAAAATCCATAACGCAATATCTTAACATATCTTCTAACATCTAAATTGTTCGTACACTTTGACCATCGGTCTGAGGATGGTATGTTGTACTCAACCTCAACTGCGTTCCTATTTGATCTTGTAAACTCCTCCAAAAATTTGATGTGAATCGTGGATCGCGATCTAACACAATCGAAACTGGTACTCCATGTCTTTAAATGATTTCTTTGACATAAAGCTAAGCTAATTGCTCTAGGTTATACCTAACTCTTATCGGCAAAAAGTGAGCTGACTTCGTCGAACGATCCACTATTACCCAAATAGCGTCGTATCCCTTCTTCGTCGTTGGAAGTCCCACCACAAAGTCCATCGTGATATGCTCCCACTTCTACTTTGGAATCTCTAGTGATTATAATAATCCACTTGGTCGTTGGTGTTCGGCCTTAACTTTCTGACAAGTTAAGCACCTATTAACATATTCTGTTATTTCTGTCTTTATGTTCGGCCACCAAAGTTCTGTCGAAGGTCTTGATACATCTTGGTGCTACCCGGATATATTGTGTACCTCGAACTATGGGCTTCTTCCATTATCTGTCCTTTTAATTCTGCATTACACAGAACCCAAATTCTTCCTTCAAAACGTAGTAACCCCTCCTTGTCAAGGTTATACTTAGTCTTCTCTCCATCTTCAATTCTCTTCTTCATTCGCTCGCACTCCTCGTCTTTCAGTTGTAATTCCGTAACTCGTTCCTCAATTGTTGGTCAAGTCTTCATTGTAAATAACTTCTCTACTGATTCACTCAACAACCTAACTTCTAGCTCCATCCTTGACATCTCTGTTACTAACTCGTTCTGAGCCGTTAACATTGATAGTTTCTCTCGACCCTTCCTACTTAAGGCATCGGTCACGACATTCGCTTTTCCTGGATGATATAAGATATCTCAATCATAATCTTTTATCAATTCTAACCACCTTCTCTGCCTCATATTCAACTCCTTCTACGTGAATATATATTTCAGACTTTTATGGTCCGTATATATCTCACATTTATCCCCATATAGATAGTGTCTCCATATCTTTAATGCAAAAACTATTACTGCTAATTCTATGTCATGAGTAGGATAAACTTTCTCATAATCCTTTAGTTGTCGTGACGCATACGCAATGACCTTGCCATGTTGTATGAGCACGCAACCCAGTCCTCTATGTGAAGCATCACTATAAACTAAAAAATTCCTCGTATCATCTGGTAAAGATAATACAGGTGCTTCACTTAACCTTCTCTTCAGTTCCTGAAAACGGTTCTCACACTTCTCCGACCGCACATACTTCACAGACTTCCTCCTCAAATTTGTCAATGGAGTAGCTATTTTAGAAAAGTCCTGGATGAACCTTCGATAGTATCCCACTAACCCTAGGAAACTATGCACCTCGGTTGGTGTTTTCGGCTTCTCCCAATTAATAACTGCTTCCACCTCGCTGGATCCACTGAAATCCCATCTTTGTCAATAACGTGCCCTAAAAACTGCACTCTTTCAAGCCAAAATGTTATAACTAGAAACTCTAATGACTATAATGAGTCCTGAACGTCGTCTTAGGTATATCCTCCTTCCTCACTTTCAGTTGATGATACCTTGTACGCAAATCTATCTTAGAAAAATACTTTGCCCCTTTCAACTGATCAAATAGATTATCGATCATAGGCAATGGGTATTTATTCTTGATCGTTAACTTGTTTAACTCACGATAGTCGATACAAAGTCGTAATGATACATCCTTCTTCTTTACAAACAATACCGATTCTCCCCATGGAGAAACACTCTGTTGAATGTACTTCATGTCTAATAATTCTTGTAGTTGAATCATTAGCTTCTTCATTTCTACCGGTGCAATCTGATATGGTGCCCTAGAAACTGGTGTCGCTCCTGGTAGCACATCGATCACAAATTCGACCTCCCTATCCAGTGGAAGACCTGGTAACTCAATTGGAAATAAATTTGCGAATTCTTGTAACATAGGTATATGTTCTGATGATGCTCCCACTCTCTGGGTATCAACAACATAGCACAGGTATCCTACACACACCTTCTTCAACATCTTCCTAGCTTGTGTTATGGTTAGACAACAAGAGCGTCTTGGTGATTTACTACCGTAGAAAACTACCTTGGGTTTCTTAGAAATCCGAAGGTTCACACTTTTTTTTTTTGACAATCTATTATCGCTCCATGGTTAAACAACCAATCATCCTGAGAATTATATCAAATTATCCCAACCTTATCGGTATAAGATCTACCGATAATTTGTTACCTCTAATATCTACATAACAATTCCTATGAATATGCTCAATGGGAATTATATCTTCATTTGCTACCTTAATGTTTAAAGGTATTTCTAATCTTTCCGGGAGTAATCCTAATCATTTAGCAAATTCACATGCTATAAAAGAACAAGTAGCACCCGAATCAAATAGCACTTAAGCATTTATTTCATTGACCGGGATAATACCTACTACTACATCCGCTGATGCAACCGCATCTTGGACAGCATATTAAACGTACGGGTCGTAGGTCTACCCGATGGTGCTGGTCCAGTAATGGCTAACTTACCGCTAGTAATACCCTTGCTACCCTTCGACCCCTTCTTGGGGAAATTCCTCACCATGTGGTCCATCGACCCATATACAAAACACCTCTGGTTCTTCTTAGGGTTAGGACAATTGGGTGAAATATGACCCTTCTGCCCACAGATATAAAAATTGGCTTCCCCTTAAGACAAACTCCTGGATGAGCCTTCCCGCATGTCTTGCACGCTTCGATTATATGCTTAAGATTCCCTTGTTTTACTTTAATATTCCCAGGGTTAAGACCCTTCCGCTTGGGTGTACTTTCGCTGCCACTAGCTCCCTCCGTCTTAGATACGCCCTCTCTTTTATTCTGATTCTTCCTCTCTTTGTGGTATTGGCTTAAAGCCTCACTACTACCCTTGGCAATAATTGTCATCTCCAGGATTGTTCCAAACGAAGCGCTCTGAAACACAGAAATCCTGCTATAAAGCCAGGGCTTCAGTCCCTGCTCAAACCTACGAGTCTTCCTCTCATCATTGTCCACTTGATGTGGAGAAAATCTCCATAATTCATTAAACTTGGCTGCGTTTGGGGAACCGTCATGTCCCCCTGCTTAAATTCTAGAAACTTAATCTCTATCCTACCCTGTATGCTCGTAGGAAAGTAGTTCTTGAAGAAGACCATCTTGAACTTTTCCCATATAACAGCACCTGCTCCAGCCCCACTCTGGTGAGCCTCCCACCAGAAGTTGACTTCTCCCTTCATCATATAGGTCGAAAAAGAAGTCTTTTGCGCCTCCCGAATGTTTGTGATTACAAACGCCTTCTTAATTTCTTTCACCTATGTCTAGGCCTTGATAGGGTCTGTAGTTCCTTTGAACTTCGGTGGACCCACACTTTTAAACTCCTTAAAGGTAGTCATTCGAGCTACCCTAGGGACCACTGGTGCTCTACCTCCATCTTGGTTAAATGCAACCGTTAATAAATTAACGAACTCCTTCATAGAGTTGTTCTGACCCTCTTGATTCTCATTATGGGATTCAGCTTCCTGATTACGTTGTCTCCTTCTTGGTGGTATTTTTCTGTTTAAATAAATAAAGTCTCATTATTATTTATTTCTTCCTTTTACTTAGTTATTATTTATCAAACAATAACTCATACTAAAATCAAGCACATTTAATAAAAACCTCGTTATATTAATATATTTTTTCATAGTTCAGAACTATTTACATATTGGTTCCATAGTCAGGGCTATTACATTTCTATGCTGCGATTGACTATCACAAAAATTGGGATTTACAAAAAGACTACCCTAAAGTTATACAAAAGAGGATTTTATGTCACTACACAGATACACAAAATATTTAATATCTATACTTCTTTTATCTACTACTAGCACTGCCTAACAGCATTCTCATGCTTCTGGTTCGCAAGAATGGACACAATATCCCGACTGATAGTATGACAAGTTTACCCCAACTCAATTGAATAACAAGCAATTTTCAGCTTGAAATCCTCATGAGCACTCTCATGGATGTAAGACATTCGTGCTATCTTCAGGTTTTTCTCTCCCAGTTCTTTGCGAAGCTCAACGGCTTCGTTCTTATAATCCATCGCCTTATTCTTTATGAGCACCTTCTCATCATGCTCTAATTCAAAATTTTCTTCTGCAGACTCCTTTGCTTCGTAGAGGTTACTAACTGTTCGGTTTGTAATATTCAAGAACGCAATCAAATTAGAGAAATAAGCGGAAACGTGGAAAATTAGAGTTTAAAATTTTTACAAACCATATACCCGGATCATCCTTTATGCGCAATTATTAATTAAACGAAAATATGAAGGACAAGAATCATACCCTTGAAGATCCGAGCTTCCTCAGGTACAAGTTCACCTCCAATCCTTTTCGCGATCAACTTGAATCCACCGGGTTTGGTTCCTTCCTTTGATCAACGTTAGCCACCCAATTGTTTGGCCTCTAGAGGTGATCCACCAAGGAATAATAAAGATTCAAGAAAATGGGTGGTTGGCTAAACCCTAATTTTTCTATCTCTATAGAAAAGGAGCGTACTCTCCAACCATTGGAATAACCTAGTCTTGATATCTGACATAAGACTCCTCTTATAAAGATATCAAGTAACCCTATTAAAATAAGGTATTACTTAATTAAACCCTTTTAATTAAAGGGGCTCCCTAATCTTATTAGGGATAATTAATTAAACTCCTTTAACTAATTTTCCTTCCTAATCCAATTAGGAATAAATAAGAGTACTTATATTAAATTAATTCCTAAACTCTTTTAGAAATTAAAATAATAATAATAATTGTAATAATATTAATAAGACTCCTCTTATTAATTTATATTTAATATTTCTAAAATATTAAATAATAATATTAAGCTATTTAATTTATTCTATCACCATAGATTAAATTAAATATACATAACTTTATATTATTACGATTATGCCATTAACTTCTTAAATAATTATTCTTCCTTTTTATGGTGTGACCCTTTAGGTTCTCCATATTAAACCGGTTGTGAATAAATCAATTAGAACAATTCTAATCTTATTTAAATAAATAAATTAAATAATTTATTTATTTAAATAAATAATATTTATTCTACAATAGGATAAGCCTCCTAGCGATCAACGACTTTCCGGATAATATAGATTTCAACATTAATCATAAAAGAACCTTTGAGTAAATAGTTATCGACAATTCAATCCTTCCACCATACAATGTCCCAATTAAATATAAGACATGGAATTTCATCACAATTCTTATTTTATTTAATTATATGTATTTCGATCCTTAAATGCACAACTCCAAATAATGCAAATTAGAAACTCCTTTCTAATTTCATTACGCCGCCAAGGACTCTTGGGTTGTCATTTATCGAATCACATAGGACATTTCTCTTCTTTTATTAGAAGTGGTAGATTCTTTATTGATCATATATTATCTCCATGTACAACTTGTTATACCCAAGCATACCCTTTGATATACCCTAAGGGTCTTAAGGAATAAGTTAAAGTATAACTCATCATACACAAGATACTATGATGATCTCAAGTCCAAGGATCACTTGACTACTATCACTACTGAGAATTCCTATTGATGAGACAAGTTAAACTCCATTAGGTATTCCTTAGCGAGCCACGCTCAAATGAACTTATTCTCTAATAAGCACCTACATACTTGCTTTAGTGTCTCCACACAAATGATCATGAGATCAATCATCCTCATCCAATGAGCAAGCAACGATGTACCAATCTATCCCGGATTCACTAATCCCCAATTTAGTAATCCAATGATTGGGAACTATTTTAGTTTTAAGCTTTCTAAGAATTTAGATCTCATTAGAATGATCATCATCATTATTCTAAAAGCATTGCTTAAAACTATGGGTTTATCACATATTATAAAATAGCATCATGTAGATAATTAAAAGCCTTTAATAAATTAATACTTTTTATTAATAAATGAATAAGATTGTTACAAAGTATATGCTTTATCATCAAACATGATTGGCTTGTGTGCATACTACTTTCAATCTCCCACTTGCACTAAAGCCAATCGTCATGGTATCTCATACTCTTCTTCTCTAAGTGACGATTATCCTGCTGTTGGATAAGCTTTAGTTAATGGATATGTAATATTGTTCATGAGAGTCCACTATCTCTATAGTGATTTCCCATCTTCAATGATTCTAATAATCAAATGAAAGTGCCACAACACATGTTTAGATCCAAGATGAGACTTAGGAACTATTCTTAGTTACAGTAATGAACTTTAATCCAAACAATCAACTTGCGACTTCATTTATAGCTATATACTTTGTCTTTATCACTAAACCAAAGAACTCTCTTTCTTTGTTTGGAACCTTTCCAATTCAATCGCACCACTTGTTCAAGATAACGCTTTACCTTAAAGTGAATTTTCATCATCTTGGTGCATCGAAAAACTTGAGTCTGTTAAGCCCTCTAGTTTTAATTTAGACCCACCATGAATATGATCACATCCTTAGTGCCGGTTAAGCACTTTAAGATGTTTTTCACTGACTCATAGTGAACTTCTCCATAATATGACTGATCAACATCAGGTCTCGTACATTTCATTGCATACATGATTGTCACTCATGCGACCTCTCTTTTCAGGAGTCTGTGGGGACTATTAAGAGAGATACACTCTATAGCTCATCGACATGAGACATCTCTTGGAGTTTGCCATGCTAAACGACTTTAGCATCAAATGAATATACGTTCCTTGGGTTAAGTCGAGCATCCTCTTGTATCTATCTATATAGATTTCATCCCTAATTAAGATACTCTTCCCAAACCATTCATGGAGGAATGTTTAGACAACTTTATCATTACTGATTGTAGCATTAGTATGTCATTCCTTATCCGTAGTATATCAACATATAATACTAGAAATTTCACGACGCTCCCACTGACCCTTTTGTACACACTAGAACTCTTACCTCATCGTATGTAACTCGGATCATCATTCTATCATGATGCGTGCCTCATCGTCATCATCCATGATGAATCTATACCTCCTAGGTATCTTGGACTATTCGCATTTATGATTTGGTTTGTGGTACAATAGGTCTATCTACAGGTTCCTCTAATTTGACTTATAGTATTTTGTGGTTCTTGAACTCTTCAAGATCTATTATCCTCCCACTAGCCCCTTCAATAATAAACACATTTATCTTAGAAGGCCGCGTGTTTCGCAACAAACACCTTTTGCTAAGTAGGATTATAGAAAATATACCCTAAACTTACTTTAGGATGTCCCACAAATTGTACTTGTCAAATCTTGTCCCAAGCTTATCCTTTGAAACCTTTTCACATAAGTTGGACAACCCCTTATCTTAACATACTTAAGATTAGGAATCCTCCCCATCCATAACTTTTATGGAGTCTTGAAATAGGATTTTGAGGTTACCATTTTCGTGAGATATGTCGACCATTTCTAGGACATTATCCCGGAAGGATCTTTGGAATGTCGGTAAAATCATTATGGACCGCACCATGTCCAACAAGGTACGATTTTTCCTTTCGGATACATAAATCATTTTTATTATATCGAGGAGGCGTCCATTATTAGAACACCATTTGAGATGATCTAGAAACTTATTGCACAAGTATTTATTCCTTGATCTAATCAAAGAATCTTAATACTTTGCCAATTTGTTTCACTTACTCAATTCTTTGAACCTTTCAAATAATTCATACTTGTATTTCGATAAATACACACATTCAACTCTTTGAATGATCATCTCCTTTTCTTATACTAATTTGTTCAATATGCAAAATTATTTTCATGTAAGTCAAGTATACAAAATTTATTAAGTAATATTCAGTTCTATACAAAACATTATTATTGTAAATAGAACAACAATTGTTCTTAATTATAATACCAAAGATTTCATTGTCCAACAATAAAATGGAAATAATATTTTTAACAAGAACCGGAATACAATAACAACTTATTCGACTAAATAGATTTTCCGTAGGCATTGCTAAACTATAAGTTTCTATGGCTAATATGGCAACCTTTGTTACATTTCCTTACATAGGTTTACTTATATTTGTTTAGCTTTACTACCATTTGGTCCCTTCATAAATCTATATTTATGATAACCAAAGTCGATATCCAATACCCAAGTAGAACCTCGACTTAAAGAAAAATTTATTTTAAATCATGAACAAATTTGTATTTGTAAATCAAACTTCACTAAGCTTCTTTGGTTAGCCTCTGCAAGATGCTTCTCGCAGCTTTCTTTTCCAAAGGTTCAGGCTTATTGCGAAAGGAAGCAAACACCTTTGCTATCTCAGATCTGCTTTTGTTCTTATTATCCTTTATTTTTGCCTTTATATTTACCTTCTTAGAATCGTTCTTCTTTCGGAAGATCCTTTGGCCCCTACCAAGTAAGACTTGGTCTTTCTTGGTTGGAAAGTGACTCTCAACATTTTTCAACATGTTAAGCAAATCAATGAGGTCGATATCTAGCTTGTTCATATGAAAATTCACAACAATTGTGAAAGGAGTCAGGGAGTGAGGGCAAGATCAAATCTTGGCTCAACTCTCCATCCATGACAAAACCCGTTGTCTAATTGATCAATCAAATTGATTATGTTAAGAACTTTTTATGCATACTATAGTGCCATTGGCCATTCTAGATCGGAAGAGCTCCTTAGATATCTCGATATCTATCGCCCCACTTTCCTCACCATCAACTACTTGATGCGGGGAATATAGTAAGAGCATCCATAGTTTCATCGCCGACGTCAAGCTCGTTACTCATGGATGCGAGCATGATGCATCGAGCCAATCGGTGTGCATCATCTTGCCACTTTCTAAAAGTAGCAATCTCTTCCTCAGAGGCATTATGCGCAACCATTGCGAGGATAGGCGTATTAAGGACATAAGATAGCTTTTCAGCTATGAGAACTATTCTCAAATTCCTTAACCAATCCGTTTAATTGATGCGGTTAAATAACATCTAATATATTTCGCAGTGATAGTAATTTAGGCATTGTAAAATTCTGTAAATGAATTTGTAATTAACAACATTTTAACATACATTCTTTTATTAATTACCAAAATAAATTAGGTCTTGTTTTAAATTGGCATCTCCCACTATTTTCTTCAAACTATATTACCTCACATATAGTTAAGCAAAATCTAATTAAAGATTAGCTAGTGAGAATAAGGATCCCATTTCAAATGTATATAGCCTTGTGGTGACACAACAAACTATATATAAATAAATAGGTAGACAACTTTTGTCAATTACATCAACTATGCAACTCCTTTTATTTTGCCTCTTAGATTATTTTGATCAAGTGGTGGTACATCCGAATCAAAATTATCCAAGTTAAGTCCGACCTAGCACTCCATATATTCAAAAAAGAAAAATATCATCCTTGTGGTGACACAACAAAACAATATTGTTCAATTTTCTTTATAAGCATCAAATGTGATAAATTAACATCTTAAATACTTAATACTTGCCTTGTGGTGACACAACAAACTCATATTAAATATTTAATACTCTATTAATTTTATCATGCTAGAAGGCGACGTTCGATATTCCAAATATCTTTGAACGCTTAGGACTTAATATAAAAATTTGAGGGGATTGTTATTAAAATGTCTCATCTTGTTTAGGGCGCATGCACATATATATATAAAATACGCGTCATATTAATTAACATGCGAAGTATGTTTGCATAATATAATATATATATATATATATATATATATATTATAAGCATGAACATATAGAATACTATATTTTACCTGGATTGATTATGGACTTTATTCTAGTTTGGTTCACTAGAGCCACCAAGTGAACCAAAAGGTCAAACCTAGGGGTGCAAGAATTAATATTTAAATATAACTATTACATTTAAACCCGGGCTCCATTACAAACGGGTCTTTCAAGCTCCTTGCTCCTTGCTTCCTTGATCTCCAATTCTTCAAAATTAATTCTAACTATTCCTATTACAAAACTATTTAAAATAAATAGAAGCCTTGATCGTGAATAAGGGAAGTACATAGGAGGAGATAGAATTTACATTAAGAAAAATTAGAGAAGACGAGGCACGCAGACCCCATTTAATAAAACCCATACATTCATGCATCCAACTAAAATAAAATCCAATCACATGGTCAATAGTCCATAATCAATCCCATTTATTATCATACACATCACCATATGCATCAATAAATAACATTCATCTTATGAATAATAAACATTCAATATATATATTGATATCATTTAATGGGCAAATTTAGTTAGTATAAAATCTAATTTTGAATCAAAATAAACTCCTTTATTTTAATCCAAATTTAAATCAAAATAAAACTATTTTATTTTAATTTATCCAATTTTGAATAAAATAAACTATTTTATTTTAATCAAAATCTTTAATCAAAATAAACTCTTTTATTTTAATTAATTATGGAATCCAATTCCATGTAAAAAAAACTTTATTAAAGGAAACATGGATTTTCTTTTCCTATTCACAAATAAACTCTTTTATTTTGAATAATATGAAATCTTATTTCATATCTAAATAAACTCCTTTATTTAAGAAAATTAGGATTTCTTTCCTATTCACAAATAAACTCTTTTATTTTGAATAATATGAAATCTTATTTCATATCTAAATAAACTCCTTTATTTAAGGAAACATAGAATCCAATTTCAACTCCAATTAGTTAGCATAAAATTTAATTTTAAAATTAAAATAAACTTTTTATTTTAATATTAAAATAAACTTTTTATTTTAAGATTAAAATAAACTTTTATTTTAATAATAAAATAATTAAAAACATATTTTATATATATATATATATATATATATATATATTACGGTAATACATATATATTATATATATATAATATATGTAATCTAACTTCCCTTTTGTTCCTTCACGTGGCCTTCGGTCATTCTAAGTTAATATAATATATATATATAATCCAGCTTAATTACATGATAGCGCCTTAGACCAACTCGGCCATCTCAACATTTTGAGATATGTAATCATATGTATATAATATCAACATCTCATTACAGCAACATGAACTATATATAATAACCGAATCATGCATCAATAACAGGACAGCGGTTTTGGGGAAAAAAAATGATTCGCGAATTTCGTAATTCAAAAGTAACAGGTGATCACCCACGAATTCGGTAAACAACAAAACAAAACTGTTTCCGAAAAAAGTTTTCAGAATTTTTATTTTTTAATTTAATTTTATACAATAAATTATGCCCAATTAAATTGTTTTAAACACATATCAATATACATATCAAATTTAATAATTAATAATTTGCATAAAGGTTTGGCTCTGATGCCACTATTCGGTTTGTAATATTCAAGAACGCAATCAAATTGCAGAAATAAGCGAAAACGTGAAAAATCAGAGTTTAAAATTTTTACAAACCATATACCCGGATCATCCTTTATGCGCAATTATTAATTAAACGAAAATATGAAAGACAAGAATCATACCCTTGAAGATCCGAGCTTCCTCAGGTACAAGTTCACCTCCAATCCTTTTCGCGTTCAACTTGAATCCACCGGGTTTGGTTCCTTCCTTTGATCAACGTTAGCCACCCAATTGTTTGGCCTCTAGTGGTGATCCACCAAGGAATAATAAAGATTCAAGAAAATGGGTGGTTGGCTAAACCCTAGTTTTTCTATCTCTATAGAAAAGGAGCGTACTCTCCAACCATTGGAATAACCTAGTCTTGATATTTGACATAAGACTCCTCTTATAAAGATATCAAGTAACCCTATTAAAATAAGGTATTATTTAATTAAACCCTTTTAATTAAAGGGGCTCCCTAATCTTATTAGGGATAATTAATTAAACTCCTTTAACTAATTTTCCTTCCTAATCCAATTAGGAATAAATGAGAGTACTTATATTAAATTAATTCCTAAACTCTTTTAGAAATTAAAATAATAATAATAAGCGTAATAATATTAATAAGACTCCTCTTATTAATTTATATTTAATATTTCTAAAATATTAAATAATAAATATTAAGCTATTTAATTTATTCTATCACCATAGATTAAATTAAATATACATAACATATTATTACGATTATATCATTAACTTCTTAAATAATTATTCTTCCTTTTATGGTATGACCCTTTAGGTTCTCCATATTAAACCGGTTGTGAATAAATCAATTAGAACAATTCTAATCTTATTTAAATAAATAAATTAAATAATTAATTTATTTAAATAAATAATATTTATTCTACAATAGGATAAGCCTCCCTAGCGATCAGCGACTTTCCGGATAATATAGATTTCAACATTAATCATAAAAGAACCTTTGAGTAAATAGTTATCGTACAATTCAATCCTTCCACCATACAATGTCCCAATTAAATATAAGACATGGAATTACTGTCAAGTCTTATTTTATTTAATTATATGTATTTCGATCCTTAAATGCACAACTCCAAATAATGCAAATTAGAAACTCCTTTCTAATTTCATTCTCGCCTTAACCAAGGACTATTGGGTTGTCATTTATCGAATCACATAGGACATTTTCTTCTTTTATTAGAAGTGGTAGATTCTTTATTGATCATATATTATCTCCATATACAACTTGTTATACCCAAGCATACCCTTTGATATACCCTAAGGGTCTTAAGGAATAAGTCAAAGTATAACTCATCATACACAAGATACTATGATGATCTCAAGTCCAAGGATCACTTGTACTACTATCACTACAGGAATTCTTATTGACAAGCAAGTAAAACTCCATTAGGTATTCCTTAGCGAGCCACGTTCAGTGAACTTATTCTCTAATAAGCACCTACATACTTGCTTTAGTGTCTCCACACAAATGATCGTGAGATCAATCATCCTCATCCAATGAGCAAGCAACGTATGTACCAATCTATCCGGATTCACTAATCCCCAATTTAGTAATCTAATGATTGGGAATTGTTTTAGTTTTAAGCTTTCTAAGAATTTAGATCTCATTAGAATGATCATCATCATTATTCTAAAAGCATTGCTTAAAACTATGAGTTTATCACATATAATAAAACAGCATCATGTAGATAATTAAAAGCCTTTAATAAATTAATACTTTTTATTAATAAATGAATAAGATTGTTACAAAGTATATGCTTTATCATCAAACATGATTGGCTTGTGTGCATACTACTTTCACTAACCTCCTCCCTCGGGTTCTGCACATCAGTGCGCAGTTGCACATTCTGATCAAGCACCGCCAGATATAATGCTCTCATTGCCTTTGCTGATGTTGTCTCTAGTGTAAGTATCACTGTATTGACTGATGCTACCTCCATATCCTCGTCTTCATCAGCCACCACATTGAAATATGATGTCGATCCCAAATTCTCTAAGTCCTCAAACGGATATTCCTCATCTAGCTCAGACTCCTCTATGTTCACCATTAGTACCTTCGCCAGTGGCATTGGTATAGGTATTAGCATGTTAACTAACTCCTCGCTCACCACATGTATATCCTTGTACATAGAGCTATCGATTGACATCTACAATAACACATAACATGTTGATTAGTACATAATACACAATATTATAAGCACAAATCACATTTAATTTATTTAAGGTTAATTTCCATCTTTTAAATCTTTCGGTAATAAGCTTCCTCAATACTTACTTAAGAACTCTACTTGAATTCCTTTACTTCCAACTTCTTCTACTATTACCAAGGTTATTAGCCTAAGGTTCTTCCCCCCTTAAGTTTTATAACTTAATGCTTTGATACCAACTTGTGACGCCCCCAAATTCGGGTACTTTCAACCCACAGATATAGTGCTACACGGTACTACTAACTATACATTCATTCCAATGAAAAAAACATTATGATGAGTGTATTTACTAAATTCTTATTATAATAATAATAAATCATTTCCCAGGTTCTGTTACCCATTACATTTTTTATTGTCATAGTATAAGTTCATACAAATATACTAGTCTATTACAGGATAATCTATTTATCTGTATTGGCTTTGCCTTTATCCTAACCGGAACCCTCGGTTCGTTTGTTCTTAGCTGCAATCATATAATTCAAGCAAGAAGTGAGCATAATTAGCTCAGCAAGTCTAACAATATAATATATGCACCACATCAAGAATCATATGATTTATTCTCGCTAACTAAACAAATAGTTATGAAGTACTATGAAGCATCGAAATAGCACATTTCATTCTATTAAAACAATTCCAAAGTACATACAGTAACTTAGGAATTCTGGGCAGGTCAAAAGACCATGAACATTCTCTTTGGTTTTCATTCATGAAAAGGACAACCCGGCACTAAGACCGTAAGTCTGATATATCTTACGAGCACTTCTAAGTGATCAGCCTATAGTACTCTATGTTGATCAACACTCATCCGTAAAACGTATTTATGCTTAAGTTTCGGCAACCTTGTGTGCCCACTGAATAAAAAACATAAAATACCTTTGTTTATTCATACTCAGGCTTACCTTTGAATCCGTACCAAACAATTAGCATAGGATAGCGTTATCCATACTATATTGAAAGACTTGTAAGCAAATTAATCAAACTCGTAAGGTTCATCTAGCCGAGTTAAAACTGGCATCGACTCTTTCATAAAACAATTCGTGCATGATATAACATGAATCACAGAAACTTGACTAACACAAAGGTCAGACAAGCGTTGGGGAAACTTGCCTTTAAGCGTCTTCTTTTTTTAAGTTCAACCGTTCTCAGCCTTTACAGTTTCTACATGATATATTCACATAGCACACTAAAATTAGCTACAAAACAATCTAAACACATTATTTGTACCAACTTCTTTCTCTTCTATGTCTTAATCGAATTTATTTCATTAATAATTTTTGTTCAAGCTTATTTAATGATCATTACTGCTTGTTAACATTCATGACGGCTTATTAACATTACATGTCATAAACCAAACATCATCGCTCATAGTTAAGTATCACAATAGATGTAACCCTAATCGGTTCGGTAGTTCGGACATATTTCCCCCAGATTACCAATATCGGATTTCCTATAAGAATTATATAAGTTTTATCTTCATTTCCCATCATTCTCGTACTACGCATATCTATTACATTCCACATAACCTTACGACATGCACTTAACCCGAATACCATTCACGGTTCACATTTTTGCATTTTGCGTTCTTCGTTTAAATACATTTAATTCCTAAAATAATCACTATACATGTTATTTAGGAATTGTCTCTTCATGTATATTAAGTATATGCATGTCCCATAATTACCACGTTAAAAGTTGGGTTAACAAATGTTCGCGTTAGAAAAGTTTTCCCCTTAAGGGCGTTGCAGCGCTTGTGACGCCTCCAAATTCAGACCACACTTGTCTCAAATTTGGTTTTCACGTACTAACTCTAATAACATACTAAAATCACAACTGAATAATAGAATAAATTACATTGTTATAATATAATTATTCTCGTCCCAAGGGTTCGTAACTTAAACATCTCTTACATACCTAAAACATAATTGAGATATAACTAATACATAGTACAACTTATGTCATTACATGAATATAATATTCTTCCCTAAATATAATCTACTCGGTAGCTTTGCCCTTGCCCTTATCAATGCCTGAGGGTCCGCCTTTCTCTGCCTTAACTGAAATGTTTTTAGGGAAAGTAAGAATGAACAACAAGTTTACCCAGAAAATAATATAGCAATAAGGGTTCTCAATATAGTTTTAGCTTCTCAAGGGTACAACAATAATGATAGTTCAAAGATAATATGAAGTATCAATAGTCTTCAATAATAGTCGCTAAGGACAGAACATATCAATAAGATTCAGTGATTAATTAATTCAAGATTTTAAAGTAATGAATACTATGCAGTCACTAAGGACTATGAACTTCTCCTAGAATTAACAGTAATAAACTAATAATTATACAAAATGAGCACAAAAGGTGATCAGCCTAATGTACCCTATGTCATGCATAACATTTAATCATTCTCATGTGCGCACGTCGGTTCCCCGACAAATATAAAATTCCCCTACCAAGAGTGTTGTTCATCTCAGTTATAAGAGTTCGCACCAAGTTAATTTGGTTTGGATATCTTTTTATCATATACCGATAGTCTAGCCGAATCAATGGCTTAGACAACTTTCTTTTAAAATATACACATGAGCAATTATCATCTGAATCAAGGTTCGAAAAAAAATTCATTTCTAAACTACGAAGTATTAAGTCATAAGATCTGAATCATACTTTTAAGGATTTACTTGTATAACCAATAATAGTACAAGCTCAAGTAATGCTCAATAAAGAGAAGGGTTCGAGTACTTACCTCAAGCATAGTTTACCAAAGTATAGCTTATCAACACTTTTTGAATCCTAACATAATATAGTTGTGTGTATAGGATATTTATTAGTTACGTATACTCATGCATGATATGTAAGTTTAAACGCACACATAAACGTCTAACTTAGTTACATAATCTATACATACTACATCACATATATTACATACTCATAGCACACATTCAGTTTATAAGACATCATGAAATCAAACAACATAGTTTGAAATCCTATTTTGACTCAACGTTCAAAAGTTTATAAACATATATCCCCTTTATGATCTTTATCATTAGCATGCTTATAGATATTTCAATTACTGTGCTTAAACATGTATTACATATTTAGACATCAACAGAAGCATGCATTACATCTCATATCACAAACAAATTAAACAGGTAACACTGCAGGATGGCGCAGTTGCGCCCTGGTTAGGCTTAGGGATGGTGCAGCTGCGTTGTCCCCTGGCCAGCCCAGAGTTGAGCTTTTGCTTTTCTTGGACCAGCCTTACGATAACAACACATAGTATATTAGTATGTTAAAGGGTCTAGCATGCTTTTACAGTGATCCTACACGTATTCTTGGTATGTTATGGTTTTAGCTTAGGATTTCAAATGAGTAAGGCCAATCAAGTTCATGAAATTACAAAGGCTACTATGTCCACCATGCATACATGTGAGGTAGTCATTAAGTCTGTTAATATGTATGTTTACAAAGGTTCTCATTCTATACACAAAACTAGTATTAATTATTTCCCTCAAAACATCTCTAACTTATGCTTGAGTAACTTTTAATGTGTATAACTAAAATGAGCATACGTATGTAATATGTGTGGCTACATAAGAAATATAAATCACACATGTTCTAAGTTTAGACTGTGCACCACATTATGTTTAATAGATTATAACACATTCAAGTTTGTTTTGAAAAATTATTTTAAACCAAATGGGAATTTCATCTTAGTACATGTATATAACCTTGAATTACATCTCATGTGTAACTATATCATATATGCATGTTCACAAGATCAGAACTTAAAGTTCATTAGTTTCATCAAAGCCTATTTTCAAAAATATCTTTTTCTTTATTACATTCATACTAACACCAACCAAATCATTCATGATATGCCAAGGAACCTAAATCCTTATGTTAACTTATTTCCATGCATGTTCAAGTCATATCAGCATGCTAGAATTAACAAGATTGAAAACAGAAGTCAAAATCACATCTTAGGGTCCGGCGCAGTTACGCCCTTCCTGAACCAGCTCTAATAAGATACTCTGTTTTGTAGAGTATCAACCCAGTTTGAATTTCTTTCAATTAAGCACACTTAACTCATTCTTAGAGACTCTATACATGTATACAAACTTCATAAACACTTAATAGCATGCTAATTTATACTAATTCTCAGAGAACTTAAGAAATTTCAATAATTTGACAAAGCTCAAAATTAAAAACAAAAGTCAAAATATATACCTCTTTAAGCTTAAATTAAACTTCCTTACTTCTCTGATTCTACTCCCTCAATTCTTAGCAACTCCACTCTCAAATGCAACTTAACAAGAAATCTCAGCAACAAAGAAAATGAAGGGAAATGCTCAATTTGTAGAAAATTCACTGATCATGCCAAGCCATTGTCCAAAAAATCAAACCAAAGGATGGAAGAAAAATTCATTGGATTGAGAGAGTTTTGTGAAAAGAGATCACCAACTCCCTCTCCCCCATATCTTAGTTCATAATCATGGCTAATGTAGCCTTCAACTGCCGACTAATTTATACACAATATAGAGTTAGGCTACTGTTGAGCACAGTGTTGGTCATTACTTTTGGGACACGGTTAAATCCCATCAGCTATATTACATAAGGCTTAGTTTGGTTTCTTTAATTCCCAAAATGTAATTTTAATGTGTTAATGCTACTTCATAATGAAAAGTTAGGGATTATATATGTACCCATATCATATAATTCATGTACATTAGATCCACATAATTTAATATTTATAACATGTACGGACTCAATTTAATTGATCACTAATAATTTAATATCTCCTTTTACACATCGAAGATTGAAATAAATATTTTAATAGTACATATTTATTTACTCCAATATTTTAGTGTACACATTTAATTGTCTCATCACACAGGATAAGGTAACAAAACTTATCTAAATCAACTTTATGATTACTATATAGTTTTTGTATAGCATTATCCACAATTAAGTGTCACACCTCATTTAATCTTATGTAGTAGGTAATTATATGATATTACTACCCACATTTTCCCATATTATACATAGTGGCATGAAATAATATTTAGTAATAATGTTCACATTAATAATAATCGTAACTGATCCACTATTTTACTTATTCTTTATTAATGTGAATAAACCATCTTTATAATTCATGCACACAGTGGAAATTATTTTCCAAGTCTTCTACTCTGCCAGAAGCTAGCTTCGGGTTTGGTTCTGATCTGAGAGTAGTAGCGATTACCATCGGAATTTCTCATACTTAGTAACTGTTGCATTTAGTTCATTAATCTCCTCATTTAATTGATAGTACACTTATTTATTATCTTGCCACACTAGACAATTAAATATAATTATGTAAATTAATTTACTCCTTAATATTCTATTATTCATAATAACAATTAATTAATTATATAATATTAATTAATTATTCACTTCTTAATTTATTCATCTCTTAATTAAATTAACCCACTTAACTTCCATTCTCATGCCACACAAGGCATTCCACAATTCTTAATTCTGATATAAATTCAATTTAAATTAATTGAATTACTCATCTCACAACACATCAATATTTATATTCAAATAAATATTCATTTTCTTATTATATCAAAATAATATTTATTTCATGAAATTCACAGTTCTTACAGCACCAAACACAGTTATAAAAAGTCGACTACTGGTACCGACTAGCAAGATAGCTAAACCCCCCGCTTGGTATACTATGTGCTTAATTTCTTAGGCTTTGTGACACCCCAAAATCTGGGTACTTCATTCCCACAAGACTTGGTGTTCACTTTCCATTCATTCATGTCTAACTACCCAATTGTAATGACATTTAAACAGTAAATCCTCCCATTTAAAAGGGTTACATAATTAAATTAATACGTCTCCCAGGTTATCTAACCTTTAACGTACATCAAGTGCGAAAATTAAAGTAATTACATCACATCATTTAAAATAAAGTTTATAATCATGAAAGCCAATAAATTACAAGTCTTCATCACTTGTTCATTTTTTCTTTCCCTTTGCTAGTGGTAGGTTCATCGATCTTCTCAACCTTAGCTGCAATAATTATATATATGCAAGTGAGCAAAACAAATGTTCACTTGAAATAACAATGAATAACAACAGCATAATAATTACCAATGAATTGGCTCAACAGAACTGAATAATACCTTATCAGTGATAATTAAGAACTGAAATCAAAATGTGAAATATATCTGAGGGTCACAAGACCACGAACTATGTCCAAGGTTATAAGTAATCTTTCAACTTAAACCTAAACAGTCATAAGACTGTAGGAACTCCTCGTACTTAGGGTGATCTTCCCTTCATACCATGTATTATGCACAAACATCTAAATGCATCGCGTAAATAATTCCCCTATAATAGGGTTGTTCTTCTCTGTTTTAGAATACAAGTCTGCATCAAAGAAAGTTTGGTTTGGATAAGCTTCAAGGGTAATTTAGAGTTTAACGATCATCAACTAAGGATTAGTTGAATCAACAAAGTTCAATATCAATTCGAATGATCAATAACAACATAATATGGAATAATTAAGAATCATAGATGAACCAACTATATTAAAGTCAGGTTTAGAAATAAACTAGAAAGCATAAGCATTGAGTAATACATTAAACCTTGCTTGAACAATATTAAGCTAACACTATAATCTTTTGGAATAAGAGAATTGAATTATTGAACATGCACTAATGAATAACAAGCTGAGAACGAAACTTGCTCAATATAACAATAAAGATTAGAAACTGTGTAAAGTAAATGAGATAGGACAACTCATTTAGAGATTTAAGTTCAAGAACTTGTATTCGTTTTAAAGAGAATAAAATTGGGAAAATTTGCTTAATTATAAACAATTTAGGATATATATCAAACAAGGATTAGAGTTCACAACTTGCTTAAATAGAGTTTAGAGTTAAAGAACTTGCTCAAATAAAGTTTATGGGTAAAGAACTTGTCTCGTGCGTAAGCTATAAATTACAACACCTACACATATTATTAGAATCACAACATCTATTAGATACACTAACATCCACTTTTCAAATTAAAACTCATTTTTAGTTAAACTTGTTACTTTAGTACAAGTTTCAATTCACGCCATATACACTTCAGAAATCACAAGTATTAGATTTGAAACACTTATTCACTAACTCATGTGTTCAATAAATCACAACATCACATTTTCAAAACTTACTAATTTTTACAACTTTGGAATTACCACTTACATGATACAAAGCTGTTATAGTATCTTCATTACATGTTCATCACATTAATATTTCATTAGACTAGGTTACAATGGGTTTTTAAGGTCTACATAACCAACATGCATTATCGCCTCTCGATCTGCGTGTATATGGCAATTGCTTACCATATTTAAACCTAGAACCGGTATGAAATTGTCTTAGTTTCGCCTTTCTTTACCGCAAGTAGAATTTACACCAAGTCTTGTGAGTATGAAAACTATGTAGATAAAGTCTTTGTTTAGTCCAATTATCACGAATTTCATCCATAAAACATTAAATTATGCATACCCAAATGACATAGAACTCATATAGACATTATTCATCACATATATACCAACTTAGAACAATTAAACAACAACTATAAATAATTTAAATCCTTTGAATTTCATGTTTTTATAAAGAAACTCCATTTTTGATGTCCTTGACAAAAATTAACACTGAGGTCTCAATACTACACCAAATTAACTCATTCACGTTGTGTTCTCTTCGTTTCTTACTGAATTAACATATTCGATACTCAATTTACAGTTTAGTTCACAAACTAACTACCAATTTTTGTACTTTCACAAGCTATATATACACACGTTCACTGTAAATGGTTTTTCCTATTTTTGAACGAAATTAGCATACTAAATTCTTATCTAGATGCTAGTTATAACATCACAGTTCACTATTAAACACAATCAAACACTTTATATAATAACAATTCATCAAATTTGCATTCACAAAGATTTTTGAAATTTAAGAACATAGAACTTTCATATACGTAATGTTAAGATTTTGGAAGTTATACCTTCAATTGTTTGGTTAATCCACAAGAATGCTTAGTCTTGCTTCCTCAATCTTCTTCCTTCAAATTCAAAATTTCTCTCTTTTCTTTCTCTCCTTTCTCTCTATATCTCTGTAAACTCCCTTATCTCTTTTCTCATGCTTAGGACAATTCCTTTTACGTAAACCATAAAACAGACGCGAAACCCAAACCAAAACGTATAAAACTGCCGTCTTATTAAATATAATAATTATGTATCAGTTATTAAAATTTTAATATATTTTTATTATTTTTTAAAAAAAAATCAAAATCAAATTCAAAAGCTATAAGGCTTTGTTTGGAAAAATACTTTTAAAAAAAAGACTTAATATCTTTAAGCCTTGTTTGGTAAACCCATTTAAAACTACTTTAATTTCTTTCAATAAATCATTTGTACTATAGTTTAATTGCAACTAATTAACTAAATTCTCCACTTAACCAATTACCACAAAATTATAATTTCATTATAATTTTATTTAATAAACTAACATACAACTTTAATTATCAAATTAAAACAGCAATATAGCAACTCATGCAATCTTTAACAACTCTCTAACTATTAAATTAAATTAGAGTATTATATCATAAATTTAATTCATAAATATCTACTAACAACAACCACATCAATAAAAAATATTTATTTAATTTAATACATATTTGAAATTACAAATAAAATTCTGGATTGTTACAGGCTTGGGCGGCGCTGCGGCGTCGGCCCTGAGCCCTTGAAATTTTTTTAAGTTTTTCAATTTGATTTCTTTCTGAGCTCGTAACTCGATCATTATAAGTCAGAATTGACTCATTCAAAAGTCATTATCTCACATATTTCATATACTTTGATTTCATTCAGACATAATAAGTTTCTGAATCCGTTAACGATAAATTTACCGTTAAAATTTCTAATACGCATTCGTTAAACGTTCGTGAACGTTCATAGCTCGTTTCTTCGTTTAAATTAGAATTCGACCATTCTTGAGTCTACAACTCTTAAATACCTAATTCTATGATATGCCATCGAAAACCAAGGTTTTTGAGTCAAACGGTGACTTTTGACTATCATTCCAGAAATCCTATGATTTCGACGATTATCATCTAATCTTGTAAATTTCGCCATAACTTTGTTTCTCAAGATTTTTACGTCAAACCAAATGAAATCAATCCATTAGTTAGTTTTCGCCTAACTTATACACGATAGTTTTTAATTTGTCCATCAACAACCAATTCAAAGTTTTAATGGTTTTCTTCGATTAATGCTTAATTAGTCGATTATGATTCTCACTTATACATGGCTTCTTCATATTTTTGTTCACTAATAGACATCGTTATTCCTCCAGAAGAGACATGCTCCACCAATTCATACTCTCTTATAAACTTAATCAAAAATAATACTCGAAACTTGAGTTTACATGTTTTTACCTTTGGTGTTCTTCGCGTTCTTGCTTAAAGCTTAATTAGTTTGCTTTGATTCCTCTTGATCAATTGTTAAAGCTCCCTTCTCTCTCTCTCTCTCAATATAGTGCTCAAATGTTTGGTAAACAAACAAATGACCAACTGGCTAGCTTATTTATAGAAATTACAAGGTTAGGGCAATTTGGTTAACAGCCAAACCTCCTTACAATTCCATTCTTCCTCACCAACCCATCCCTCTCACTTGGGCACCAAGTGGCCGCCCCTCTTGCCCCATGGGTTCCCCATAGGTTTTACCCATCCGGTGATCCATCGGTTCGACCCACGGGTACAGTTCTTAGTTCGGACTTAAAATTAATTCATATCGGGCCTAACTTTGGGCTTGATTTAACTTAACATTGGGCCTTGATATAATTCATCATCGGGCCTCATTCATTGTCCAACTGGGCTTCACAAAGTCTAACTCCAATTGTAGGGTTTCGTCACAGAAAACGCACAGCGGAATATAAAAATTTATAAAGCAATTTCCGAAACCCAACACAGGATCCATGCGAAACAAAATTAATTCAGTTGTTTAGAATTTATACCGATAATAGAAAACTCTGAAACCACTTTGAATCTCCAACCCAATCCGAAAGAACTACGCCTCTACGATATCCACACGAACGCCCGCGAATCGTCGCACGATTCAGCAATAAAGGGAGCTGCGGTACTAGCCACCAAAGGAATGGATTTTCTGTTTTCTCTCTAGTCTCTCTCTAAAAGCGGCTAGGGTTTTCTTAGGTTATGATTAACTTTCTAAAACGCTGATATATCATATATATATATATTATATCTTAATTAAGTCTTACTTAATTAATATATATATATATATTTATATATATATACAAATCATCCTTTTAATTTAAATTCGTGATTTAAATACTATCAATCATATTGATATATTTAAATCCTTACAATTTAAATTAATTCCCTTTTAATAACATTCTATGTGTGTGACCCTATAGGTTATTATTACGTTGGAAATAATTTTAAAATCATATTACAATATTATAAACAGTGAGCGACATTTAGTAATGCATCATCGTTACCCAAGTAATAATAAGATCGATGATTCGATGCAACCTTTTCGTGACCAATGTTTCAATGTAATTTAATCCTTTTAACCTTAATATCCTAGATTAAACTCGAGTCATGGAATGTGGCATACTCTTCATAATTTAATTTGAGTTTTTCTTAATCAATGAGTAGACTATATGAAACAAATCACTATTTGAGCATGGCCATGCATTTCATAGTCCTACTCAATCAAGAGGCCTATAGACATCACCCCTAATACATAGGAGGGTTAAATTTCATCTAGATCACTCATATTCTTCACACGATTCATGATGTACCCAATAATTGCCTTTATAGTCCACCCTATTAAAGGTGACCTTTGATGATATCAAAGTACATAAATTTCCGTGTAGTAATATAGTGATTTCAGGTCGGAGGATCATTACATCATTGTCACTATGAGAATCGCTAATGACAATTCGCATAATGCTCCATATAGAATTCTCATGGTGGGTATGTCCAGTACATCGTTCTCTAACACGTACCTATGCATTGACTTAATACCACATATATTTATAACCAATGAGATTTGGTCATCAGTCAATCCACATACTATTCTCAATGCATCATTGTTGTCCCATCAGTAATGATACTCGACTAGGGACATTTAAGAGCAATGATACTAATTATAATTATATAATCTCATGTTCAAGTCACACACTTGAAACTATATAATTTGTATCACTATTCTAAGGAATTTTATTATGATAACATTTATATAACGCAGTAAATAAAACCATAATAAAATCATACATTTATTCAATCAAATATAATATCAACATGTTAAGCAATTATATCAAATAATTGGCCTTTAGGGCATAAACTCTAACACCAATATCTAAAGTACATTAAGAACTAGTCGTATTCTTATCGTATAATTCTCGTATTCGCTTCGTATATACTTCGTATAATATTCGTATTATACGTCGTATTAATCTTCATATTATACTCGTATAATAACTAGTATTATACTCGTATTCCTCGCGTATAATTGCTGTTGTTATTACACAATCATTTTATTCCTAAATCTTCACTTTCCCTAACCCTTAGGGATTTAAGTCTGCAGGCGAAAATTTCGTTTGTCATAACTGAAATATTATTGGATATTCCATCTCGTCTTAGAATTCTATCATTACACGTTTCTCGAAAATTCAAAATTAATTCCCGAGCAGAAATGGATGAATAGTGATTTTTCAGAAATTTCTCGAAAAACTTTTATTTTCATCTTAAAATTTTAAATCATTTAATTCTACCACACAACCAGAATCCTAACCACATTCGTACATTCTAGGTCATAGAATGACCTTTAAACAGCTTACTCACTTTAATAAACAATTAAATTCATTTAATTCAAATAATCAAATAAAACTTAATTCACATAATAATCTGATTCTCTCTGGCGTTACAGATGAGGTCTTGTGTGATGTGGTTCAAATGCAAGCGGGTCATATACTACTTGGGAGACCATGGCAGTTTGATAGGTGTGTGAAGCACGATGGTTTCACCAATGAATACTCTTTTGTACACAATAAAAGGGAAGTCACATATTGTCCTTTATCACCACAACAGGTGCATGAGGATCAAATTTATTTACAAAAATACCATGATAAAAAAAAGAGAGTGAAGAAAAGAAAAAGAAAGAGAAAAAGAAAGCAGAAGAAAAGAAAAGAAATATATTTGCAAAAAAAAAATTGATGTGAGGCGAGCTTTGATTTTTAAATAGCCTATGATTTTACTTCGGTATAAAGAGGCGTTGTTGAATACTAATGCTAATGATTTGTTGCCTAGTGTTGTTCTTCTCTTCTACAGGATTTCAAAGATGTATTTCTCGAGGAGCTTCCTCAAGGACTACCACTTATTCGGGGAATTGAACATCAGATTGATTTTATTCCCAGTGCGACTATTCCAAACCGTCTGGCTTATCGGAGTAATCCTAAGGAGACGAAGGAGTTACGAAGACAAGTTGACGAGCTAATGGGAAAATGGTTTGTAAGAGAAATTATGAGTCACTGTGCAGTTTTGGTGATCTTAGTGCCAAAAAAAGATGGAAGATGGAGAATGTGCATTAATTATCGAGCGTTAAAATATAATATTACGGTAAAATATCGACACCCCATTTCTCGTTTAGATGACATGTTTGATGAATTGCATGGGTCTTTAAAAAGTGGTTATCATCAAATTAGAATGCAAGAAGGTGATGAATGAAAAACTGCATTTGGTTTGACTAATACACCTAGTACATTCATGCAATTAATGAATCATGTGTTGTGTCCATTCATTGGAAAAATTTGTGGTTTTTTACTTTGATGATATTCATATTTATAGCAAAAACTTGGAAGAGCATGCTTTGCATTTAAAATTTGTTTTAGATGTACTTAGGAAAGAAAAGTTATTTGCTAACATAGAAAAGTGAACGTTTTGTTCTGATAGAATTATTTTTCTTGGCTTTGTTGTGAGTTCACAAGGAGTCCAATTTGATGAGGAGAAAATTTGAGCGATCCGATATTGGTCGAGTCCTACAAATGTGAGTCAAGTGCGAAGCTTTCATGGACTAGAAAGTTTTTACTGACGCTTTGTTCAGAATTTCAGTGAGATTACAGCACCATTGACCGAGGTCATCAAGAAAAGTGTGGGCTTTAAGTGGGGTGATGAACAGGAAAAATATTTAAATTGATAAAGGATAAATTGACAAATGCTCCTTTACTTATTTTGCTTAACTTTATTAAAACTTTTGAGATTGAGTGTGATGCTTCAGGATTAGGGATTGGAGATGCAAGAAGGAAAACCAGTGGCATATTTCAGCGAGAAATTGAGTGGGGCAGCATTGAACTATCCTACTTACGACAAAGAGTTGTACACATTGGTTAGAGCCCTAGAGATATGGCCATTACTTGTGGCCCATGGAGTTCGTGATCCATACCGATCATGAATCATTGAAGTACTTGAAGGGAAAACACAAGTTGAACAAAAGACATGCGCGATGGATGGATTTAATCGAGACGTTTCCATATGTTATTCGATATAAGCAAGGTAGAGAGAATGTCGCTGCTGATGTTTTGTCTCGAAGGTATGTGTTGTTAAATACTCTTGATACAAAATTACTTGGTTTTGAACGAATCAAAGACTTATATGTTAATGACCTTGATTTCGGTGAATATTTTAAAACTTGTGAAAAGAATGTTATATGTAAATACTTTAAAATGGATTAATTTCTGTTTCGTGAAAATAAGTTGTGTATACCTACAAGTTCTTTGCGTGAGTTATTAGTTAGGGAATCATATGGGGGTGGTTTGATGGGACACTTTGGTGTTGATAAAACTTTGGATATTTTAAAAGAACATTTTTATTGGCCTCATATGAAACGAGATGTGAAAAGAATTTGTGATAGGTGTATTACTTGTCATCAATATAAATCTCGTGTTCAACCCCATGGATTGTATACACCATTGCCTATACTTAATGAACCTAGGATTGATTTATCTATGGACTTTGTTTTGGGTTTACCTAGGTCTAAGCATGGTAATGATTCTATATTTGTGATTGTGGATAGATTTTCAAATATGCCATATTTTATTCCATGTCACAAAATTGATAATGCATCCCATATAGCTGATTTGTTCTTTAAGGAAATTGTTCGATTACATGGTATGCCTAGAACCATTGTTTCTAATAGAGATGCTAAGTTTTTGAGCTATTTTTGGAAAACTTTGTGGTGGAAGTTGGGGACTAAATTGTTATTTTCTACTACTTGTCATCCACAAACTGAAGTAGTGATTAGAACTTTGTATGTATTGTTAAGGGCTATCATTATAAAAAGTATCAGTCATTGGGAGGAATATTTACTGCATGTTGAGTTTGCATATAATAGATCTGTTCATTCTGCTACTAAATTTTCACCATTTAAAATTGTTTATGGCTTTAATCCTTTTACACCATTGGATTTATCACCATTACCTGTTTCTGAGTTTACTAACATGGATGGAAAGAAAAAGTCTGAATTTGTCAAGCAAATACATGAGAAGGCGAGATTCAACATTGAAAGGAGGACAGAACAATATGCTAAACAGACCAACAAGGGTCGCATTAACGATAAGAAAGGTTAAATATGCGAAAAGAAAGGTTTGCGGCTCAAAGACGATTAAAATTACTTCCACGAGAAGATGGACCATTTTAAGTTCTTGAGCGCATTAACGATAATGCCTACAAATTAGATTTACCTGGTGAGTATAATGTTAGTGTCACATTTAACGTTACTGATCTAAGTCCGTTTGATGTAGGTGATGATTTGAGGAAAAATTCTTTTCAAGATGATAGGAATGATGAGGACATGACTAGCTGGAATGGGAATGGAAGTCATGGAGCAAACACAGTTCGGGTTCCAATTGGTCCTGTGACAAGAGCTCGTGCTAAAAGATTCAAGGATGGGCTTAATGGGCTAATCAAAGAAGTTTGGGAGGATCTGAGTTTGAGTTCGAAGATAATTTAAGAGGAACTCAAGCTCATGAATTTGGTGCAAGTAAATGAAGCAAGTCCGGATTCAAAAAGCGAACGAAGAGTCAAATCTGGCCAAGTGGCGCTATCGCGCCAAGTGTACAGGGATTCAGACCAACTCTAGCGTAATGGCGTTGCCACGCTTGGTGCAAGCCAAATCATGGCGCTACCGCGCTAGGGGGATATTGTCAACTCTGGTGTAAGGACGTTGTCGCGCCATATAGGGGGCTCAATTTTTGAGGACGTGTTTTCAGCAGATTATACACGTTTTTCAGCAGATTTCTTTTAGTTATTTCCAAATCTTTAGGGATTTATCAATATCTTTGATATTTCTAATGTAATTAGGATTCCAATAGGAAGGACTTTGATTCCAAATCAAGTTGTTAATTCCTTATTTGCTTTTAGGGTTTCTTATTAGTATAAAAAAGTCATATGAATGTAATTCATACAACATTCAATAATATTCAGATTTAATTTTTGTGAGATTATTCTCTACTTTTGTTTCTTTGAAGAATTCCTAAGCTATTTCCTTAGTTAATTCTTTGAGATTCAATTTGACTTATCATACAACAATACATAGTTATTTGTGGCGTCTTCTACCGCATCAATCGTCAATTGTGTCGAGGTTCCTGTTTCAATATAAACAAGGGGTTTAGGTGTCGTTGGTGATCCATTCAACGCAGATTTCATTGCTTGATCGATTGTACCAAAGTTATCTTCTCAATATAGATGTTAGGTTAAGGTGTCGAGAGAGTTTTACTTTATCAACTGTACTAGAAACGATCCAGGCGACGACCACCTCACGCAAGCATGCCGTGTAGTCCATCACCGATGGTAGTAGCCCTCACTAGAAGGGGGGAATGGAGGAAATGGGGATTACGTTGATTAGTTCAATATTTGAAGGATTAGATAAGGTGGGAGTGCTTGGGGATGCCATCGTTGTTGAGTGAGTTTTTGCCGGGAAGTTTTTGCAGTGAGTAGGAAGAAGGAAAGAAAAAGCTCTAGGAGTTTGAAGTTGGGAAATGAATCTGTCCAATTTGGGAAAAAGGTTTTGAAATGGATTGTCTTTTCAAATTCGCACATTTATCAAGAAGCGGCTATTAAATAGGAAGCTACGATGACACGTGGGAGAGATAAGGTAGGCCCCCACTTTGTGTGTTGGGCACGGTTCCAAGGAGACTGGGTTAGTGGTATTTATGATTAATTATTGGGGCTTTTATTAAGGAACTTTTCTCTTAAATGTTCTATTTAACCGAAGATTGAGAGGCAATGCTTGAGTGTAATTATTTGGGCCCGAATTATATGGTGGACCAAAGTCCACGTTGAGTTATTTTAACCTAAGTAGGAATTCGTTTTGGTAGTTGAGTATTTTAAGAAATCCAAGAATCCTAATTATATTTAATTTTCGACTCCTAAGGAAAGCGTCAAGATATAATTCGACTTCCTTTCATTAAAAAGATTCTATTCAATTCCATCAAGGAATCATATCTAATGAGGAATCCTAATTTTATACGGAGAATAAGATGTGATCATTATAAATACAAGGTTATACCCTAATTATCAGCTACACACATTCATATTATTTTACAGCACTAGAACATTAAGCTTTCATTGTTAAAACTTATTCAGTATGTATTTATTCTCACACCGGAGCTATTACCGACGGCCAAAGCCGTCAAACTTTTGGTGTGACTTTATTTCTTTGCAGGATTTGATGCGCTTTGATAATTGGACACATGAACGAATCTTAGCCTTAACATACATGATGTCACCTTCAAGTGTTTTGCATTATACCAACATCAGTTTCTACACCAAATTTAACCAACACGAGAAGATGCTCATCTTCAAAAGCATCACATGCAACTGTTAATCGTTCCGTAATCGTCCAATAAATCACCATCTCCATTGTTGGATGCATGCACTGTTGTATCAATGTTCATGTAGCGTACCAAATTGAACAGACAACAGTCTTTTTAGCTGTTTCGCCTGGGCCTCCCTTCAAATAGACAAATTAGACAAAGACGGAGACTAAAGCAACATTTTCTTTCTGAAAACTATCAAACACTTAATTATGATTGTGAATGGTTAGACCTAGAGTTTGCTGAGAATTATTAATGTGAATGCAGATCATAACTGTGTCTGTACGAATTATAATTTGGAGCTGATGATGGAAACCTAATTGTTTACTCCCTCTGATAGCTCCGTTCTACAAAAAAAGAAAGCTAAAAAGTTTAATATTCATGAAGACCGACTTCAAATACTAGCTTTTCCTATATCAAGAAAATCATAATTCTCAAAATCTAGCCAAATTATATCAAGCTCTTTATTTGCAAACATTTTGACAATAAAAGTTTCACAAGCATAATTCTAAATTTGAACCAAAAATTTTCCAAGGACAAAAGGTGAAGCCATTGTCAATATTGAAACAATCAGTATATTAATTACAACCAACAATGTTTCAGAAATTACCCACTGAAAAGTGGGACTGATCATTCATTACATATATCAAGATCAACTCATTGATCTGAACAAAGATGAAGCTTTCAATTGCTCAGACACTGTAGATATTTGAAAGAAACTGATGGAAAGTTTCACAGCAGAAACTTTTCACTGAAATTAATGAATACAGAGGAGTTATTCCCCCATAGGGATCCATTTTGTTTATCTATCCAAATGAAGATTACAACAGCTCAAACAGTAATGACAAGATGGGGATTTTCTCCTCTTATTCGGACTTCAAAAATATGATAAATCAGTGTTGTTAAAACAAAATTGAGAAGGGAGCTTACTTTTGGGTTTGCTCCACCTTAGCTCGAATCTTTTGCTCCAACACAGTACTCTCAGTCTCTAGGCTAAACATTCTGTTAAGGGCATGCATATTCTCAAGTGTCTCCCTCAAAGTTCGGCTGTCGCTCCCATCACATCTCAGGTGCTGCATGGGACCGTGTAGGAGCTTGTTAACTATACCCCGGCTAAGATCATCAACTGCCCTCCTTGTTTTTTTTGAGATATCGTCGCCCATTTTTGACATGCATTTATCCAGCTCTGCAAGTCTGATTCTTTCAGCATAGGATCTCAATTTCTTGATTGTCGGAACAGTCTCTAGTGAATCCCTCCAGGCTTCAAATTGTTTCGACTCTTCAGCAATAATAGCCTGAGCTTCCATTGCTTTCCGAAGACGATCCTCCTTATTAGCAGCCACAACCTCCTTAAGGTCATCCACATTGTAAACGTGTGCGCCCTCAAGGTCCTTGATGCAAGAGCCAACATTTCTAGGAACCGAGATATCAATGAAAAATCTCGAACCACCAACATTTGAACCAACAAGAGGAAGATCCGCTACATTCTCTTTCAAAAATAATGGAGTTTCTGAAGCAGTGCTGGTGAAGACTACATCTGCCTCAGCAGCACAGGTAAGTATTTCTGTAAGGGGTTTATAGATTATCTCAACGTCATTCAGCTCTTCACGGATGGCAGTGACTCTCTCCTCACTTCTGTTTACAACCACCATCTTTGTGCATCCTTTCGCTACCAAGTGTTTGATTACAAGCTTTCCCATCTTGCCTGCTCCAATCACCAACATTCTAGCAGTAGTGTGGGAGGATTCAGGAAGCTTCATTAATGCCAGTTCCACAGCAGCTGAGCTGACCGAAACTGCCCCCGATGCAATGTTTAGCTCACTTCTAACCCGCTTTCCGACAGTGATGGCATGCTTGAACAGCCCACTGATGTTCCTACCAAACCCTACTACTCCTTGCCCAACTTTGACTACTTGTTTCACCTGAGATAGAATTTGGCCTTCTCCTAACACCAGAGAATCAAGCCCTGCAGAAACTTCAAAGATGTGCTGTGTAGCATCATTGTTATACAGCAAAAATCGGTGCTCACAAAGTTCTGAAGCAGGGATCCCACTTGTCTGCCAAGGAAAAAACATGCTCTAAGGTGTTATTCACTTTTAGAAATAAAAACTCTTGATGCTAATGCTGCATACGAAGATTATATGAGGATCGTGAAGTCAGCAGAGAGACGGACAATGTTTTTGCTGGTTCATATATATCAAATAAATAATTTAAGAAAAGTTCATTTAGATATGGTATTAAATTTGTCTGAGTATAAGGGTTCAGCTTAAGGTAGAAGCGAAAAGGTTACAACAGAAAAGGAAATACAGTAGAACCTCTATAAATTAATACTGTTGGGACTGAAATTTTTTATTAATTTAGAGAGTTATTATTTAATCGATAAATTAATAATTTATTAATTTAAAGAGTATTTTTCTATTCGGCGAACATAAATTTAATTACATTAAAATTATTGCATTTTATTGATGTTTATATCATATTTTTTTTAATGCAATGTATCATACTTATTAAATTAATGTATCATACTTGTGAAGATGACATAATACCTTTAAAGCCAATAACGCGAAAGGAAGCACTCGTAGCGTCAACAACTCTTAACAAGTTTTTATTACAATTCGAGAATACAAAACCTGAACTTTTGGACACAATGAGAAAATTAAGGATGAAATTCAATTTGATTTGAATTTCAAGACAAAACAAACGAGAATAGAATCATATTTTACAAAATTACCCTAGATATATTTATAATTTAAAAGAATTATTAATTTATGATTTTGATGGGACCGTATATTTATATAGGGAGAAGGTCCAAAATTGCTCCTGACGTTTACCGCGATGTCTATCGAGCACCCTATACTTTTTTTTTATCCAAAAATACCCTTAACGTTACACTTTTTGGGTCATCCGTGCCCCTGCCGTTAAAAAAAGACAAACGTGGTTAAAATTTCGTTGACGTGGCAGAAACATGGAGGCTTAAAGGGAGAAGGTTCAAAAATACCCATGACACATATAAATATGTCATTTAATCAAAACAAAAAATAAAAAAATTCAAAATAAAAAAAGCATAACATATTTACATCATTTAATCAAAATACTAAAATTCAAATTATTTTGTTAACTAATTAAAACAACTAATTAAATTAATTTTTTGTAAAAAAAAGTTAATTTTTGATATTAAAAAGCGTTAATATTTTTTAATATTAATAAACATTAATATTTTATTAATATTTTTGATATTAAAAAACGTAAATATTTTTAATATTAGTTGATATGTTAAAAAAACGTTAATATATTTTTGATGATGTAATTAGTTGAATTTTAAAATATTATTTAGTTGAATTTTAAAAATATTCAAAATATAACTAATTCAAAATAATTAACGTTATTTAGTAAAATAATATATAACGTTATTCAAAATAATTAATATTATTCAAAATAATTAATATTATTCAAAATAATTAATGTTATTTAGTAAAATAATATTATTTTGAATAATATTAATTATTTTGAATAACGTTATTTAGTAAAATAATATTATTTAGTAAAAATATAACTAATTCAAAATAATTAATATTATTCAAAATAATTAATTATTTTATTATTAGTAAAATAATATTACTTTCAACGCCTTTCACGTTAATTGCCAAGTAAAAATATTACTGTTTTTCGCATTCTAAAATGCAAAATTAAAAAATAACCGAAAATTATTTTAATGTCAAATTATTATGAATATACTTAATTAATTCTTAGTAATACAACAATACATATTATAAATTATATAAAAAGTATTAGTATTATTTACTAGGACATTTATTGTTCAAAAATAATGATGTCGGTTTCTAATTTAAAATGTCCGAAAATAAATTTTTTTAAAAGTCTTTATTAATGCTTATATTTTGAAATGAAATAATACATACATACCATATATATATATATATATATATATATATATATATATATATATATATATTATACGTGAAACTTTCTTAAATTAAGTATCCGTCTTTCTCTTTTTCATTTTTGTCTACTAAATGAAATCAATGTCTTTAATTTATCTATCGCCCAGATTGGAAAAGTTTTGTAAGTAGATATTATTTTATTCAAAATGTGTATGATTCAAAAATATAAATAATATTATTTTGAATAACGTTATTTAGTAAAATAATATTATATTCAAAAATATAACTAATTCAAAATAATTAACGTTATTTAGTAAAATAGTATTATTTTGAATAATATTAATTATTTTGAATAATGCTATTTAATAAAATAATATTATTTTGAATAATATTAATTATTTTGAATTAGTTATATTTTTACTAAATAATATTATTTTACTAAATAATGTTATTCAAAATAATTAATATTATTCAAAATAATATTATTTTACTAAATAACGTTAATTATTTTGAATTAGTTATATTTTTGAATATTTTTAAAATTCAACTAATTACATCATCAAAAAATATTAATGTTTTTTAACATATCAACTAATATTAAAAAATATTAACGTTTTTTAATATCAAAAAATATTAATAAAATATTAACGTTTATTAATATTAAAAAATATTAACGTTTTTTAATATCAAAAAATTAACGTTTTTTTAAAAAAATTTAATTTAATTAGTTGTTTTAATTAGTTAACAAAATAATTTGAATTTTAGTATTTTGATTAAATGATGTAAATATGTTATGTTTTTTTTATTTTGAATTTTTTTATTTTTTGTTTTGATTAAATGCCATATTTACATGTGTCAGGGGAATTTTTGAACATTCTCCCTTTAAGCCTCCATGTTTCTGCCACGTCAGCGAAATTTTAACCCCGTTTGTCTTTTTTTAACGGCAGGGGCACGGATGACCCAAAAAGTGTAACGTTAAGGGTATTTTTGGACAAAAAAAAATATAGGGTGCTCAGTAGACATCGCGGTAAACTTCAGGGGCAATTTCGGACCTTCTCCCTATTTATATAAGGGTCTTTTTAAAAATTATTATTTTATCGAAATTACTCCCTCCATCCTAGGATAAAAATCCTGGTGGATTTTTCACGCATATTAAGAAGATGAATAAAATGACAAAATTGTCCATAATAATGTCATTAAATATGGAAAGAGAATTAGAATAAGAAAAGTATGAGATATTTAATGCTACGGGTATAATAGGAAAATATGTGTAAAAATTTGGTTATTAAAGGAAAATGGACATTTAACATGGGACTACCAAAAATAGTAATATGGACTTTTATCATGGGACGGAGGGAGTATTAATTTATCCCATTAATCCAAGTCGGGACTGAGAAAAAATATTATTCTAGAGAGATTATTAATTTATCGAGTATTAATTTATAGAGGTTCTACTGTACCTTTGACAATTTAGCAAAAAAAAAAAGAGGTACCTTTGACATCCATTCAGTCACTTCTTTGACTCCCCGATGCTGAGACAGAGCTACAACATATATCTCCATCCTGTTGCAGGTACTAAGGACAGCAGCTTCTTCTATATGATTCAACCTACATAGTTCACCAATGGCTCTGGGCCATTCAGCTTCAGGAATGGCAAGTTTTTCACGCATTTCAACAGGGGCAGTGTGGATACTAAGCCCAATGACTACGATGCTGCTCCTCTCCTTTGTATACCCTGATGTCATGTCATCAGATATAAAGCTTTTAAGAAACATACTAGGAAAACTGTGTTTGTGGTGCACATTTCATGAACAGAACTCTCTTGTGATGTTATCAAGAAAAATAAGTCTCCCAGTTAAATAACTCGTCTCAACGACGCATTTTATCACAAACTAATTGGGATAAACTGAAAATGAACCTCATACAAAAGCACGAAAGTAGAAAGGTTGGAAAAAATAGAAGGATAAAATGAAAGAATAATCATAGATAATAAAATAAATAAATTTTAAAAAAAAACGACCCCTCAAAGAATAACCGTGATCAATGAATGAAAAAAACATAGCACTCGTGTTTTCATATCTGAGTTTGAAACTGGTTATTATTTCCATGGGTTATACTGTAGAATAAACAAAAAATTCATTTAATGCACACAAAAAATCCAAATGCGTAAACAAAAATGAACAAGTATCTTTTGACCATATGATCAGCAAACATGGAAGAGCCGTTATATTGCTTTGAATGAAGGATTCATGCTTCAATAGCCAAATGACAGTACAACTCTGTATTAAGTTATAAATCAGCTGGTTTAAAGAATCAGAATGCACCAAGTAAGATTATTAACCTACTCCAACAAAGCATCATAATTTGCACTTCCTCGCCACTTTAAGTTTCCATATAAATAACTTCATATCTCACTAATAGTGACAAACCTTACTTACAAGGATTTGGGGGCTGCGAATAGCAATAAAACTCAAGAAACAAGCAAACGTGAATGCAAGAAAACAACAGATTGTCATACAAAAGTCATGACATAAAGATGTCCAAAGATATGTTTGATCATTCTAGATGTAAATGGTAATAAGACATAGACGATATATGGTAAAAGAAAGTCAAAATGTATTCCAAATAAGAAACTTTCCAAATCAAAAATTCAATTAATTCGAAAATGGTGGTACAGTGAGCGGAGCATAGTCTTCCATGAGCTACCCTTGGAATTCAAAACTTTTCATAGGCAAATTGTAGCAAAAATATAGTTGACCACCAAATATTTTACTGATTTTTAATCTCCTTAGCTAATTATTTATAACTTTAACTACTCCAAATTTTCCAATTCTACTACTCTATATATATTCCAAAAAAATTCATAAAATGAACTAGTAAGAATCACTAGAAACAAAAACAAAAACAAAATGAAAAATAAACCGAACCCAAAAATGCATTCCATTCCAAAAGAAAATACACATAAAACGCATAACAAAACATCAAACTGATGTTATACAATCAAATTCAGCAGAATCCAAAGAGAGGAAATTACTGTCAGCAGCGGAGGTTTTGAGCTGCTCAAAAGCAGAGAGACTCGAAGCAGAAGCCACCCTGTTAGTATCAACTGTATCAGTGGCCTGAATCTCACACCGGGCACTATTAAGTCCCCTCTGGATTAGGGTTTTTCTGGGTTTGCCAAAAATCCCAATTTGATGAAATTGAAAGGGCGATGAAGAGGCAGCAGCGGCGGCATTGCTGAGGAGAATAGTCTCAAGCTTTACTCCTGCAAACGCGCTCGAAAGTGCCATTGCTGCTGCTCAATTTCGCCCCTCTTCGCTCCGTACAATTTTAAGCCCCAAAAATTTTAGAGAGAAAAGAGGGGGAGGGGAGAGAAAAAGGGGTTTATGGGGTTCGTTAAATTCAAGGAATAAAGTTGTTGTTTATGGGGGAAAATGGGTTGTGGTGGTTAGATATTGGGGTTCTGTATTTTTGGGTAGTGTGGTAGGAGAGAGACGATGGACCAGTAAATAATGTCTTGGTATGGATTTCTGTGTTTTGATTGGCGGATGGTATGCACGTTCTATCCACAGACACCCAAACTTTGGACATCTCATTTAACATTGGAAAATTATTTAGAATAATTTCGTAACTAAATTGGACATTTATATTATTCTAAATAAATTTCCGATCTCTTTTAGTAATAAAATAAATTAATGTGAATCTCTTTTTAATTCTTTCAAATCTTATATATTTATATATTCCTTTTACCTTTTTATCTGCCTTTTTAAAAAATAAAAAGTTATTCTCATTTGTATATTTTAAGAAAGCGTCGAGTTATCCCTAAATTAGTAATAAGTATATTTTTTATCTTTTCAATAAATTTTATAAAGATAATACTAAAATTTTACAATTAATTTAATAAATTACACACTAATTATATATTTTTAATTTATGTTTTTTTTAAATGACAATTAAAAGGGTACATGATATTAAAGATATTAAATTTATCTCAAATGACTTGATAGTGAACCAGACAATTAATATTTATAACATAATTAATCATAGTGAATGAGACCATTGGTATTTATGAAATGGTTAATCATTAAAATATACCTCAACAAATATAATGATATCCAATTATCCATCATTTGAGGCTCTATGTTTAAGGCAAAATTTTGAAATCCTCATTTTTATTCTTGTTCGGGAGTATTTTACCGACCCTCATGTGGGTTGAAGGCTGAGATGAGGAGAGGAGGCTGAGCTCATTGGGCCGAAGCCATTGAGGATATTTGAGGTGTTCGGGTTCGGGTTCGGTGTCAAAAGTCCTTTCATTTGGAGCCCCGTGTCCGATTGATGATGTACTGTTTGAGCATCCCGAGTCCTTTTTAATTTTGAGCCTTGTCCCAGTTGATGATGTTCGTGGTCGGACGTTCGAGTCCTTTGGGCCGGGGTCCAGACCAGTTTATATGAGTTCGGTTGGATTGGTCCCATGCAGTGGGTTGGCCCTCATATGGAGTCTAGAGAGATAAGGAGTTTAAATGGTTAAGGAGTATAGTCCTAACCATATTTGGATAACTAACTCCAAAGATAGTAATTGGATTGTATCCGACGAGTTGCACCTTTCTAAGGAGATTGTGTTGGACCCAAACTATAATAACTACCATGTGTTGGAGTCCTAATCCGATTCAGAAGTGGACTCTAAGGTGACGAGAATGACTATAAATACAAGGCTAGACTTCAGTTAACAGGTAATACCCTTTTGAGTACTAAACACAAAAGCCTCCATTGTTAAACCTTGTAACGGCCTGTACTCATTCTCACACCGGAGCTGTAAGACCCCAACTTTTATGAATAAAGATTATTTTTTTCTCGAAATATATTTTTGAATATTATGTTGTGGATTTGATATAATGTTATAGTTGTGGGTAATATTTATAAACTTTGCAAAGTAAGCAAGTGGTTATATAATATTCGATTGGTCGGGGAATATTCATTTTAACAGGGAATATTAAATGCGACAAGATAATCAATCATTAATTACAACGCGAAAGTATTGTCGTAGTTAGAAAACATCAGAATTATCTTCTTATAAAAATAACGGCGAAAGTTTTACCGTTAAACTGTTGAACTACCCGGTGGTAAAAGTATAGTAATACGCGTGGTTGCATAGTAGCACACAGTATTAATTATTGATGCTTACGTGAGAAATCAATCAGTTATACTCAATTACTGCTACAGTAATTGCTGCATAATATGTGACGCCCCCAAAATAGGTATACTGATCCCATCTTGAGTCGCCAAATACATGGTACAAAATTCAAATACAACTTAATTATACAACAGTCGTGTAAAATACGGCAAAGTATAATCTAAGAGTTTTAATAAGAATATTGTCATCTAGACAATATCCACACTCAATGGAGTCCTCATTACATTTATTGTCACATTATTTTATAGAATAGGGAAGACTACTAAAACAACCATCCGGGATCATTAATCTGTTCCCCGACTCGTTCCAGCTATATTCTCATTTCCTGAAGAGAACAGTGAAAGAAAGGGAGAGCTAAACTAGCCCGGTAAGAAATATTATGACTAAGATAATGCAGAGTTAGCCTTGAACAGTGTTAAACTGATAAAATATAACAAACATCAAGTTTAAGCTCGGTATGAACAAGCAATCCATTAGAAGAGTCAGTAGAGAATAAAATCTACTATCTTCTATGATTTAAAAGGTTTTTCATCACTTTTATCATTTGAGACTCATCTTAATAAATATACCACATCATCCTCAGACTACTACTGACGATGATATTCATTAGTATCACGACCACAAATTATCCACGCTCTACGTGCCGAGGATATTCGTATATTCATAAATGGTCATGATCATGCCAACAATCATCCATCAATGCACTACTGACTAATGAGGACTTTTACCACATCATTTGTAACATTACGGTCATGATTATACCGAATAATCCCTGGTCATAATAATACCAAGTCCATCTATGCACTACAGGCCACAGATGACTTTCAACATATTATAAACATGAGGATGATGACAATGATATAAGAATTACATAAAACAAGTACAAGGATAAATTTTTAAAGATTTATAATTTAATTTATCCAGAAATCAATAACGTCCAAATTGTCAACATGATACTGTTTTGTGGAGTAAAATTCAAGAATGCTCAGAAGAATATTTCCATGAAAAGATATTGGATGAAGCGCAAATATCTAGAATATTCTACTAATTTCATGGAGTATAGAAGTTAAAACTTTAACCAACTGAATATAATAGAATATATGAAACTACAAATGGATTTTTGCCTGCCATGCGGTAATCCACGTAGACAGATCATTTCCATAATTTAATAAGGAATGAATAAGAAGGATCATTCACCATGCATGAGGTAGTCCACATAGACAGGTTATTCCAACAAAATAATAAAGAATGGAATAACAGAAGAATTCACCATGCATGAGATAAACCACACAGACAGGTTATTTCAATAGAATAATAAAGAATGGAATAACAAAAGAATTCACCAGGCATGCGATAAACCGCACAGACAGGTTATTCCAACTGAATAATAAAGAATGGAATAACAAAAGAATTCACCACGCATGCGATAATAAGAAAGACAAAGTTATTCCAAATGTAATAATAAAGAATGGAATAACAACCCTTACGAGTATTGAAAGAAAATAACTCTCTTCATGATTACGAAAGAAATAATACCCCTTACCTTAGAAGAAAACTGGATACTGGAATAGTGAGGTAGCAGACTTCTCTTCTTCTTTCTCTATAATTTCTCTCTATAATAATTGCTCTTGTGAGACTTAGTGAATTGGTGAGAATGAAAGAAGAATGAGCTTCTATTTATAGGAAAATATAGTTTTGATAATTGCACGTTTTGGGGCTCGAAATATTACAGTATAATACTTTCCTCTTTTTCTTCATTTTTAATTTAGTCTTGCAAGTATTATCAAACTTGCACCACCTCCCCTAATAGTAAATAATGTGAATTAATAGTTCATTCATGTGACTTAATAGTATAATCATGTGAAAAAACTAATTACAGTATAGTACCTTCATCTATACCTCCATTTTTAATTTAGTCATGCAAGTATTATCAATCTTGCACCACCTCCCTAATAGTACATAAATGTGAATCAATAGTACACACATGTGAACAAATAGTTATAAGCATGTGAAATAATAACAATTAATTGCTCATTTATCCGATTAATTACCCGATTGGTCAATATAACCTCCAGACATCAATTATTATCGAAATAAATGTCGATTTCCACTAACACTAATAATCCCAACACAATGGAACTATCAATTTCATCTTTAATCAACACGAACTTATTCATCATTAATATTATAACTCACAATATTTAACAACTAGGTCATTCCTAGGAAAGAGGGGGCTTTCCGATAATGATTTCTCCTTATTGGCGCGCAATTAGGTGACCAAACCTCTCCTTGACATAACTTCTAGACATTATCAATATTGCAAATAATAATATGAATAACTTTGTCGTCTCAATTATTGATTTAATAATATAAAATATTATGCAGATGATACTGTGACAATAATTGAATCAATAAAATGAGAGATATGATGCAGCAATTACTGTAGCAATAATTGAGTATAACTGATTGATTTCTCACGTAAGCATCAATAATCAATACCGTGTGCTACTATGCAACCACGCGTATTACTATACTTTTACCACCGGGTAGTTCAACAGTTTAACGGTAAAACTTTCGCCGTTATTTTTATAAGAAGATAATTCTAATATTTTCTAACTACGACAATACTTTCGTTGTGGGGTCCACCAATGATTTTGCCGTCGTACGAATATTCCCTGTTAAAATGAATATTCCCCGACCAATCGAATATTATATAACCACTTGATTACTTTGCAAAATTTGTAAATAATACCCACAACTATAACATTATATCAAATCCACACCATAATATTCAAAAATATATTTCGAGAAAATTAATCTTTATTCATAAAATTTGGGGTCTTACAGCCGAAGCCATGTACTTATTGGCTTCGAGCAATGGATGGCTCAAAAGTAAAGAATATATGGCATGCTGGAAGACTTGGAAAATATTATCAGTAAAAGTTATGTTATTCTTTTCTTTACTTATGTAAATTATTCTATTTATCAATGAACTAAATGAGAAATTCTATTCGGAAAAACTTTGTACTTCATTCATATTCATAAGTTTTTACAAATCCGATCAGATAAGCTTCAGACAAAAATTGATCAGAAAGTTACAAACAACATAATTGATCGGTAAAAGTTACAAGCATAACTGATCGAGAAAGTTACAAACAAAGGAATGAAAAAAGATTACAAAAGTTATACATAAAAATCCTAAAAGTATCTATTCTTTGGGATCCCCATCTTCGGCTTCGGATTCCTCATCAGAAGAATCAAGGACGGCAGCATAGAGCCCAACAGCTTTCATCTTCGCCCGAGCCTTCTCCCGATAAGCTTCATAGCCTTCAGCAAACTGAGACATGATCTTCTCGGACAGGCCGGGTGATTCTTCGTACTTTTCGATCGCACACTGCTTGGCCTCGGCACATTCTTTCCCAAGGTATTGTTCTCCCGGATCAGCGACATCATCTTACCGTGTATCTCGATTAACTTGTCCTCGAGGGCATGAATGGCCTTCTCCATATCCTTGTTACCTTCTGACAGAAGCTCCTTCTCCTCTATGAGTTTCTTGGCATGATTTTCGAGACCAACGAACTCTTGCTGAAGTAAGGAATACTGCACCTTAACTCGTCGATCTGATGTTCAGCTTAGGTCACCTTATTACAAGTATCGACATGAAGGTCTTTCTCTTTCTTCAGGTCCGAACTCAAACCCCAAACCTTTGCCCCGAGCAACTCCACATCGGTCTTCAGTCGTATCTCTTTTTTAGTGGTGTGGGCCAGAGGTGGAATGGTTCAGGCGAGGATAGCATTGGATTGTGGAAAAGTAGATACATGTATTAGTCAAAATAAAAAAGGGATGAATAAAGGGAAAGGCTGTAAGGGTTTTGAATTTACCTGACACTGGGCCTTGATGTAGGCCACTAAATATTCTTCAGAGGAATATCCCCTGAACCGCTCGTCGTCTCCAAGAAGTTTGAAGTGTTCGAGCTGGGCAAAGGGGAACACCCTCGAAGGACTCCTCGGCCAAAAGGTTGTCGGCTTCCCTTGTGAAGAGCTCGTCTTAGTGGTTGGTTTTGAAGTAGGTGTTGAGGTGGGAAGAGGGTCGGCCTCCACGATCTGCAAATTTGGATCCTCTGTCAGACGAGGCCTCTTAGATCGAGGTTCGAGAGGAACCTCTTCGATTTCCTTCGAATCCCCGATGACAGCAACTGGTGGAGGTGGAGGAGGAGTCGGCTTTGGAAGGGCTGAATAAGATGCCTTAGGGGGGTTTTAGAGGAAGACTCTTCTTATTCTTCTTTAACAAGGCCATCTTCTCAGCCCGATTCATCTTCAGGACATTTTTATTGGCGGGTTCGGCGGTAGTGGTGTTCGGAGGGGCCAGACCCTATGTAGAACCAGTTGAGAGCTCTGCAATCGGGATGGTCTCTTCATCAGGAGAATCGTCTGTGGCCGGGGTGGATGGGCTCAATCGTGACAAGAAGAGGCGCCAAGGATGAATCAGCTCCCTCGGGCTTGAAAATGGTTACTGCAAGACAGATAAGACAGTTAATAAAGAACGTTGGAAGATAAGTTAAAGCATGTAAGGGTTCGGGAGTTATAACTTACGACCATGTTTGTAGAGCCAAATCTCATTGGATAAAAACTCCAGACCCCATTTAGTCTTCTACAGCTTATTGTAAAACTTCTTGAACGCATCGGCCCGATCCTTCGAGAATTTGGACACCTTTGTAATGGGGTCTTCGGGAGTGGCCCATTTCGGCATGAGTTTGAGGTCGTTCCCCCTCGTGAAGAACGACTGTGGATGCCATCCTTTGTTGCTAGAAGGGGTCTTCATAAAGGTGGCTCGGCCGGGCACACGGTTTAGTTGCCGAAGGCCAAGTTCTTTTGACCGGTCAGAGGTGAACAGGACAAAGAAAAAATCTAGGCCAAGAGTGATGCCAACCTCCTGACATAGGGTAATGAAGCTGATGAGGTGGATGTACGAATTCGGCACCAGTTGGGCAAACCCGATCCCCATGAAGCAGATGAAGGAGGCGATGAATTCATGGAGGGGGAACCGAACCCCATACTTTAGTGCCCAAAGAGGAATGGCGACCCACTCACCTTCGGGTCGCCAGAACATTCTTTCATGGGACTCTAGTACCCGAAGCTTGTACTCCTTCGGGATGTTGAAGAAGGTTCGGATGTCAAAGATTTGAGAAGGGACGAGGAACGATTTGGTGTTGATGTGGGAGAAATCAGCTTCAGAAGAGTAAACGCTTCGGAGCTTAGACTCGACACTATCAGCAGTAGCGACGGTAGGAGCGGACAGTAAATCCACCGATACCAGATCAACGGTAGCGATGGTGGTAGTGTTAGTAGTTGGAAAGGTTTGCTCAGTGGTAGAATCAGCCATTGAAGCAAAAGAAGTAGAAGTGTGAAGTTTTGGGGGAGAAAAGACTTGAATCTGGAAAAACTGGAAAGATTGATTGGCTCATCAGAAATCACCTTCGCTGGAAAATTTGAGAGGAAGATTTGAAATAAAGAAGATTTGGAAAAAGTGACAGTGATGGTTGGATTGGGGGTTTTATAGTGAGGCTGCACGAATCCCAAGGACGACTATTTATGGCAGGTGGGGCCCAATCCTGAGAAAATGTGTACCATTTCAAAAAATGAAGAGAAACCGTTTAGGTTCCCCAAATAACTCATTATTTCCCTTCGCGTCTCTTCAAGTCTCTAATTATAAATATATTATAACAAGAGACTGGGGGCAATGTTTGGGGGTATTTTACTGACCCTCATGTGGGCTGAAGGCCTAGGGTGAGAAAGGGAGGCTGAGCCCATTGGGCCGAAGCCATTGAGGATATTGGAGGTGTTCTGGTTCGGGTATCCGAGTCCTTTGGGCGGGAGCCCTGTTCCGGTTGATGATGTACGGGTTCGGGTATCCGAGTCCTTTGGGCCGGGGTTCAGACCAGTTTACATGAGTTCGGTTGGATTGGGCCCATGCAGTGGGTTGGCCCTCATATGGAGTCCAGAGAGATAAGGAGTTTAAATGGTTAAGGAGTATAGTCCTAACCATATTTGGATAACTAACTCCAAAGGTAGTAATTGAATCGTATCCGACTTGCACCTTTTAAGGAGATTGTGTTGGAACCAAACTATGGTAACTACCATGTGTTGGAGTCCTAATCCGATTCAGAAGTGGACTCTAAGGTGACGAGAATGGCTATAAATACAATGCTAGACTTCAGTTAACAGGTAATACCCTTTTTGAGCACTAAACACAAAAGCCTCCATTGTTAAACCTTGTAACGGCATGTACTCATTCTCACACAAGAGCTATCACCCGGCGGCACAAGCCGTCAAGCTTCGTGTGTGATCTGTTATTGTGCATGTTTAAGCGCGTGGATTCGGTGATTGGACGCGCCGACGAAACTTGGCATTAACAATTTTTAAGAAAAACAAAATCAAAATAGGATAATGGTAGTAATCTTAAATTACTTTCTTCATTATATAATAATAATAATCATTTTAGCATCATTCACCTATATTAAGAAAATCATTTAATAATTAAAATTTGTGTGAAATATCATCATTACCCTTTTATGAGAAGTTGAAAGAGAGAAATTTTTGAGACAATGAGAAAGGTTAAGAGGTAAGCTACGAAAAAATTGAAACAATTTTTTTTCTCTCTAAAAAGCCTATTATTATAGAATGGAGGGATTATTTCTTTCAATATTTTCTCATATGATATATAATTGAATAAGATAAATAATATTTTGTGAAATAATCAAAAATCACAATCAAAATAAAATAAAATTTTAAATTTTTATATCAAATGACATAATATAGAAATAGGAGTTTAAGATGGGGCACTCTTCTTCTTTTATGTCTTGAGAAAATTATTAGAATTTTCATAAATAAGTAAGAGTAATTTGATTACTTCATATTCCGATAAAGATCAATTGAGGGGTAATAATTTTTATTTATTTATGTGAGTATCGTTTAATTAACCTGTTTATTTCGTAACTTTTAACTTAAAAAAACAGGATACATTAATAAACGCTATAGTAATAATTATATTACTAGAGTAATAAATATCATTAAAAATATTAAAATATTATTAAAATAAGTATACAATATTATTAAACATATTTTTATTTTGGTAATATAAATATTATTTTAACATTATTAAAACCTTTTGAAAAATGGTCAGTGACACGACAAGCTATAAAATCCACAAAAATCAAATAGAAGTATCAAAGTATGTAATTAATAAAAATAAATGTATATCTAATCTTTTAACTTGTATGTATCACCCAAATGCAATCTGAAGACTAGGTTATGATGCTATGTCTTGGCACTTTAGCATCCGCTAAATCACATGTAGGCATCTACAGATCAAGACAATTTAATATTTTTATTTTTTTGATTGTATTTTTATGTTCTTTATAAGCCAAAAGATTGTTACAAAATCTAATATATTTAATCCTATGTAGTAGTCCTCCGTCCAAAATGAGTTTTCCATTTTAAAATCTGCACCTTAGAAAATGAGACTTGAACTCTTGTATTATTCCATTTATTTTGTAGGAAAATAATGTATATGCTGATAAATTTGATGACAAAATTGGATTCCGATTAATTAATCTGAAATTTTAAACAATAAAATAAAATAAATTAGTGTAAGGCACTTCTTAATTTCTTTCTATCTCATGTATTTACATACGTGATTATTACATCGATATAAATTTATTGTCATATGTAAACAAACTCTATTTTACAAGAAAAATGATATATATTGACAAATCTCATAACAGAGTTGGATTGCAATTAACGTGTAAGGCCCAAGTGAGAAAATATAATTGTAAGACCCCAACTTTTATGAATAAAGAATAATTTTCTCGAAATATATTTTTGAATATTATGGTGTGGATTTGATATAATGTTATAATTGTTGGTAATATTTATAAATTTTACAAAGTAAGCAAGTGGTTATATAATATTCGATTGGTTGGGGAATATTCGTTTTAACAGGGAATATTCGTGACGACGGTAAGACAATCATTAGTGGACCCTAATAACGAAAGTATTGTCGTAGTTAAAAAAGCAGCGTAATTATCTTTTTATAAAAATAACTACGAAAGTGTTCTTGCAGTTAAACTGTTTAACTACCCTAGGTAAAAAAGTACAATAATCTGGCGTGGTTGCATAGTAAGATTACGGTATTGATTATTGATGCTTATGTGAGAAGTCACCGTTATACTCAATTATTGCTATAGTAATTGTCAGATCATATCTCTCATATTATTGATTCAATTATTATCACAAGATCATCATCGCATAATATTTATTATTATTAAATCAATAATTGAGACGACAAAGTTATTCATATTATTATTTGCAATATCGACAATGTCAGAAGTTACATCGAGGAGTGGTTTGGTCACCTAATTGCGCTAATTCAATAAGGAGAAATCCTTATCGGAAAGCCTTTTTTTCCTGGGAACGACCTGATTGTTAAATATTGTGAGTTATAATATTAATGATGAATAAGTTCGTGTTGATTAAAGATGAAATTGATAGTTCCATTGTGTTGGGATTATCAGTGTTAGTGGAAATCGACATTTATTTCGATAATAATTGATGTATGGGGGTTATATTAACCAATCGGGGAATTAATCGGATAAATGAGAAATTAATTGCTATTATTTCACATGCTTATAACTATTTGTTCACATGTGTGTACTACTGATTCACATTCATGTACTATTAGGGGAGGTGGTGCAAGATTGATAATAGTTGCATGACTAAATTAAAAATGGAGGTATAGATGAATGTACTATACTGTAATTAGTTTTTTCACTTGATTATACTATTAAGTTACATGAATGAACTATTAATTCACATTATTTACTATTAGGGGAGGTGGTGCAAGTTTGATAATACTTGCAGGAATAAATTAAAAATGAAGAAAAAGAGGAAGGTATTATACTGTAATATTTTGAGCTCCAAAACGTGCAATTATCGAAACTATATTTTCCTATAAATAGAAGCTCATTCTTCTTTCATTCTCACCAATTCACTAAGTCTCACAAGAACAATTATTATAGAGAGAAATTATAGAGAGAAAGAAGAAGAGAAGTCTGCTACCTCACTATTCCAGTATCCAGTTTCTTCTAAGGTAAGGGGTATTATTTCTTTCGTATTCATTCCTTATTAAATTGTGGAAATGATCTATCTACGTGGATTACCGCATGGCTGACAAAAATCCATTTGCAGTTTCATATATTCTATTATACTCAGTTGGTTAAAGTTTTGGCTTCTATACTCCATGAAATTAGTAGAATATCACGGATATTTAAGCGCTTCATCCAAAGATCTTTTCATGGAAATATTCTTCGAGCATTCTTGAATTTTACTCCACAAAACAAAGATCATGTTGACAATTTGGACGTTATTGATTTCTCGGATAAATTAAATTATAAATCTTTAAAATTTATCTTTGAACTTGTTTTATTGAATTCTTATATCATCATCATCATCCTCATGTTTATAATATGTTGAAAGTCATCCGTATTCAGTAGTGCATAGATGGACTTGGTATGATTATGACCGAGGATTATTCGGTATAATCATGACTGTAATGTTACAAATGATGTGGTAAAAGTCCTCATTGGCCCGTAGTGCATTGATGGACAATTGTTGGCATGATCATGACTATTGATGAATACACGAATATCCTTGGCCCGTAGTGCATGGATAATTTGTGGTCGTGATACTAATGAATATCCTTGGCCGGAGTGCAGGGATGATGTGAATTATTTATTAAGCTGAGTCTCAGCGATAAAAGTGATTAAAAACCTTTTAAATCATAGAAGATAGTAGATTTTATTCTCTACTTGACTCTTCTAATGGATTGCTTGTTCCGCTGTAGTTAAACTTGATGTTTGTTATATTTTATCAGTTTAACACTTGAAGGCTAACGATAAATTATTCTGCATTATCTTAGTCATAATATTTTTTACCGGGCTAGTTGAGCTCACCCTTTCTTTCACTGTTCTCTTCAGAAAATGAGAATATAGCTGGGACGAGTCGGGGAACAGATTGACGGTCCAGATGGTTGTTTTAGTAGTCCTCACTATTCTATAAAATAGTGTGACAATAAATGTAATGAGGACTCCATTGAGTGTGGATATTGTCTAGATGATAATATTCTTATTAAAACTCTTAGATTGTGTTTTGTCGTATTTTACCATCGTTGTATAATTAAGTTGTATTTGAATTTTGTACCATGTATTTGGCGACTCAAGATGGGTGATGTATACCTATTTTGGGGGCGTCATAGTTGGTATCAAAGCTTAGGGATATGATCCATGGCTAAGATGTGAGACTAGAACTAAGAGGGGAGAGATGTGGAATTCCTTCGCTAGTATGACCTACCTAAGTTTATTTGGTATTTAATTGGTCGGTCAGAGTATAGGGATAATATGTTGCATGTCAATTAACCCTTATTTTGTGGCAGTATTTGAAAATGACATCCGAGAATGTTGAGAATAGCAATGGAGCACTGGAGTCCGTTGAGTCTCCACAGATCAATAATCAGGATAATGTGCATCAGGAAGGCGACAATCCTCATGCAAACAACAACACTGACCAAATGATGAACGATGGAATGTTCAGAGGCTTTATGCAATTCTTGCAACATCAGGCGAGAGCGGCTCCTGTCCAAAATGTAGGTGGAAACTTTGGAAACTCTCGGACGGTCACCGCTTAATAGTTCAAGGAGATGAGACCATCGGAGTTTATTGGAGAGCCAAAACCACTTAAGGCGGAAGCGTGGATAAAGTAGATCACCAAGATATTTGATGTCTTGGGATGCTCCGAGGAGCAAAAGGTTCCCTTTGCCACCTTTATGTTGCAAGGAGAGGCATATTACTGGTAGGAATCGGTAAAGCGTACTTAACCTGCCGCACTGAAGATGTCTTCGGAGAAGTTCCAAGAACTATTCAACGACAAGTACTTTCTCGAAAGTATTCGTCTCATAAAAGAGGTAGAGTTCATCAAGTTGGAGCAGAACAATATGACTGTGTCACAGTACGAAGCTAAGTTTGCCGAGTTGTCCCGGTTTGCGTCTCACTTGGTTGATAATGAGAGAATGACGCGGATGTTTCTAAGAGGTTTGAAACCCGAGATACGTCAATATCTAATTTCTCATAAACTGTGTTTGTATTCAGATGTTGTAAATAGGGCTCAGTTATTGGAGCGCAATAACGAGTCAACCCAACCAAGAGAAAGTAGACGGCAAAATGATAATACCATTGGTGGTAGTCATAGAAGCGGTGACAACAAACGTGGAGGGAATAAACATGCTAGAAATGGTAACCACTTTGGTGGTAATCATGGCCAAGACAATAAGAATGGACATTTCAAGAAGAGGAGGTTCAAGATATGCCAAGGGTGAGTAGGAAGATTGCTGAACATCAGCTGGAGGTGGACCCATCCAAGAAGCCAGTTCGACAGAAGAGGAGGATTTTTGCAACGGAGCGACAACGAATCATTGATGAAGAGATTGCAAAGCTGCTAGTTGCTGACTTCATCTTTGAGATCGACTACCCGGAATGGATGGCTAATGTGGTTTTGGTCCAGAAGCGGAACGGGAAGTGGCGGGTCTGCATCGACTATACAGATTTGAACAAAGCTTGTCCGAAGGACTTCTATCTATTACCCCACATCGACCAACTCATTGGGCTGACCCATTGGACCAATAATATCTACTTTTTGGGTCTTGACCGGTAATGATGAAAGAATATGACAATTGACTGTCTTCTCTGCAAAACATTAATGTGGATGGGATAATAGTCGGTAGAAGAAAAGAAAATAGTGACCAAAGGTCGGGGTGTATTTGCATCTGATCAATTTGAGAGATCATCGAGAGATAGGGGTTGTGTCGACGGTGAGTGGGTGGCATAGGAACCGGATGAGTGTATATGGGGCAAAGATCACATAATCTAAAGGTAACAACACTTAATCAATTCATTATCTCTCTCAAGCACTAGACATTTTATTCCTCCATTGTTAACCTTGTGATCGCTTTGATCTTGACTCTCACATGGGAGCTATCCCCGACGGTTGGCCAAGTCGCCAAGCTTTGGGTGTTGACTTGTTGAACTGTGCAAGATTTGGACGAGCTTTAAGTGATTGGAGTTCGTGGAAAGATCTTGGCATTAACTTTGGGCAAAAATCCATTTGCAGTTTTATATATTGTATTATACTCAGTTGGTTAAAGTTTTGGCTTCTATACTCCATGAAATTAGTAGAATATCCTGGATATTTGCACTTCATCTAGTATCTTTTCATGGAAATATTCTTCTCAGCATTCTTGAATTTTACTCCACAAAATAGTATCATGTTGACAATTTGGACGTTATTGATTTCTGGATAAATTAAATTATAAATCTTTAAAAATTTATCCTTGAACTTGTTTTATTGAATTCTTATATCATTGTCATCATCCTCATGTTTATAATATGTTGAAAGTCATTTGTGGTCTGTAGTGCATAGATGGACTTGGTATGATCATAACCGTAATGTTACAAATGATGTGGTAAAAGTCCTCATTGGCTCGTAATGCATTGATGGATAATTGTTGGCATGATCATGACCATTAATGAATAAACGAATATCCTTGGCCCGTAGTGCATGGATAATTTGTGGTCGTGATACTAATGAATATCCTTGGCCGGAGTGCAGGGATGATATGGATTATTTATTAAGCTGAGTCTCAGCGATAAAAGTGATGAAAAACCTTTTAAATCATAGAAGATAGTAGATTTTATTCTCTACTTGACTCTTCTAATGGATTGCTTGTTCCGCTGTAGTTAAACTTGATGTTTGTTATATTTTATCAGTTAAACACTGTTGATGGCTAACGATAAATTATTCTGCATTATCTTAGTCATAATATTTCTTCTTTGGGCTAGTTGAGCTCACCCTTTTTCTTTCATTGTTCTCTTTAGAAAATGAGAATATAATTTGGGACGAGTGGGAGCGGATTCGACGGTCCGGATGGTTGTTTTAGTAGTCCTCACTATTCTATAAAATAGTGTGATAATAAATGTAATGAGGACTCCATTGAGTGTGGATATTGTCTAGATGACAATATTCTTATTAAAACTCATAGATTATGTTTTGTTGTATTTTACACGACTGTTGTATAATTAAGTTGTATTTGAATTTTGTACCATGTATTTGGCGACTCAAGATGAGTGATGTATACATATTTTGGGGGCGTCACAATAATAATAATATGTAAGGGTCTGTTTGTTTAGGATTGAATGGCTGATTTGGTCAGCCATTCAGTGCATTTGTTTTGAAAAAAGAATCGTCAAAATGGCTGAATCAGTCAACCATTCAAACGATTTGGGCTGAATGGTTAGTGCCATTTTTTTGGCTGAATGAAGTTTTTTTTTACAATATCAACTATTATATTAAGTAATATTAAATAAATTTACAACAATTTTGAATTTTTTAGAGGGATAAAATAATAAATTTTTTTTTATTTAGATGTTTCAGACATTTTAATTATCAAATAATTTTTCTCATTCAGATTCAGATTCATTCAGTTTTTATCAAACACCCTCTAAGTCTCTTCTTAATTTCTTCTTATCTCATGTATCTACATACGTCAATATTTAAAATCGACATTAATTTGTTGTCATATGTACACATTTTATAACCTGAAGGTACAGAAGTCTAAAAGCTTTTTAACTTTCAAGTTTCCCTCACCTACTTTGACAAAATAATTTTTTTAAAGATTCCATTTATACATAAAGTAAAATACATAAAGATTAAAAGATGAAATTGTGACGTCCCCAAATTCAGATACTTGTAACTCGAATATGGTGCTCCACAATCTAAATTATACAACTTAATAATTGTAAGACCCCAAATTTTATGAAATAAAAGTATTCAATTTTTCTTATAATTATTATTCTATTCAGTAAATGGTTAGATTGATAAAAGATTAAAGTTAAGGGTGATATGTGAAAATTTTACAAAGTAAGCAAGTTGTCATAAAATATTCGTTATGTCGAGGAATATTCGTTTGGTTGGAGAATATTCTTTTTGTTGGGGAATATTCGTACGATGGCGCAATCATTGGTGGACCACATAACATAATAACTGTTGGATATAAAAAGCAACAAAAATAACCTTTTTATAAAAAATAACGGCAAAACTGTTACCGTTAAACTGTTGAAATACCCGGTGATAAAAGAAAAGAATGTCGCGTTGTTCCACAAGGGTGTGTCAGATTGCACAAGAAGATACAATAGTGCACAATATCTACGATTATTGATGCTTACGTAAGAAGTCACTCAGTGTTTGACTCAATAATTATTACAGTTAAAATTGCAGTCTTTCATATTACTGATGCAATAATTGCTATAGTGATACTTGAATAATATTTTATATTATTGACTCAATAATTGTCATAGTAATAACTAAATAGTATTTCTCATTATTAAATCGAGAATTGTCACCCATATTATTGAAATGATATTATTAGATATTATTATTGACAAAGGTCAGAAAGTTACATCGATCGATGAAAGGGGTTAGGTTATTTAATTTCGCACCAATAAGGAGAAATCCTTATCGGAAAGCCCCCTCTTTCATAGGAACGATCTAGTTGTCAATATTGTGAATCTATAATATTAATTAGGAATACTTATTGAAGGATTGAAGAGTTGTAAATAATTGATGAATAAAAATTATGGATAAATATGACAAATAAATATGTGTTCAATTTTAATATAAATGGTGGAATTTTAGAATGAAATATTTGTTGAAAGTTTGACATATTTTTCTATGGAATCACAATTATCTTCTTCGATAAAATATTCATTCAAATATATTATTATAATAGTATAATGTGATAATATAATAATATAAATTTTTATAATTTAAATGGTAATATTCTTATTATAATATATAATTTTTAGCATGCGAATAAAAGTTGAGTGAATGTTATCATTTTGGTTTTGAATTCCTTTTTCCAAAACCATTTCGTGTATGTCTCATTTTCAATTCTCCTGCAATTCTTTTCTTCCAAAATGTGGAACCTCAACCAATAAGAAATGAAGGTTAGGCAAAGAAAGAAAGAAAAATAGAAAAAAAGTTAGGCATAGTTGAGAAAAGTTAGGCAGAGAAAGAAAAATAAATTAGTCAAGTTAGTTTTTTTTCTTCTGTACTGCACTATAAAAGGGTAGGTAACCCTCCATCCTAAACATACCATAATCAAAAAATTCTTCCTCTATAATGTTGAGCGTATTTCTTGCGAGTATAAGGATATTTTGAGTGTTGATAACAGTGTAAGATTTTCTTAGGATAATATCCGATATTCCAAGTCAGATCTAATTTCTACTAAGGTAAATGATATTATTTTTCTCGTAAAGGATGTTATTTTCTTTCAAAATTTGTAAAGGATATTATTTTATTTAATACTCGTAAGAAATAACATTTTCTTTCATACTCCATATTATGTAAGTGATATTATTTCATTTTATATTCCTAAATTTAAATTTACTATGATAAGTATTGCTTCTATAATTCTTGAAATTATTAGAAATTCCTTAAGGTTTGCGCTTTATCTATTATCATTTCACTAAAATATTGGTCTGAACTTTGTTATTAAATTTTAATCTTTTCATGTCAGGGTACTATTCATGAGTTCTATTCACAACAGAATTAAATTTTCTTTTCTGTCCAAATTATTTTCGATACATGAATATCATTCTTGAATTTTACTCCACAATTAGTTATAATGTTGACTATTTGGACATTTTTGAACTTTGGATAAATTGAATTATAAATCTTTAATATTTATCTTTGATCTCATTTGATTGATTCTTTATATCATTGTCATCTATGCTTATATTGTGGTGAAAGTCATCTTTGGCCCATAGTGCAAAGATGAACTGTTGATCATGAGTAGGATAATTCCTCTCATATTCTTTGAGTTATCGTGAGGCATAGGCTATGACTTTCCCATGTTGCATGAGAACAAATCCTAACCTTCTGCCTAAAGCATCGCTGTAGATGACAAATCCCTCCGAATCAGATGGTATTGTCCAAAACAAGTCTTTGAAATGAGTCTCCACTTGAGTTCTTGAAAACTCTTCTCACATTCCTCGCTCTAACTGAATTTTGTATCTTTTCGAGTCAGCTGAGTTAATGGAGTAGCGATTCGAGAAAATCCTTCCACGAATCTTCGATAATAACCAGCTAAGCCGAGAAAGCTACGTACTTTGGTCACTGACTTAGGTTGCTCTCAACTTTGAATTGCTTCAATCTTTGATGGGTCAACAGATATTCCGTGATTTGATATCACGTGCCCAAAGAATGCTACTTCCTCAAGCCAGAACTCGCATTTCTTTAACTTGGCGTATAACTTGCTTTCACGAAGCTTTTGGAGTATCAGCCTCAAGTGTTGCTCATGATCTTCACGGGTTTTGGAGTATATGAGGATGTCATCAATAAAGACAACAACAAAATGATCCAAATATTCCTTGAATACTCGGTTCATCATATCCATAAAGGCAGCAAGAGCATTAGTCAATCCAAAAGACATGACTTGGAATTCATAATACCTGTACCGAGTTCTGAAAGCAGTCTTTGGAATGTCATCATTTTTAATCTTTAACTGATGATATCCAAAATGAAGATTGATCTTTGAAAAGAATTTGGCGCCTTGTAACTGGTCAAACAGGTCATCAATGCTAGGTAACGGGTATCTATTTTTGACGGTGACATGATTCAACTTCCGATAATCAATACAAAGTCTCATACTTCCATCTTTCTTCTTTACGAATAGAATAGGAGCACTCCAAGGAGATGTACTAAGATGAATGAAACTGATGTCTAACAATTCCTGCAGTTGGGTCTTTAACTCCTGAAGTTCAATAGGAGCCATTCGATATGGGGCTTTGGAAATGGGTTTTGTACCGGGTTCAAGGTCGATACCAAACTCGATTTCACGCTCCGGGGGTAGGCCAGGAAGTTCTTCGGGGAATTCGTCAGGAAATTTATTAACAATAGAAATATCATTCAAATATGACATATTTTTGTTTAAATATGTGACATTGGCTAATAAAGCTTGACATCCATTTTTCAATAAACAAATAGCTTTATGGCTTGATATGACAGTGATTGACTTTAGTGGTTTGGTTGCTTGAATTCGCATAATAGGTTGGTTAGGAATATGAAAGCTAACAACTTTACGAAAATAATCAATTTTTGCATGATAAGTGGTTAATCAATCAATCCCTAAAATCACATCAAATGCAAGTATTTTCAAAGAAATAAGATCGACAGGTAATGTGCGGTCACCGATTTGAATCAAATAAGACTTATAAATAGTTGATGTAATGAAGGTTTCTCCCAATGGAGTTTCAACAGATAAGTCAAAGTCTAATTTCTCTGGAGTCAAATTTAAACGTTAAGCGCAAGTAGGAGAAATAAAAGAATGGGTAGAACCGGTATCAAATAAGGTATACACTTCGCTAGAGTTTATGATTAGCTTACCTGTGATAACCTCGTTCAGGTTCCTCGCTTTTTGGGAGGTCACGACAAATGCTCTCCCTTGAACTACCGGCTTTGACTTCTCTAGGATGGCCTTTGATGCCTCCATCTCAGCTGGACTTGGCTTTATTGCACGACAAAATCGAGCTAGGTGACCTTCTCTTCCATAATTATAACATGTTTTGAACTGCTGCGTATTGATGTGTCCCTCCCCTCCGCATTTGTAGCATACGATCGATGATCGTTCTCCTTCTTTAACAACGGGTGTTGGTGATGACGTCCTTCCATCATTATTGAATCTCCTCTTCTTGAAATTTCCACTTTTATTGCCTTGGCCATGATTACCACCGAAGTGGTTATCATTTCTGGCATGTTGACTTCCTCCACGTTAGTTGTCACCGCTTCGATGACTGCTACCACTAGTATTATCATTTTTCCGGCTTCTCTCTCTTGGTTGGGTTGACTCATTATCACGCTCAATAACTGAGCCCTATTTACAACATCTGAATACAAACACAGTTTGTGAGAAATTAGGTATTGACGTATCTCGAGTTTCAAACCTCTTAGAAACATCTGCGTCATTCTCTCCTCATTATCAACCAAGTGGGGCGCAAATCGGGACAACTCGGCAAACTTAGCTTCGTACTGTGACACAGTTATATTATTTTTCTCTAGCTTGATGAACTCCACCTCTTTCATGTGACGAATACTTTCGGGAAAGTACTTGTCGTTAAACAGTTCTTGAAACTTTTCCCAAGACATCTTTAGTGTGGCAGGCTGAGTACGCTTTACAGATTCCCACCAGTAATCTGCCTCTCCTCGCAACATGAAGGTGGCAAAGGGAACCTTTTGCTCCTCGGAGCATCCCAAAAAATCAAATATCTTGGTGGTCTACTTTATTCACGTCTCCACCTTAAGTGGTTTTGGTTATCCCAAAACTCCGCTGGTCCCAATCTTGAACTGCTTAGCGATGACCATCCGTGACCAGTGTTATCACCTGCATTTTGGACATGAGTCTCTCTCGCCTGATGTTGCATGAATTGCAGAAAGCCTCTGAACATTCTGTCGTTCATCATTTGGTCGGTGTTGTTGTTTACTTGAGGATTATTGTCTTTCTGATGCACATTATCCTGAGTATTGATCTGTGGTGACTCAACGGTCTCCTGTGCTCCATTGCTATTCTCAACATTCTCGTATGTCATTTTCAAACACTGCCACAAGACAAGGGTTAATTGATATGCCACATATTATCCCTATATTCTGACCGACCAATTAAATAATAATTAAACTTAGGTAGGTCATACTAGCGAATGAATTACCCATCTCTCCCCTCTTAGTTCTAGTCTCACATCTCAGCCAGGGATCATATCTCTAAGCTTTGATACCAACTGTGACGCCCCCAAAATAAGTATACATCACCTATTCTGAGTCGTCAAATACATGGTACATAATTTAAATATAAACTTTATTATACACTACGACAAAAACGTAGCTTAGAGTTTTTACACGAATATTGTCTCATAAATAGTATTCAAACTCAAATGAAGTCCTCATTACATTTATTATCACACTATTTCATAAAATAGTGAGGACTACTATAGCCACCATCTCGGACCGTCACTCTGTTCCCCGACTAGTCTTGGTTACATTCTCATTTCCTAAAGAGAATAATGGAAAGCAAAAGGGTGAGCTCAACTATCCTAGTAAGAAATATTATGACTAAGATAATGCAGAATAAATTATCGTTAGCCTTCAACAGTGTTAAACTTATAAAATATAATAAACATCAAGTTTAACTGCAGCGGAACAAGCAATCCATTAGAAGAGTCAAGTAGAGCATGATATCTACTATCTTCTATGATTTAAAGTGTTTATCATCAATTTTATCGCTGAGACTCAGCTTAATAAATAAACCACATCATCGAATCATCTCTGCACTACAGGCCAAGGATATTTATTAGTATCACGACCACGAATTATCCATGCACTACGAGCAAAGGATATTCGTGTTTTCACCAATGGTCATGATCATACCAACAACTGTCCATCAATGCAGTACAGGCCAATAAGGACTTTTACCACATCATTTGTAACATTACAGGTCATGATTATACCGAATAATCCCTGGTCATAATCATACCATTCAACAGTCCATCTATGCACTACGGTCAAAGATAACTTTTATCATAATATAATCATGCAGATGATGACAATGATATACGAATTCAATTAAAAGAAAACAAAAGTTAAATTTCTAAAGATTTATAATTTAATTTATCCAGAATTCAATAATGTTAAAATTGTCAACATGATACTGCTTTGTGGTGTAAAATTCAAGTATAATATTGTATCAAAAATGATTTGGATCGGAATGAAATCAATTTTTATCATGAATAGTACCCTGGGTGAATAGTAACTGAGTGAATAGTACTTCGGGAATAGTACCCCATGAATAGTACTCCGGTATAAAAAAGTTAAAACTTATCAAGAATGCTCAAAATAATATTTCCATGAATAGATACCGGATGAAGCGCAAATTTCAAGGATATTCTACTAATTTCATGGAGTATAGAAGCCAAAACTTAACAAAAAGAGTATAGAATTCGAAATATAAACGAAATAATATTACTTACATACTACGGAGTATAGAAGAAAATATTATTTCTTATGAGTATTGAACAAAAATAATATCCCATACCTTAAAAAGAAGAGTATTCCAACTGGTATAGCGAGAATATTCTTGAAGAAAACTTTCACTATTTTCTACGCTCAAAGCTTTCTTAAACTCTAAAGAAATATGCTCTATATTATAGAAGAAGAATTCACTGATTCTGGTGTGATTTTCAATTCTAACTAAGCATCTTATTTATAGGAGAATGGAAATGATACTATTTGAATTTTTAGAATCACGGACCAACAGTAATTTCAAACGAAAAATCATGGGCATTCGGCCGATTGAAAATTTGAAAATTTTTAATTTTACTATGTTGCACTATGCATAATAAAATATAATATATTCTATTTAAAATATAATAAAATAAAACTTATAATATATATATATATATATATATATATATATATATATATATATCTTCCCTTCATTATACTCCATCCATTTCCAATTCCCGTGACATCCCCCTCCCATTTTCCCCTTGGTGACCCACATATTATTATCATACGTGGCCCCCCACCATATTATACAAAATAACTTTCTACCGATTATTTTGAAAAATAGATAAATGGGGGTCTAAATAATAATCAAAATTTACAATAAATACTTCATAAATTCTCCACAATATTTTTAACAACATCTATTCATCATTATTATAACCCGCAATATTAACAACCAGATCGTTCCCAGGAAAGAGGGGCTTTCCGATAAGGATTTCTCCTTATTGGCGCGTAATTAGGTGACCAAATCCATTTTCTTGACAGAACTTTCTAGACACTGTTAATTATGAAAATAATAATATGAATAACTTGTCAGCTCAATTATTGATTTAATAATATAAAATATTGATAATAATTGAATCAAATAACGTGAGATACTATGCAGTAATTACTGTAGTAATAATTGATTATAATAGAGTGACTTCTCACGTAAGCATTAATAATTAATATCGTGTGCTACTATGCAACCATGCGTATTACTGTACTTTTAACACCAGGTATTTCAACAGTTAACGGTAAAACTTCCGCCGTTATTTTCATAAAAAGATATTTTTTTCGTTTTCTCACCCCGACAATAATTCCACTGTGGGGTTTACCAATGATTTTGTCGTCGTACGAATATTCCCTGTTAAAACGAATATTGCGAGAACCCAGAATTTCACATAATTCAAAATTTTCAAATAATTTTTTTTTTAAAAAAAGAAAGTACTTGAATCATATAAGTGTATATGATAATTAAGCTAGATAGTTAATTTATTAACTAAGAAGTATACTTAATCATTTTCAAGGAAGAGTAATGAAAGTTATGTAAGAAATTAACATAGCTTGAATGTTAGCTTTGATTACTAAATTAAAAGGATTTACAATCCTTAAGTAATTGATTATTGATATGAGTATGTATGTGTTTATAATTTATTAAGTCAAATTGGGATAATAAGTTAATAAACTAGGAGAAATTTGTTAGGACATATGTGAATTATATACGTAATTGAGTAAATATGCATTATATAATGTGTGTACATTTATTTTGTAAAGAGATGAAGAATAAAGTTATGTAACCTAATTCATATATTAGGTATGATAATTAAATAACCTAATGGGTTATAATTTAAGAGAATGATAGTATTTAAAAAGATATACTAATCCTAAGAGATTTATTTTATACATCTCAATTAATTAATTTTATAACCTAAGAATAGCAAGTCTAATTGGGTTATGAAATTAAAGATATATGAGAAAGAAATTAACTTACTAATGTGTAAAGGGAACCTAATTAAATATTGGGGAATGGATAAAAATTAATAAGTATAGAACTAAGTTGATTTTAAGGCCCAAAGAATTAATTTGTAGCCCAAGTGTTTATTTGAGCATGAGACTTGTAGTTAATTAATTTAAGAATAATTAAATTATTGAGTTAGCCCAATATTTAATATAAATGGCAAGTTTAGTGAAGACCCAATTCATTTGGTGGATGATCCCAAGTTCATTTTAATTAGTAAGCCAAACTAGTTAATTATAAGCCCAAAAGAATTAAAGGATTGGCCCAATCCTAGCCCAATTAAAGAGGGGAATAATGGTAATTTAATTTAGCAAATATTGCATTTAAAAATAAAGTAAAAGTGAGGATTATATGGGGGAGAGGAATCCGGTCATGTGTAGAGAAAAGAAGGGGCATGTGACTTTTGTTGGTTTTCTTCATTAGGTCACTAACTCCCTTAGTTGTCACTACTTGATTAAGCCACTTTATGTTTCCAAGATTACAAGTTATATGGAGAGAGAAGGGAAGAGATAGGTTAGTGGATTATGTAGAGATATATCAAATATATCTATAGTTTTCTTCCAACACTTAAAAACATCATTCTCTTTCATCTTTTATTTTAATTTCTCTTTAGCTATCAAAGAAAAAAACATAAGAGAGGGAGAGAGCTACCAATTTCGGCAGCCCTAGAAAGAGAGAGGAGAGGAGAGTTTTATTTTCATATCAACACACTTCATCTCTTACTTAGAAAGAAGAAGAAGAGGAATCAAGAGAAGGTATAAGAAATCCTTACTTTTATAGTTTAATTTCTCTTTGTGATGATTTGAGTTTTGATTTTTGTAAAACTATGATCTTGAGGCTTAAAACCTTAGATCTTCGTGTTTAAAAGTGTTTTATGTTTAGATCCAACTCTTTTATGGATCAAAAGTGGAATCTAAACTAAGAAATATGAGTTAGGTTTTTCAAAAGATAGAAAATAAAATGTTTCTTAGCTTTTGCTGTGTTTGATATTATGATTGTTGATTATTTGGTGAATTAAACCATGGATCATGTTACATCCATGAGTATATGAGTTATTTTAAATATTATGTTGAGCTATGTTGATTTTATTTGAAAATATAGAAGTTTTCTTAAAAGACCCCAAATGTTGAAAAATAGATTTTCGAGAAAACCAAGTATGATATGGAAATGACCTTATCTCTCATTCTACTTTGAATTTTTGAGTGTGGTCAATTTTTGGAGTTAGATATATGAGTCTTCTAATATATACAAGTGGAATCACTTAAAAAGGATTTATAGATTTTTGTGTGGAATGATTTTAGTAAAGGATGAAAAATTCAAAATTGCTTAAAAAGCTTCTGCCAAGTAATTGGAAGGGCTATTTCGGCCACTTATTTAATGCAATAAATTCCGGCCTTGTAGGGGATGAACGTATATGGGATAAAGTAGGCTGTGTCCAAAAATGAGTTCATTCCGACTTAAATTGAGCAAGTTATGACCATTTTAATATTTAGGTTTTTCGGACAAAAATCGCTGTAACCGGAGTTGTATTACTCCGATGGGCTTGAAATTTAAACTGTAAACTCACGTTAACATGTGTAAGATCCCGCCAAGAGTTGGGAATTTCTGGAGTTAAGTAAGAGGTAGCTAATTTCTTAAGGAATTAACTAGAAATTAATTTTTGAAAAATACTTGAGGGAGTTGAAAAATTCCAGAAAAATACTTTTTGTGTATGGAATATATGTATATATGATTGGTCAAAAGATTAAAAAAATAATAAGCTGATTACATATTTTCGTGAATAGTGTATTTCAGCTTCCCGAAATGAACATTTTCGGTTGCTGAAAAGGGAAACCAAAATGTCAGAAGAGATGTTAGTTTTGTTTTAGCTTGTTGAAATAGAAATTGAAATGATATATTAAGTCTACTGAGTTCATAAATAGTTTGTCAAGTTATATTACGAACTTATAAATGAACGAGTAAGTGTTAAGTCTAAGATAGTATAGTGTACTCACTAATGATAGGTTATGTGATTTCATGTTAAATTGCTATGAGTAAGATATGCGATGCTAATTAAGAGATTGATTTTATCAATGATAGGTCTTACAAAAGAAGTTAACTTAAATTGCGTAGCAGTAGTCAATGAATCAGGCGAGTTCCTAACTCAACTTGAGTTACTATTTTTCAAGCATGGTAGTGAATAATTATTGATAGTTATTCACATCTATAATGATTGTTGTAATTCACACGTAGTGCAATTGATTCTTGTTCTATTATTTGAAATATTGATAAATCATGTCTCGGCTAATTGTTTTGGCAAGACTAATATTTGTTAAAGCATGAAATGTTCTATTTATTATGAACTGAATTGTTATTAGAAGATCTATGCCATTGGTTTTGGCTAGATTAGTATTTTTATTAATTATTGAAATCATAGTATTTCTTTGAAAGTAATCAAAACCATATTGTTGTGGTACGGACTCGTGATGTAAGACTGAGATGAACAAATTTTAATGTCGTAAATCGACCTATGTACTATTATTGAGTATTATGCATAATATGAAAGTAGTATGCACACAAGCCAATCATGTTTGATGATAAAGCATATACTTTGTAACAATCTTATTCATTTATTAATAAAAAGTATTAATTTATTAAAGGCTTTTAATTATCTACATGATGCTGTTTTATAATATGTGATAAACCCATAGTTTTAAGCAATGCTTTTAGAATAATGATGATGATCATTCTAATGAGATCTAAATTCTTAGAAAGCTTAAAACTAAAATAGTTCCCAATCATTGGATTACTAAATTGGGGATTAGTGAATCAGGATAGATTGGTACATACGTTGCTTGCTTTCATTGGATGAGGATGATTGATCTGTGATCATTTGTGTGGAGACACTAAAGCAAGTATGTAGGTGCTTATTAGAGAATAAGTTCATTGAAGCGTGGCTCGCTAAGGAATACCTAATGGAGTTTTATTTGCTGTCAATAGGAATTCTCAGTAGTGATAGTAGTACAAGTAATCCTTGGACTTGAGATCATCATAGTATCTTGTGTATGATGAGTTATACTTTGACTTATTCCTTAAGACCCTTAGGGTATATCAAAGGTATGCTTGGGTATAATAAGTTGTACATGGAGATAATGTATGATCAATAAAGAATCTACCACTTCTAATAAAAGAAGAGAAATGTCTTATGTGATTCGATAAATGACAACCCAGTGAGTCCTTGGCAATGAGAATGAAATTAGAAAGGAGTTTCTAATTTGCATTATTTTGAGTTGTGCATTTAAGGATCGAAATACATATAATTAAATAAAATAAGACTTGTGAAAGAATTCCATGTCTTATATTTAATTGGGACATTGTATGGTGGAAGGATTGAATTGTCATTGGTAACTATTTACTCAAAGGTTCTTTTATGATTAATGTTGAAATCTATATTATCCGGAAAGTCGTTGATCATTAGGGAGGCTTATCCCTATGTAGAATAAATATTATTTAAATAAATTAATTGTTTAATTTATTTATTTAAATAAGATTAGAATTGTTCTAATTGATTTATTCACAATAGGTTTAATATGGAGAACCTAAAGGGTCACACCATAAAAGGAAGAATAATTATTTAAGAAGTTAATGGCATAATCGTAATAATATGTTATGTATATTTAATTTAATCTATGGTGATAGAATAAATTAAATAGCTTAATATTTATTATTTAATATTTTAGAAATATTAAATATAAATTAATAAGAGGAGTCTTATTAATATTATTACAATTATTATTATTTTAATTTCTAAAAGAGTTTAGGAATTAATTTAATATAAGTACTCTCATTTATTCCTAATTGGATTAGGAAGGAAAATTAGTTAAAGGAGTTTAATTAATTATCCCTAATAAGATTAGGGAGCTTAATTAATTAAAAGAATTAATTAATTAAAACCCAATTCCTTAATTGTTAAGGTGGGTTGCCCACATCTATAAATAAGAGGAGTCTTATTATGGGTGGTATGGGTTGTTGACTTTAACAAAGTACGTAATAATTCCAAGTTGTTGGGAGTATGCCTTTTCTATAGAGATAGAAAACTAGGGTTTAGCCAACCACCCTTCTTCTTGAATTTTCTTCTTCCTTGGTGGATCACCTCTAGAGGCCAAACACATGGGTGGCTAACGTTGATCAAAGGAAGGAACCAAACCCGGTGGATTCAAGTTGAACGCGAAAAGGATTGGAGGTGAACTTGTACCTGAGGAAGCTCGATCTTCAAGGGTATGATTTTATTCTTTATCTTTTCGTTTAAATTAATAATTATGCATAAAGGGTGATCCGGGTATATGGTTTGTAAATTTTAAACTCTGATTTTTACACGCTTCCGTATTATTTTGCAATTTGATTGCGTTCATGAATATTACAAACCTAACATAATATAGAGTACAAAGGAGTTGGCTGCTCCAGGTACTTACAGAAGAGTATAGTTTAATTTTTATAACTAATTTATACTCGTGGTAATTTAGTTTTAATAACTAAATGATTCCTCTATTAGTTCATGATCCTTTTGTGATCACTCAGCATGAAATCTGGGTATATCCCACTTTATTGAATATTATTGCAGTATTGTTAATTCTTATTATTCAATTGAATATTATTGAATCTTTGAAAGAATTTTACTCTTTCATCTTTGATATGTTATTCAGTATGAAATGGGAGAAAGTTTTATTATTGAGATTGAATTATTATTCAGCTACTTCGAAATCTTTTGATTATTGTTGAAGTTCTAAAGAAGCTAGACTCTTCTATTCATGATATATATCATTTATTGTATATTTTAACTTGTTGGGCAAACTCGTTGCTCACTCTTGCTTAAATAAAATATTTCAGTTAATGCCGATGTAACAGAAGGTTCTAATAGGGACAAAGGTAAAGGCAAGGCTCGGGAGTAGTTAGTGTCAACTTTTAATGGTTATGTTTTATTATGTAATTAATTATGTAAACCTTTTGATTATATAAGGGTATGTAAGTTATGTCAAGGTTAGCTAACCCGGGATATTGTTATAAGTTGCATTAAGGAATATTATGAATGATGTTTTCATTAGTGAATGAGTAGTTAGATAGATGATATATATGATGGATCATGAGCACACAAACCCGAGGTTAGAGAACCCGATTTGGGGGCGCCACAAGTTGGTATCAAAAGCATGAGGTTATAAACCTTAGGTGGGGGGAAAAGCCTTAGGAATATAACCATAAACAGGATATAGAAAACTCGTTTAGAGTTCTAAGTGATGGATTAGGAAAATTCATCAATAGTAAGATATGGGGACACTCAGTGTTTATGGATTATGTTTGATAGTGATGTACTAATGAAGTTATTTAAAACCGGTGACAGGATGTCAGGAGACGATAAGATGGTTACGGAAGTGTTAGAAGCTGCACCAATGCCATTAGCAGAGGTGCCAACTCAGAGTGAGTCAGTTGAGGAAATTTTAAGAGACGAACCTATGATAAATCTAGCAAGCGATCATGACGAGTACCCCGAGATGGAGCTGGATGAAGAGGAAGAAATATATTCCAAAGAAACTAAGGTGGAGCCAGAAATAAAGATCATAGATGGGGAAGAAGGTAAAGTAGCAGTCAAAGAAGGTCAAGCATCTGCGGAAGTTCAAGACTTAAGGACTAAAGTACTTCTCCTGGAGGAATTATGAAAGACAGAAAGAGCATTACGCGAGATGATAGAAGAACGAAATAATCTGAAGGCACAAGTCAATAGAATGAAGGTTAAGTGTAATGTATCATCTAAGGATGTAAGTAACGAAAAGAAGGGTAATAAAAGGAAAAAGAATAATGAGAGTGACAACAACTCAAAGAATTCGCATTCAAAGAAGAAACAAGCACGTGGCAAGTGTGGAAAGAACCATTCGGGGGAATGTATGTGGGGGTAAGAATGTGTGTTATAATTGTGGTCAAGAAGGGCATCTATCACCAAATTGTCCTAAACCAAAGAAAGGAGGATTTTTTGCATGTGGTGGAATGGGTCATAGGGTTAAGACTTGTCCTAAAAAGAAGACAGATGGAGGAAGTGGACGGAAGAAAGATTAAGTGTTAGGAGTATAATCTTTTGGAGTATAATATTCGCTTTGGTATGAATATCAAGATAATGTTTTTTATGTCTCAAGTTTTTGTGTAAAGTTATAGTAATGAATCCCGACTTTTGTCACATGGGGATAGTAATCGTTTGTAGTAGTTTTCACTATGTACTGAAAAGTACTATATACTATTTGCATGAATATAAATGCAGTGATATGATTATATGTTTGAATAAGTAATTAAATTTATAGAATTAAATTATTAAGATGATTATCTGAAGAATTTGATAATTCAGTAAGCTGGATTAAATAATCCCGAAAGCTGAAATTGGTTTAAGTTTAAAATTTTGACTACTATTAATAAGATGTTGCATAAAGACAAAGTATTAATGTAAGTCTTTATTTCATTAGATAATGCCGCCAAGACGACAAAATCATAACCAAAGGGAGGAGCGGTCTGTGAATAATGAAGGAGATCAAGCTGATCCAATGCAGAACTTCGCAGACATGCTAGCTCAAGTTATGCAAACTGGAGCCCCAACAGCAAGAAATCGATCAGCTAATTGATTAGCTAACTTTAAAGACTTTTAAGTAGTAGGACCTTTGAATTCAAGGAACCATTGACCTATAGAAGCCCGCATACGGGTAAATGAGATGGAGAAAGCTTTTGTTATTTCTAGAGTAAGCGGAGGAGCAAAAGCCGATTTTTGCTACCTATCCGAGGAAGGGTGAGGCGAATTCTTGGTGGGAGACCAACAAAGCTAGAAATTTGGTACAAGTTGAGTAGTACCTTGGACAAGGTTTAAGGAGTTATTTTTTGAAAATTATTTCTCAGAAAGTATGCAAGCAAGAATGGAAGTAAACTTTTTGGAGTTGAAGCAGGAGAATATGTCGGTTGCAGAATACGCCGCCAAATTTAATGAACTAGCGAGATTTTCTCCACATCAGGTGGACACCGAGGTAAGAAAGGCGCGAATGTTTAAAAATGGACTGAAGCCAGGGATATATAGCAAGGTAGCTGTGTTGCAGATTAAGAATTTTTTGGTCCTATTGGAAAAAGCAATCATCGTCGAAGGAGGAAATGAAGCTGTGTCAAGGTATCATCAAGAGAAGAAGAAAAAGACAAATGAAGGAGGTAGCAGTGGAGGAAGTAACTCTAATAAGCGTAAGTGGAAGGACAATACTGAATCTGGAGACAAGTCAGGAGATAATAGGAAGAAAGGTGAGGCATGTGCAAATTGCGGTAACAAGCATCCAGGAGTATGTTTGAAGGGAAAAGGAGTGTGTTTTAATTGTGGATAAGAGGGACACATCTCTCCAAATTGTCCAAGTCCAAAGAAGATACCAGGTTATTTTTCATGTGGATCGCCAGATCATCAAATTCGTAACTGTCCAAAGAAGAATGCAGAAAGAGGAAGCAATAATAGAGGAAATAGTAGTGGAACACTAGCGATCAAAGGACCTGTTCAGCTAGAAAGACTGACAGCGGGCACGTTCAACATGACATTGCAAGATGCAGTAGCTGCCAGGAGGTGGTGACAGGTAATGATTTAGTTGAATAAATGAATTACGCGAGAAATATTGGGTAGATATAGCTGTGAATGGTTTTCTTTTATAGATCCCAAGTCACAAATTAGTATATGAAACACAAATTAATATTGTGTTGATATAAATGAATTGATGATACAACTTTAAAATATATTAGAGAGTAAGAAAGCGGTGATTCCGAGGACAGAATCCTTATAAGGGGGGAGAATGTGAGAACCCATAATTTCACATAATTCAAAATTTTTGAATATTTTTTTTTAAAAAAAACGAAAGTACTTGAATCATAAAAGTGTATATGATAATTAAGCTAGATAGTTAATTTATTAACTAAGAAGTATACTTAATCATTTTCAAAGAAGAGTAATGAAAGTTATGTAAGAAATTAACATAGCTTGAATGTTAATTTGATTACTAAATTAAAAGGATTTACAATCCTTAAGTAATTGATTATTGATATGATTATGTATGTGTTTATAATTTATTAAGTCAAATTGGGATAATAAGTTAATAAATTAGGGGAAATTTGTTAGGACATATGTGAATTATATACGTAATTGAGTAAATATGTATTATATAATGTGTGTACATTTATTTTGTAAAGAGATGAAGAATAAAGTTATGTAACCTAATTCATATATTAGGTATGATAATTAAATAACCTAATGGGTTATAATTTAAGAGAATGATAGTATTTCAAAAGATATACTAATCCTTAGAGATTTATTTTATACATCTCAATTAATTAATTTTATAACCTACGAATAGCATGTCTAATTGGATTATGAAATTAAAGATATATGAGAAAGAAATGAACTTACTAATGTGTGTAAGGGAACCCTAATTAAATATTGGGGAATGGATAAAAAATAATAAGTATAGAACAAAGTTGATTTTAAGGCCCAAAGAATTAATTTGTAGCCCACGTGTTTATTTGAGCATGAGACTTGTAGTTAATTAATTTAAGAATAATTAAATTATTGAGCTAGCCCAATATTTAATATAAATGGCAAGTTTAGTGATGACCCAATTCATTTGGTGGAGGAGCTCAAGTTCATTTTAATTAGTAAGTCAAACTAGTTAATTTCAAGCCCAAAAGAATTAAAGGATTGGCCCAATCCTAGCCCAATTAAAGAGGGACATTATGGTTATTTAATTTAGCAAATATTGCATTTAAAAATAAAGTAAAAGTGAGGATTATATGGGGGAGAGGAATCCGACCATGTGTAGAGAAAAGAAGGGGCATGTGACTTTTGTTGGTTTTCTTCATTAGGTCACCAACTCCCTTAGTTGTCACTACATGATTAAGCCACTTTATGTTTCCAAGATTACAAGTTATATGGAGAGAGAAGGGAAGAGATAGGTTAGTGGATTATGTAGAGATATATCAAATATATCTATAGTTTTCTTCCAACACTTAAAACATCATTCTCTTTCATCTTTTATTTTACTTTATTTTACTTTCTCTTTAGCTATCAAAGAAAAAAACATAAGAGAGGGAGAGAACTACCAATTTCGGTAGCCCTAGAAAGAGAGAAGAGGAGAGGAGAGTTTGATTTTCATATCAACACACTTCATCTCTTACTTAGAAAGAAGAAGAAGAGGAATCAAGAAAAGGTATAAGAAATCCCTACTTTTATAGTTTAATTTCTCTTTGTTATGATTTGAGTTTTGATTTTTGTAAAACTATGATCTTGAGGCTTAAAACCTTAGATCTTGCTGTTCAAAAGTGTTTTATGTTTAGATCTAACTCTTTTATGGATCAGAAGTGGAATCTAAACTAAGAAATACGAGTTAGGTTTTTCAAAAGATAGAAAATAAAATGTTTCTTAGCTTTTGTTGTGTTTGATCTTATGATTGTTGATTATTTTGTGAATTAAACCATGGATCATGTTACATCCACGAGTATATGAGTTATTTTAAATATTATGTTGAGCTATATTTATTTTCTGTGAAAATATAGAAGTTTTCTTAAAAGACCCCAAATGTTGAAAAATAGATTTTCGAGAAAACTAAGTATGATATGGAAATGACCTTATCTCTCATTCTACTTTGAATGTTTGAGTGTGGTCAATTTCTGCAGTTAGATATATGAGTCTTCTAATATATCCAAGTGGAATCACTTAAAAAGGATTTAAAATTTTTTGTGTGGAATAATTTTAGTAAAGGATGAAAAATCCGGAAATGCTTAAAAAGCTTCTGCCAAGAAATTGGAAGGGCTGTTTTTGCTACTTATTTAATGAGATAAAATCTGGCCTTTTAGGGGATGAAAATATATGAGATAAAGTAGGTTGTGTCTAAAAATGAGTTCATTCCGACTTAAATTGAGCACGTTATGACCATTTTAATATTTAAGTTTTTTGGACAAAAATCGCTATAACCGGAGTTGTATAACTCCGATGGCCTTGAAATTTAAACTGTAAGATCACGTTAACATGTGTAAGATCCGTCCAAGAGTTGGGAAGTTTTGGAGTTAAGTATGAGGTAGCTAATTTCTTAAGGAATTAACTAGAAATTGATTTTTGAAAAATACTTGAGGGAGTTGAAAAATTCCAGAAAAATACTTTTTATTTATGGAATATATGTATATATGATTGGCCAAAAGATTAAAAAAATAATAAGCTGATTTCATATTTTCGTGAATAGTATATTGCAGCTTCCCGAAATGAACATTTCAAAGTTGTTGAAAAAAGGAAACCAAAATGTCGGAAGAGATGTCAGTTTTGTTTTAGCTTGCTGAAATAGAAACTGAAATGATATATTAAGTCTACTGAGTTCATAAATAGTTTGTCAAGTTATATTACGAACTTATAAATGAACGAGTTAGTGTTAAGTCTAAGATAGTATAGTGTACTCACTAATGATAGGTTATGTGATTTCATGTTAAATTAATATGAGTAAGTTATGTGATGCTAATTAAGAGATCGATTTTATCAATGATAGGACTTACAAAAAAGTTAACTTAAATTGTGTAGCAGTAGTCAACGAATCATGCAAGTTGAGTTACTATTTTTCAAGCATGGTAGTGAATAATTATTGATAGTTATTCACATCTATAATGATTGTTGTAATTCGCACGTAGTGCAATTGATTCTTGTCTTATTATTTGAACTATTGATAAATCATGTCTCAGCTAATTGTTTTGGAAAGACTAATATTTGTTAAAGCATGAAATGTTCTATTTATTATGAACTGAATTGTTATTGGAAGATCTATGCCATTGGTTTCGGCTAGATTAGTATTTTTATTAATTATTGAAATCATAGTATTTCTTTGAAAGTAATCTAAACCATATTGTTGTGGTACGGACTCGTGATGTAAGACTGAGATGAATAAATTTTAATGTCGTAAATCGACCTATGCGCTATTATTGAGTATTATGAATAATATAGGGTACAAATGAGTTGGCCGCTCCAGGTACTTGCAGAAGAGTATAGTTTAGTTTTTATAATTAATTTATATTCTTGTGGTAAATTAGTTTTAATAACTAAATGATTCCTCTATTAGTTCATGATCCTTTTGTGATCACTCAGCATGAAATCTTGGTATATGTTACGCCCCCAAATCCGGGTATCTTCCAACCCGACAGATCGTGCTACACGATGCTACAATTCACATAAACATTCAATTGAAATGCCTCAAAAGAACGGATATGTCTTATATATATATCCAAAGAATATTTACATTTCCCAAGTTCTTTACAACCAATAAAATTGTCTTCGTCATAATATCAATATTATTCCTTACAAAACCTATACTATTACATATGTAATCTACGAGTTCGGCTTCACGTTCCCTTTATCCTTGTCGGATCCATCGGTCCGTTCGGTTTTAGCTGCATTCATATGGTTCACGCAAGAATGAGCCTAACTAGCTCAGCAAGTACAACAATTCTAGGAAAATAGCATGCTTGAAACATAATAATCATATATCCTCGATAACTTAACAATAGTTACAAAGTACTATCGATAATTCAAAATAGCACTTCTTTTCATTCAAAACATTTTACAACAACAATATTCAGTAAAACATCAATTCCGGTTCCAGACCGTAAGCATATCATAAGTGCTTTGAAAAGGACGTCCCGACGCTAAGTCCGTAAGTTTGATATAGCTTACGAGCACGTCTAGGTGATCAGCCTATAGTACTCTATGTTGATCAACACTACATTCATTAAACGTGTATACGTTTAAGTTGTGGCAACCTCACGTGCCTGTCGCTTGACGACAAAACAATTTGAACATACTTAGTCTACTTTTGAAAACCACAACAATATTAGTTTGGTAAATTCTTAAAAACACTTGATAGAATAACATAGCATATGTCTAGCCGAAAGAGTTGGCTTTGACTTCCTCAGACATTGACTCATGCGAAGAATACATGAATCACAAAGACTTGTCCAGATCGAACTGGAACAAGGGTTAGAGTACTTGCCTTTAGTGTCTACTACAGTTTATAACACGTGCACTTTAAATCCTTAAGTCTCTACAGTAGATGATAACATAACATAGCACATTAGGTCATGAATGATCACACATGGTTCCTAAAGAATCTTACCCTTCTTCTCAATCTAAATACGTATTAGATTTGTTGTTATAGGTTCCGGCTTTCCATTACGTCATTCTTACGTTCATAAGTAATTGACTCAATCTTAACCCTAAGTGTTCATACTTAAGGCTTAATTATGTCTTAACAATGTTTCATTAAGATCCTAATTTAATTGCTTATCAATTACTCTTCATGTTTAACTTGTAAACATTCTCATTGTTTAACTGAAGTATGAAGGCGGCTTGCATTATTATATATGGTTACTGTACTGCAACGCTACCTCTTAATGCTCAAAAACCCGGACTCGGCGCTGCGGCGTGAGTCCCTTCGTTATGGGTCGCGCTGCGGTGTAACTCTCCAGGGGCTGATGGCCATTTTGGTGTCATGTGTCTTGAATTTTGGCTTGAGTCGTCATGCAGCTACGGAGGACTGTGCTACGTAAATGTTTGATGATTTTTCAAATGTTGAGATTCGGACTCGTAACTTTTTTGTTATAAGTCCGAATTGGCTCGTTCAAGAGCCTACGATTCACAAATTACGTACTCTATGCATTCATGCAAGAATTTTATCTATTTTACTTCGTTTGCTAAAATTTCACCTATTAGTTCATTTTAACAAAAACGATAAACGTTCGCGAACGTTCAACGCTCGTTTCTTCGTTCTTAGTCGGAATCTGGTCATTTTCGAGTCCGCAACTCTATAATGCCAAATATGACTTGTCTCCATCGAAAACCAATGTTTACGACATCAAACACAAAATACGACTTCCATTCCGAGAATTTCACGAATTCGACGATTATCGTCCAATCGTGTAAATTCCGGCGAAACCTCATTACGAATCGTTCTAGGTGGATTTTAATGAACATAAAGATATTACAAGTTACTTACTACACCAACTTATCATCAAAGTAGGTTTTGACTTATTCTCATAAGTCAATGACTTATTCAACTTATTAACTACAAATTCTCAAGCTTATAACTTACTATGAACTTAAGTCCATCAATCAACGTTTTCCAAACTATTTTGAACATACTAACATCACATGACCAACATACGGCAAGTTCTTCCCAAGTTCGTCAACTTATTTAGGTTCAAGTTGCTTATTCAACTTATTCGGCTTAAATTCATTCATCAATGACTTATGTCATGTTCTTAGTATCTAACTTCATTAGATTAAACTTCACTTCTCATCCTAGTATGATAGAGATAGAAGAGATAATATTAATTACCTTTGAAGACTACTTGTACTTCTCTTCTCTTGAAAATCTAGCAAAGGAAAGTTAAACTTCAAAGTGCTTATTGGCTCTAACAAATAAGTTGTTTGAGAGAGAGTTTGTTGGATGAAATAACAAACCTCAAATGAATTAAAGGGCATGTTATTTATAGAACTTTCAAGGTTAGGGCAATTAGGTCATTAGGCAACCCACCTCCTCAACTAACCTCCTTACTATTCCTAACTTAAGCCCTAAGTAATCTTGTATATCACTCATTTTCCTTGCTCACCACATAAAGGTCTTGCTCTCCAAGTTCACCCATGGGTTGCACCATAGATCATTGCTTTACCCATTGGATCATCCTTTGGGCTTAGATTTGACTAATTAATCTAGCTAATTCCTTGTTGGGCTTGCATTATAATAAATTACTTGGGCTTAGTATAAATCCCACATAGGTTCACACCTTTAAGCTTATGGACTTATATTTTTTACCAAGTTACATTAATTCATTTCATTAGGTTTATATACATACATTCTCAATTTAAGTCCGCATGCGAATTATTGCATTTTCCATACTTAGATTATTATTACATAATCCCTCTTGCCTCAATATTATAACGTTACGTATTTCCCGGAAGTTCAAAAATAATTCCCGAGCGATAAACGGTGAATAGTGTTTTTCGTAAACTTTCTCGGAAAACTTTTATTTTCGTCTTGGAAATTCAAACACTTTAATTCATCCACGTGGTTCAATTACTACGATGCTCCGACGTTTCTAGGTTATAGAACGACATACATCTTATTATCACATAATAATAACAAATAATATTATTTTATTCATTAATTAATTCTTTCAAATATTTTACAAAGGATTCGAATTTCTCCGTCGTTACATTCTTCCCCCCTTATAAAGATTCTATCCCTAGAATCTCGCCCTACATTACTCAAACAAAAGAGGGTAATCCTTCTTTATCTTCTCTTCCAATTCCCACGTTGCTTCCTCGACATCGTGGTTCTTCCATAATACCTTTACCGAAGATACTACCTTGTTTCGCAGAACTTGCTCTTTTCTATCGATGATTTGAATCGACATCTCTTCATATGTTAAATCCTTCTCGATTTGAATAGGCTCAAATTATATCACATGCTTGTAATCCGGTTTGTAAGGACGTAACACTAAAACATGAAATATATTATGTATTCGTTCTAAGTCTGGAGGTAGCGCTACCCTATAAGCTACCTCACCTACCCGTTCTAATACCTCAAAAGGTCCTATATACCTTGGGCTTAGTTTTCCCTTCTTTCCAAAGCGTATCTGTCCTTTCCAAGGAGATACCTTTAGAAATACGTACGAGCCTACCTCAAACTCTCTATTCTCTTGATGTAATTTTGCGTATTTCTTCTGTCTGTCTTGAGCTGCTACGAGACGCATTCGAATCAACTTTACCACTTCCGCTGTTTGCTGCACCAATTCTGGTCCTAGCATTCGGCGTTCTCCCATTTCATCCCAATACAATGGTGTTCTGCATTTTCTTCCATACAATGCCTCGTACGGCGGCATACCTATGCTTGCATGATAATTGTTGTTATACACAAATTCTACTAATGGTAGATGATCATCCCAACTACCCTTGAAATCCATGACGCAAGATCTCAACATATCTTCTAACGTCTGAATTATCCTCTCGCTCTGTCCATCAGTTTGTGGATGATATGTCGTACTCAACTTCAACTGCGTCCCCAACTGCTCTTGAAGACTTTTCCAAAAGTTTGATGTGAATCGTGGGTCACGATCTGACACCATCGAAACTGGTGCTCCATGTCTGGAAATAATTTTCTTAACATAAAGTGTAGCTAACTGATCTAGGTTATACTTAACTCGAATTGGCAAAAAGTGAGCCGACTTCATCAACCGGTCTACTATTACCCAAATCACATCATATCCTTTCTGAGTAGTCGGACGTCCCACCACAAAGTCCATCGTGATATGCTCCCATTTCCACTCGGAATCTCCAATGACTGTAACAAGCTACTTGGTCGTTGATGTTCGACTTTAACTCTTTGACAAGTTAAGCACTTACTCACATACTCGGCTATTTCTCTCTTCATATTCGACCACCAAAAACTCTGTCGAAGGTCTTGATACATCTTAGTATTACAAGGATGAATCGAGTACCTCAAACTGTGAGCCTCTTGCAATACTCACTCCTTTAATTTAGTCTCATTCGGAACCCAAATTCTTCCTTCAAATCTTAATAATCCCTCATTATCAAGACTAAACCTAATATCTTTTTCGGTGGTTAACCGCTCCTTCATCTGGTCAAACTAAAAAGTTTTGAGCTGCACCTCCTTGACTCTCTCTACGATGGTAGATTGCATCTCCGTAGCAAAAAGTCTCTGCTTCGCCTCACTTGGAAACTTCACCTCCAACTCCATCCTAGCCATCTCTGTTATTAACTCAGTTTGAGCCGTTAACATAGACAACTTCTCCCGACCCTTTCTACTTAAGGCGTCGGCCACAATATTGGCTTTTCCAAGGTGATACAGGATTTCACCGTCGTAATCCTTTATCAACTCCAGCCATCTTCTTTGTCTCATATTCAACTCCTTCTGTGTGAAAATATATTTTAGACTCTTATGGTCCGTGTATATCTCACACTTTTCCCCATAAAGATAATGTCGCCATATCTTTAAGGCAAACACCGCTGCGGCTAGTTCCATATCATGAGTAGGGTAAACTTTCTCATAATCCTTCAACTGCCTAGATGCAAACGCAATGACCTTGCCATGCTGCATGAGCACGCAACCCAGTCCTTTATGCGAAGCATCGCTATAAACTATGAAATTTCCTGTGTCATCGGGTAATGACAAAACAGGCACTTTACTCAACCTCTTCTTCAGTTCTTGAAAACTGTCTTCGCATTTCTCAGTCCATACTTACTTCACCGTCTTCCTCGTCAAGTTAGTCAACGGAGTAGCTATCTTTGAAAAGTCCTAAATAAATCTCCGATAGTAACCCGCTAACCCTAGGAAACTCCGCACCTCAGTTGACGTTTTCGATTGTTCCCAATTCATCACGGCTTCCACCTTCGCTGGATCAACTGAAATCCCCTCGTGGTTAATGACATGACCTAAAAACTGTACCCTCTCTAACCAGAATTCACACTTAGTGAACTTCGCATATAACTTTTCCTTTCTTAGTGTCTCCAACACTATTCTCAGGTGTTCAACATGATCTTCTAGCATCTTAGAATAGACTAGAATATCATCGATAAACACCATGACAAACTTGTCCAAATATTGTTTGAACACTCTGTTCATCATGTCCATAAACGCAGTAGGTGCATTAGTCAACCCAAATGACATCACCAGAAACTCGTAATGACCATAACAAGTTCTGAATGCTATCTTTGGCACGTCTTCATTCATAACCTTCAGCTGATGATACCCCATCCTTAGATCTATTTTGGAAAAATATTTTGCCCCTTTCAACTGATCAAAAAGATCATCGATCCTGGGCAACGGATACTTATTCTTTATCGTTAACTTGTTCAACTCTCGATAGTCGATACAAAGTCTTAATGATCCATCCTTTTTCTTGACAAATAATACCGGTGCTACCCACGGCGAAACACTCGGTTGAATGTACTTCCTGTCTAACAGTTCTTGCAACTGCACAATCAACTCCTTCATCTCCATTGGCGCCATACGATACGGTGCCCTGGAAACTGGTGCTGCTCCTGGCACAATGTCTATTACGAACTCGGTTTCCCTATCCGGCGGAAGACCCGACAACTCACTCGGAAATACATCCATGAACTCAATCACTATAGGTATTTGTTCCATGGTCGCTCCCACTCTCTGGGTATCAACCACATGACACAAATAACCTACACACCCCTTCCTTAATAATTTCCTAGTTTGTGTCATGGTAAGATAACACGAACGTCCCGACGATTTATTCCCGTAAAATATTACATGAGATTAAATTGATGTTTTAATATTTACGCATTTCTTTTGACAATCTATAATTGCCCCATGATTTATCAACCAATCCATTTCGAGAATTACGTCGAATTCTCCTAACTTTATCGGTATCAGATCTATCGATAATTTACAACCTCAAATGTCTACGCAACAACTCCTATGAATATCTTCAATAGGAATTATTTCTTCGTTTCCTACCTTAATGTTTAAAGGTATAGGCAACTTTTCGGGAAGTAATCCTAATCGTCTAGCAAAATCACATGCGATAAACGAACAAGTAGCACCCGAGTCAAACAACATGTATGCATTTAAGTTGTTGATCGAAATAATACCTGCGACTACGTCCCCCGAGGCCATCGCGTCTTAGACGGTCATATTAAAGGTACGGGCCATCTACTACCCATTCTGTTGGACCCCCAATAGTTAACTTACCACTATTAGCGCCCTTATTCCCGTCCATCCCCTTCTTTGGGAAGTTCTTTTCCATGTGGTCAGTTGACCCACATACAAAGCATCCATGGTTCTTCTTCGAGCTTGGACAGTTTGGCGCAATATGCCCCTCCTGGCCACAGTTATAACATACGGCCTTTCCTTTGAGACAGACTCCTAAATGAGTCTTCCCACAGGTTTTGCAGGCCTCCATCCTCCACTTCGGGTCTCCTTGTTTCACTCCGATATTCCCAGAGCTAACTACTTTCCTCTTATAACCTTCGCCACTCCCACTGGCACCCTCGTTCTTTACTCCCCCGTCCATCTTCCTCTTAATTTTCTTATCCTTGTGGTATTGGCTCAATGCTTCGCTACCACCTTCGGCAATTATTGCCTTCTCTAAAACGATTCCAAAGGAAGTACTTTGGAATACTAAAATACGGTTATAGAGCCAGGGTTTCAAGCCCTGCTCGAACCATCGAGCCTTGTTCACCTCAGTATCCACTTGATGTGGAGCGAACCTGATAGTAGTATGCACACAAGCCAATCATGTTTGATGATAAAGCATATACTTTGTAACAATCTTATTCATTTATTAATAAAAAGTATTAATTTATTAAAGGCTTTTAATTATCTACATGATGCTGTTTTATAATATGTGATAAACCCATAGTTTTAAGCAATGCTTTTAGAATAATGATGATGATCATTCTAATGAGATCTAAATTCTTAGAAAGCTTAAAACTAAAATAGTTCCCAATCATTGGATTACTAAATTGGGGATTAGTGAATCCGGATAGATTGGTACATACGTGCTTGCTTGCTCATTGGATGAGGATGATTGATCTCATGATTATTTGTGTGGAGACACTAAAGCAAGTATGTAGGTGCTTATTAGAGAATAAGTTCATTTGAACGTGGCTCGCAAAGGAATACCTAATGGAGTTTTACTTGCCTGTCAATAGGAATTCCTGTAGTGATAGTGGTACAAGTGATCCTTGGACTTGAGATCATCATAGTATCTTGTGTTTGATGAGTTATACTTTGACTTATTCCTTAAGACCCTTAGGGTATATCAAAGGGTATGCTTGGGTATAATAAGTTATACATGGAGATAATGTATGATCGATAAAGAATCTACCACTTCTATTAAAAGAAGAGAAATGTCCTATGTGATTCGATAAATGACAACCCGGTAGTCCTTGGTTAAGGCGAATGAAATTAGAAAGGAGTTTCTAATTTGCATTATTTGGTGTTGTGCATTTAAGGATCGAAAATACATATAATTAAATAAAATAAGACTTGTGAGTAATTCCATGTCTTATATTTAATTGGGACATTGTATGGTGGAAGGATTGAATTATACAGTAACTATTTACTCAAAGGTTCTTTTATGATTAATGTTGAAATCTATATTATCCGAAAAAGTCGTTGATCGCTAGGGAGGCTTATCCCTATTGTAGAATAAATATTATTTATTTAAATAAATTAATTATTTAATTTATTTATTTAAATAAGATTTGAATTATTCTAATTGATTTATTCACAAATAGGTTTAATATGGAGAACAAAAAGGGTCACACCATAAAAGGAAGAATAATTATTTAAGAAGTTAATGGCATAATCGTAATAATATGTTATGTATATTTAATTTAATCTATGGTGATAAAATAAATTAAATAGCTTAATATTTATTATTTAATATTTTAGAAATATTAAATATAAATTAATAAGAGGAGTCTTATTAATATTATTACAATTATTATTATTATTTTAATTTCTAAAAGAGTTTAGGAATTAATTTAATATAAGTACTCTCATTTATTCCTAATAAGATTAGGAGGAAAATTAATTAAAGGAGTTTAATTAATTATCCCTAATAAGATTAGGAGCCCATTTAATTAAAAGAAAAAAGAGTTTAATTAAATAATACCTTATTTTAATAGGGTTACTTGATATCTTTATAAGAGGAGTCTTATATCAGATATCAAGACTACGATATATTTCCAATAGTTGGAGACTACGCTCCTTTTCTATAGAGATAGAAAAACTAGGGTTTAGCCAACCACCCATCTTCTTGAATCTTTTTTCTTCCTTGGTGGATCACCTCTAGAGGCCAAACACTTGGGTGGCTAACGTTGATCAAAGGAAGGAACCAAACCCGGTGGATTCAAGTTGAACGCGAAAAGGATTGGAGGTGAACTTGTACCTGAGGAAGCTTGGATCTTCAAGGGTATGTTTCTTATTCATCTTTTTCGTTTAATTAATAATTGTGCATAAAGGGTGATCCGGGTATATGGTTTGTAAAAAATTTAAACTCTGATTTTCCACGTTTCCGCTTATTTTTGCAATTTGATTGCGTTCATGAATATTACAAACCTAACAGTGGCATCAGAGCTAAACCTTTATGCAAATTATTAATTATTTTAATTTGATATGTATATTGATATGTGTTTAGAACAATTTAATTGGGCATAATTTTTTTATATAAATTTTTTTTTTTAAAAAAAAAAAAAAAAAAAAAATCGCATACTGCACATTTTTTTTTTAAATTCTGTGTGCCATTTTTTCTTGTGATGCGTGAATGTTCAAGGGAGTTGCAAGGGGTTTCATCCCATAACATGCCCATCACGTGCTTTTGTGATTCACGTGCTTACTTGTTCTTTGTTATTTTCTCCTAGAGCATGGAGCATGATGACTTTAAAGGGATTAAAAGGATCAGGTGGCCATTACCTCTTTCACGTGGCTAGGATCAGATTTATAAGAAAATTTGGCAGGATTCACTTGGAATCATATTGTATCAGAATATATATATATATATATATATATATATATATAATAATGTTTTATATATATATATATAATAACGGTTTTGTTTTATTATTATATATATATAATATTCTTAATAATTTTATTATTAAAATAAAATTTTATTTTAATATTAAAATAAAATTTTATTTTATATTAAAATATAAAGTTTATTTTAATTTTAAAATTAAATTTCATGCTAACTAATTAGAGTTGGAATTTGATTCCATGATAACTAATTGGAGTTGAAATTATATTCCATCTTTCCTTAAATAAAGGAGTTTATTTAGATATGAAATAAGATTTCATATTATTCTAAATAAAAGAGTTTATTTATGAATAGAAAGAGAATCAAGTATTTCCTTAAATAAAGGAGTTTATTTAGATATGAAATAAGATTTCATATTATTCAAAATAAAAGAGTTTATTTTTGTGAATAGGAAAGAGAATCCAAGTGTTTCCTTTAATAAAGGAGTTTATTTTTTTTTGGAATTGGATTCCATAATTAATTAAAATAAAGGAGTTTATTTTGATTAAAGATTTTGATTAAAATAAAATAGTTTATTTTATTCAAAATTGGATAAATTAAAATAAAATAGTTTTATTTTGATTTAAATTTGGATTTAAATAAAGGAGTTTATTTTTATTCAAAAATAGATTTTATACTAACTAAATTTGCCCATTAAATGATATCAATATATATATTAAATGTTTATTATTCATATGATGAATGTTATTTATTGATGCATATGATGATGTGTATGATAATAAATGGGATTGATTATGGACTATTGACCAATGTGATTGGATTTTATTTTAGTTGGAATCATGAATGTATGGGTTTTATTAAATGGGAATCACTGCGTGCCTCGTCTTCTCTAATTTTTTCTTAATGTAAATTCTATCTCCTCCTATGTACTTCCCTTATTTCACGATCAAGGTTTCTATTTATTTTAAATAGTTTTGTAATAGGAATAGTTAGAATTAATTTGAAAAATTGGAGATCAAAAAGCAAGGCGCTTGAAGACCCGTTTGTAATGGAGCCCAGGATTTAAATGTAATAGTTATATTTAAATATTATTTCTTGCACCCCCTAGGGTTTGACCTTTTGGTTCACTTGGTGGCTCTAGTGAACCAAACTAGAATAAAAGTCCATAATCAATCCGGGTAGAATATAGTATTCTATATGTGCATGCTTATATATATATATATTATATATTATGTAAACATGCTTCGCATGTTCATTAATATGACGCGTATTTTATATATATATGTAATAAATGCGCTAAACAAGATGAGACAAATTAATAACAAATCCCTCAATATTTATATTAAGTCCTAAGCGTTCAAAGATATTTGGAATATCGAGCGTAAGCCTTCTAGCATGATAAAATTAATAGAGTATTAAATATTTAATATGAGTTTGTTGTGTCACCACAAGGCAAGTATTAAGTATTTAAGATGTTAATTTATCACATTTGATGCTTATAAAGAAAATTGAACAATATTGTTTTGTTGTGTCACCACAAGGATGATATTTTTCTTTTTTGAATATATGGAGTGCTAGGTCGGACTTAACTTGGATAATTTTGATTCGGATGTGCCACCACTAGATCAAAATAATCTAAGAGGCAAAAGAAAAGGAGTTGCATAGTTGATGTAATTGACAAAAGTTGTCTACCTATTTATTTATATATAGTTTGTTGTGTCACCACAAGGCTATATACATTTGAAATGGGATCCTTATTCTCACTAGCAGATCTTTAATTAGATTTTGCCGAACTATATAAGTGAGGGTAATATTGTTTGAAGAAAATAGTGGGAGATACCAATTTAAAACAAGACCTAATTTGTTTTGGTAATTAATAAAAGAATGTATGTTAAAATGTTGTTAATTACAAATTTCATTTACAGAATTTTACAATGTCTAAAATTACTATCACTGCGAAGCATATTAGATGCTAAATTAACGAGGCCAAAATTAAGCGGATTGGTTAAGGAATTTGAGAATAGTTCTCATGCAGTGAAAAGCTATCTTATGTCCTTAATACGCCTATCCTCGCAATGGTTGCGCAGACAATGCCTCTCGAGGAAGAGATTGCTACTTTTAGAAAGTGGCAAAATGATGCACTGATTGGCTCGATGCATCATGCTCGCATCCACGAGTAACGAGCTTGGCGTCAAGATGAAACTATGGATGTTTCTTACTATATTCCCGCACATCAAGTAGTTGATGGTGAGGAAAGTATGGGATCGATAGATATCGGATATCTAAGGAGCTCTTAGATCTAGAATGACCGATGACACTACAAAGATGCGGATAAAAGTCCTTAACATTATCAATTTGATTGATCAATTAGACAACGAGTTTTGTCATGGATGGAGAGTTGAGCAAGATTTGATCTTGCACTCACTCCGGACTCCTTTCACAATTGTTGTGAATTTTCATATGAACAAGCTAGATATCGACCTCATTGATTTGCTTAACATATTAAAAATGTTGAGAGTCACTTTCCAACCAAGAAAGATCAAGTCTTCTTGGTAGGGGCCAAAGGATCTTACGAAAAGAAGAACGATTCAAAGAAGGTAAATAGAAAGGCGTAAACAAAGGATAATAAAAGCAAAAGCGATATGGATAGCAAAGGAGTTTGCTTCCACCGCTATAAGCTTTGGACTTTGGAAAGAAAGCTGCGAGAAGCATCTTGCGAGAGGCTAACCAAAGAAGCTTAGTGAAGTTTTGGTTACAAATACAAATTTGTTCATGATTTAAAATAATTTTTCTTTAAGTCAAGATTCTACTTTGGTATTGGATACCGACTTTGGTTATCATAAATATAGATTTATGAAGGGACCAAGCGAAGTAAAAAGTTAAACAAAGATAAGTAATCTATGTGTGGAAAATGAAGCAAAGGTTCTTTGCATTAGCTATAGAAACTTATAGTTTAGCAATGCCTACAGGCAAATCTATTAAGTCGATAAGTTGTTATTGTATTCAGGTTCTTGTTAAAATATTATTTCCATTTTATTGTTGGACAATGAAATCTTTGGTATTATAATTAAGAAAAATTGTTGTTCTATTTATAATAATAATGTTTTGTATAGAACTGGAATATTACTTAATAAATTTTGTATACTTGACTTACATGAAAATAATTTTGCATATTGAACAAATTAGTATAAGAAAAAGAGATGATCATTCAAAGAGTTGAATGTGTGTATTTGCTGAAATACAAGTATGAATTATTTGAAAGGTTCAAAGAATTCAGAAGTGAAACAAATTGTCAAAGTATTAAGATTCTTTGATTAGATCAAGGAATAAATACTTGTGCAATAAGTTTCTAGATCATCTCAAATGGTGTTCTCATAATGGACGCCTCCCGATATGTAATAAATGATTTATGTATCTGAAAGGAAAAATCGTACCTTGTTGGACATGGTGCGGTCCATAATGATTTTACCGATATTTCAGTATCCCTCTAGGGTCATGTCCTAGAAATGGTTTTGCATATCTATAAAAGGTAACCTCAAAATCCATTTCAAGACTCCATAAAAGTTATGGATGAGGAGGATTCTAATCTTAAGTATGTTAAGATAAGGGTTGTCCAACTTATGTGAAAGCAGGTTTCAAAGGATAAGCTTGGGACAAGATTTGACAAGTACTGATTTGTGGGACATCCTAAAGTAAGTTTAGGGTATATGTTCTATAATTCTACTTAGCAAAAGGTGTTTATTACGAAAACACGCGCTTCTAAGATAAAGGTGTTTATCATTAAAGGGGCTAGTGGGAGGATAATAGATCTTGAAGAGTTCAAGAACCACAAAACACTATAAGTCAAATAAAAGGAACTGTAGATAGACCTATTGTACCACAACCTGAATCGTAAAATCGAAATAGTCTTGAAGATACCTAGGAGGTATGGATTCATCATGGATGATGATGATGATGAGGCACGCATCATAGAAGATGATGATCGAGTTACATTCGATGAGGTAAGACTTCTAGTGTTTACAAAAGGGTCAGTGGGAGCATCGTGAAATTTCTAGTATTATATGTTGATATACTACGGATGAGGAATAACATACCAATGCTACAATCAGTAAAGATAAAGTTGTCTAAACATTCCTCCATGAATGATTTGGAAGAGTATCTTAATTGGGGATATAAATCTATATAGATAGATTTAAAAGGATGCTCAACTTAACACAAGGAACGTATATTCATTTGATGCTAAAGTCGTTTAGCATGGCAAACTCCAAGAGATGTCTCATGTTGATGAGCTATGGAGTGTATCTCTCTTTATAGTCCCCACAGACTCCTGAAAAGAGAGATCGCATGAGTGACTATCATGTATACAATAAAATATACAAGATCTAATGTTGATCGGTCATATTCTAGAGAAGATCACTGTAAGACAGTGAAAAACATCTTAAAGTACTTACTGACACTAAGGATGTGATCATATTTATGGTGGGTGCGAATTAAAACTAGAGGGCTTTCTGGACTCAAGTTTTTCAAGCAGACCAAGGCAATCGAAAATCCACTTTAAGGTAAAGTGTTACCTTGAGCAGTGGTGTAGTGAATTTGAAAGGTTCCAAATAGCAAAAGGTTCTTTGGTTTAATGATAAAGACAAAGTATATAGGCATAAATGAAAGTTGCAAGTTGATTGTTTGGATGATAAGTTCATTACGAACTAGGAATAGTTCTAAGTCTCATCTTGGATCTAAACATGTGTTGTAGCACTTTCATTTGATTATAGGAATCATTGAAAGATGGGAAATCACTATAGAGATAGTGAACTCTCAAAAACAACATACATATCCATTAACTAAAGCTTATCCGGACGGGATAATCATCACTTAGAGAAGAAGAGTATGAGATACCACGACGATTGACTTTAGTGCAAGTGGGAGATTGAAAGTAGTATGCACACAAGCCAATCATGTTTGATGATAAAGCATATACTTTGTAACAATCTTATTCATTTATTAATAAAAAGTATTAATTTATTAAAGGCTTTTAATTATCTACATGATCTTTGTTTTATAATATGTGATAAACCCATAGTTTTAAGCAATGCTTTTAGAATAATGATGATGATCATTCTAATGAGATCTAAATTCTTAGAAAGCTTAAAACTAAAATAGTTCCCAATCATTGGATTACTAAATTGGGGATTAGTGAATCCGGATAGATTGGTACATACGTTGCTTGCTCATTGGATGAGGATGATTGATCTCATGATTATTTGTGTGGAGACACTAAAGCAAGTATGTAGGTGCTTATTAGAGAATAAGTTCACTGAACGTGGCTCGCTAAGGAATACCTAATGGAGTTTTACTTGCCTGTCAATAGGAATTCCTGTAGTGATAGTGGTACAAGTGATCCTTGGACTTGAGATCATCATAGTATCTTGTGTATGATGAGTTATACTTTGACTTATTCCTTAAGACCCTTAGGGTATATCAAAGGGTATGCTTGGGTATAATAAGTTGTATATGGAGATAATGTATGATCAATAAAGAATCTACCACTTCTATTAAAAGAAGAGAAATGTCCTATGTGATTCGATAAATGACAACCCAAAGTAGTCCTTGTTAAATGAATGAAATTAGAAAGGAGTTTCTAATTTGCATTATTTAGTGTTGTGCATTTAAGGATCGAAATACATATAATTAAATAAAATAAGACTTGTGGTAATTTCATGTCTTATATTTAATTGGGACATTGTATGGTGGAAGGATTGAATTGTCACAGTAACTATTTACTCAAAGGTTCTTTTATGATTAATGTTGAAATCTATATTATCCGGAAAGTCGATTTGATCGCTAGGAGGCTTATCCCTATTGTAGAATAAATATTATTTATTTAAATAAATTAATTATTTAATTTATTTATTTAAATAAGATTAGAATTGTTCTAATTGATTTATTCACAATAGGTTTAATATGGAGAACCTAAAGGGTCACACCATAAAAGGAAGAATAATTATTTAAGAAGTTAATGGCATAATCGTAATAATATGTTATGTATATTTAATTTAATCTATGGTGATAGAATAAATTAAATAGCTTAATATTATTATTTAATATTTTAGAAATATTAAATATAAATTAATAAGAGGAGTCTTATTAATATTATTACAATTATTATTATTATTTTAATTTCTAAAAGAGTTTAGGAATTAATTTAATATAAGTACTCTCATTTATTCCTAATAAGATTAGGAGGAAAATTAATTAAAGGAGTTTAATTAATTATCCCTAATAAGATTAGGAGCCCATTTAATTTAAAAGAGTTTAATTAAATAATACCTTATTTTAATAGGGTTACTTGATATCTTTATAAGAGAGTCTTATATCGGATATCAAGATTTTACGATATATTTCAATGGTTGGAGACTACGCTCCTTTTTATAGAGATAGAAAAACTAGGGTTTAGCCAACCACCCATCTTCTTGAATCTTTTTCTTCCTTGGTGGATCACCTCAGAGGCCAAACACTTGGGTGGCTAACGTTGATCAAAGGAAGGAACCAAACGGTGTGGATTCAAGTTGAACGCGAAAAGGATTGGAGGTGAACTTATACCTGAGGAAGCTCGGATCTTCAAGGGTATGTTTCTTATTCATCTTTTACGTTTAATTAATAATTGTGCATAAAGGGTGATCCGGGTATATGGTTTGTAAAAAATTTAAACTCTGATTTTCCACGTTTCCGCTTATTTTGCAATTTGATTGCGTTCATGAATATTACAAACCTAACAGAACCTTGCCAGTTCATTAAACTTGGCGGCATATTGGGGAACTGTCATGTCCCCTTGTTTCAAATCTAAAAACTGCATCTCCATCCTTCCCTGCATGCTCATGGGAAAGTAGTTCTCGTAAAATATTTCCTTGAACCTCACCCACGTTATAACATCTATTCCGGCCCTCGCCTGATTAGCCTCCCACCAAAAGTTAGCCTCTCCCTTCATCATATAGGTTGCAAAGGCAACCTTCTGGACCTCATCAACATTTGCTATCACAAATGCTTTTTCAATTTCCCTTACCCATGTTTGGGCTTCGATAGGGTTCGTAGTTCCTTTGAACTCCGGTGGACCCACACTCTTAAAGTCCTTGAATGTAGTAGCTCGTACTACACAAGGATTTACGGGGATATTAGCCCTAGTTTGATTAAACGTTGCGGTTAAAAGGTTCAAAAATTCCTGCATGGGGTTAACCGAACCTCCCTCCGGTTGATTTGTGTTCGCACCTTGGTTACGTGGCACTCTTCTTGGCGTCATTTTGCTGTTACAATAAAAACATATTTTGTTATTATTCATTTCCTGCGAGTTAGTTATTATTCAATGTTAAACAATAACTTAAACATTCGTTACTCAACATTTTTCGAAAAAGAATACTTATATTAATTCATTGTAGTATAATACTACATCGGTTACATAACAAAGCCTAAGCCGAATACATTACTTTCCCGCCATTGCTTTCCAAAAATTGGGATTTACAAAAGACTACCCTTGATTATACAAAAGAGGGTTTTACGTCGCTACTAGATACAAAAATATGTACACATCTAACTACTCTAGTCACTACTAGATTACATTTGCCTTAAGGCATTTTCAAAATCCGCCTTGGCAAGACCGACAATAATATCACGGCTGATAGTATGTCGTGTCTGCCCTGTCTCTACGGGATAACCAGCTACCTGCAACTAGAAATCCTCATGAGATTTCCTATGGTTATAGGACATTCTTCCTATCTTCTGCTTCTTGGTCTTTAGCTCCTCCCTGAGCTCAAAGACCTCCTGATTCAACCCATGGACCTTGTCCTTGGCCAAAACCCTTTAATCATGTTCCTGCTCCCACATGGACTCCACATCCGTCTTATCTTCTATAACAGCTTGGAGCTCTGCCTTCAGCTCCTTAACCTCCTGGCAGTAGTGGATGTTCCTATCTAATACTGACATGAATAATGACATCATTGACTCCCCCGAAGCGGTCTCCGCTGCTATAGCTACTGGGTTGAAGGACACTGCTTCCACTTCTTCTCCTATCATGCCATCAAACACTGACATGAGATCTAAACTTTCTGAGTCTCCAGACTCAACCACCATAATCTTGGGATTTGCCGCTATGGGACTCGGTATAATCTCTTGATTAATCGATTCTTCACCTTTGACTACACCAGACGTCTCTCTATTTTCTCTCCCGACATCTACAGCAACACAAAAGTTTGATTAGTACACGTTAGTAGAATAATAAAAACACATAACATATATAATGCATTTTTATAAGGTTAACTTCCATCTTTTATTCTTTGACTTTTCTTAAGGTTATGACTTAAGGTTTTATTTCCCCCCTTAAGTTTTATAACCTAATGCTTTGATACCAATCTGTGACGCCCCCAAATCTGGGTATCTTCCAACCCGATAGATGGTGCTTACTGCGGTTGCTACTGATTCATATAAACATTCAATTGAAATGCCTCAAAAGAACGGATATGTCTTATATATATATCCAAAGAATATTTACATTTCCCAGTTTCTTTACAACCAATACAATTATCTTCGTCATAATATCAATATTATTCCTTACAAAACCTATACTATTACATATGTAATCTACGGGTTCGCCTTCGCCTTCTCTTTATCCTTGCCGGATCCATCGGTCCATTCGGTTTTAGCTACATTCATATGGTTCAAGCAAGAATGAGCCTAACTAGCTCAGCAAGTACAACAATTCTAGGAAAATAGCATGCTTGAAACATAGGAATCGTATATCCTCGATAACTGAACAATAGTTATGAAGTACTATCGATAATTCAAAATAGCACTTCTTTTCATTCAAAACATTTTACAACAACAATATTCAGTAAAACATCAATTCCGGTTCAAGACCGTAAGCATATCATAAGTGCTTTGAAAAGGACGTCCCGGCACTAAGTCCGTAAGTCTGGCATAGCTTACGAGCACGTCTAGGTGATCAGTCTATAGTACTCTATGTTGATCAACACTACATTCATTAAACGTGTATACGTTTAAGTTGTGGCAACCTCACGTGCCTGTCGTTTGACGACAAAACAATTTGAACATACTCAGTCTACTTTTGAAAACCACAACAATATTAGTTTGGTAAATTCTTATCAACACTTGATAGAATAACATCGGATACGTCTAGCCGAAAGAGTTGGCTTTGACTTCCTCAGACATTAACTCATGCGAAGAATACATGAATCACAAAGACTTGTCCAGATCGAACCGGAACAAGGGTTAAAGTACTTGCCTTTAGCGTCTGCTACAGTTTATAACACGTGCAGTTTAGGTCCTTAAGTCTCTACAGTAGATGATAACATAACATAGCACATTAGGTCATGAATGATCACACATGGTTCCTAAAGAATCTTACCTTTCTTCTCAATCTAAATACGTATTAGATTTGTTGTTATAAGTTCCGGCTTTCCATTACGTCATTCTTACGTTCATAAGTAATTGACTCAATCTTAACCCTAAGTGTTCATACTTAAGGCTTAATTATGTCTTAACAATGTTTCATTAAGATCCTTACTTAATTGCTTATCAATTACTCTTCATGTTTAACTTGTAAACATTCTCTATTGTCTAGGTCATGAAGTTGGTAGTATGACATAATTTATTATACTTAGTTCAATGTCTGGCGCTACCTCTTAATGCTCAAAAACCCGGACTCGACGCTTCTGGTGCCATGAGTCCTTTATTCTGGTCGTACCGAGGCGTGACTCTCCGGTGATAGCCATTTTTGGTATTATGGCTCAAACTTTTAACTTGAGTCGTATGGCGCGGACTCTATGCCAAAGAAATGTTTGACAGATTTTTTAAATGTTGAGATTCTCAGACTCGTAACTTCTTTGTTATAAGTCTGAATTGGCTCGTTCAAGAGCCTACGGTTCACAAATTACGTACTCTATGCGTTCATGCAAGAATTTTGTCTATTTTACTTCGTTTACTTAAATTTCACCTATTAGTTCATTTTAACGAAAACGATAAATGTTCGCGAACGTTCAACGCTCGTTTCTTCGTTCTTAGTCGGAATCCGGTCATTTTCGAGTCCGCAACTCTATATTGCCAAACATGACTTGTCTCCATCGAAAACCAACGTTTACGACATCAAACATAAAATACGACTTCCATTCCGAGAATTTCACGAATTCGACGATTATCGTCCAATAGTGTAAATTTAGGTACAAGTTCACCTCCAATCCTTTTCGCGTTCAACTTGAATCCACCGGGTTTTGTTCCTTCCTTTGATCAACGTTAGCCACCCAAGTGTTTGGCATCTAGAGGTGATCCACCAAGGAAGAAGAAGAATTCAAGAATATGGGTGGTTGGCTAAACCCTAGTTTTTCTATCTCTATAGAAACGGAGCGTACTCTCCAAACATTGGAATTACGTATGTTGTAAAAGTCAACAACCACTTTACCCATAATAAGACTCCTCTTATTTATAGATGTGGGCAACACACCTTAATAATTAAGGAATTGAGATTTATTTAATTAATTAAATTCTTTTAATTAATTAAGCTCCCTAATCTTATTAGGGATAATTAATTAAACTCCTTTAACTAATTTTTCTTCCTAATCCAATTAGGAATAAATGAGAGTACTTATATTAAATTAATTCCTAAACTCTTTTAGAAATTAAAATAATAATAATTGTAATAATATTAATAAGACTCCTCTTATTAATTTATATTTAATATTTCTAAAATATTAAATAATAAATATTAAGCTATTTAATTTATTCTATCACCATAGATTAAATTAAATATACATAACATATTATTACGATTATGCCATTAACTTCTTAAATAATTATTCTTCCTTTTATGGTGTGACCCTTTAGGTTCTCCATATTAAACAGGTTGTGAATAAATCAATTAGAACAATTCTAATCTTATTTAAATAAATAGATTAAACAATTAATTTATTTAAATAAATAATATTTATCCTACTGATAGGGATAAGCCTCCTAGCGATCAACAACTTTCAGATAATATAGATTTCAACATTAATCATTAAAGAACCTTTGAGTAAATAGTTCTTTGTACAATTCAATCCTTCCACCATATAATGTCCCAATTAAATATAAGACATGGAATTCTTGTCAAGTCTTATTTTATTTAATTATATGTATTTCGATCCTTAAATACACAACTCAAATAATGAAAATTAGAAACTCCTTTCTAATTTTATTACTCGCTTTAGCCAAGGACTCTTGAGTTGTCATTTATCGAATCACATAGGACATTCTCTTCTTTTAATAGAAGTGGTAGATTCTTTATTGATCATACATTATCTTCATGTACAACTTATTATACCCAAGCATACCCTTTGATATACTCTAAGGGTCTTAAGGAAAAAGTCAAAGTATAACTCATCATACACAAGATACTATGATGATCTCAAGTCCAAGGATCACTTGACTACTATCACTACAGAATTCTATTGACAGCAAGTAAAACTCCATTAGGTATTCCTTAGCGAGCCACGTTCGATGAACTTATTCTCTAATAAGCACCTACATACTTGCTTTAGTGTCTCCACACAAATGATCATGAGATCAATCATCCTCATCCAATGAGCAAGCAACGTATGTACCAATCTATCCGAATTTACTAATCCCCAATTTTGTAATCCAATGATTGGGAACTATTTTAGTTTTAAGCTTTCTAAGAATTTAGATCTCATTAGAATGATCATCATCATTATTCTAAAAGCATTGCTTAAAACTATGGGTTTATCACATATTATAAAACAACATCATGTAGATAATTAAAAGCCTTTAATAAATTAATACTTTTTATTAATAAATGAATAAGATTGTTACAAAGTATATGTTTTATCATCAAACATGATTGGCTTGTGTGCATACTACTTTCAATCTCCCACTTGCACTAAAGCCAATCGCCATTGTATCTAATACTCTTCTTCTCTAAGTGACGATTATCCTGCTGTTGGATAAGCTTTAGTTAATGGATATGTAATGTTGTTCTTGAGAGTCCACCATCTCTATAGTGATTTCCCATCTTTCAATGATTCTAATAATCAAATGAAAGTGCCACAACACATGTTTATTTCCAAGATGAGACTTAGGAACTATTCCAAACAATCAACTTGCAGCTTCATTTATAGCCATATACTTTGTCTTTATCACTAAACCGTGACTCTTTTTTGTTTGGAACCTTTCAATTCACTTTGCACCCTTTGCTCAAGATAACGCTTTACCTTAAGTGGATTTTCGATCGGATCTTGAGTGCATCTCGAAAAACTTGAGTCTGTAAAGCCCTCTAGTTTTAATTCGGACCCACCATGTATGCTCACATCCTTAGTCTTGGGTTAAGAACTTTAAGATGTTTTTCAACGACTCATAGTGAACTTCTCCATAATATGGTGATCAACATCGGTCTCGTACATTTCATTGCATACATGATTGTCACTCATGCGACCTCTCTTTCGAGAGTCTGTGGGGACTATTAAGAGAGATACACTCCATAGCTCATCAACATGAGACATCTCTTGGAGTTTGCCATGCTAAGCGACTTTAGCATCAAATGAATATCGTTCCTTGGGTTAAGTTGAGCATCCTTTTAAATCTATCTATATAGATTTATATCCCCAATTAAGATACTCTTCTAAATCATTCATGGAGGAATGCCTAGACAACTTTATATTTACTGATTGTAGCATTGGTATGTTATTCCTCATCCGTAGTATATCAACATATAATACTAGAAATTTCACGACGCTCCCATTTGACCCTTTTGTACACACTAGAAGTCTTACCTCATCGAAGATAATTTGGATCATCATCTTCTATGATGTGTACCTCATCATCATCATCTATGATGAATCCATACCTCCCAGGTATCTTCGGTACTATTCCAGATTTACGATTCAGTTGTGGTATAATAGGTCTATCTACAGGTTCCTCTTATTTGACTTATAGTGTTTTGTGGTTCTTGAACTCTTCAAGATCTATTATCCTCCACTAGCCCCTTGATAATAAACACCTTTATCTTAGAAGCGCGTGTTTTATGACAAACACCTTTTGCTAAGTAGGATTATAGAACATATACCCTAAACTTACTTTAGGATGTCCCACAAATTGTACTTGTCAAATCTTGTCCCAAGCTTATCCTTTGAAACATTTTCACATAAGTTGGACAACCCCTTAACTTAACATACTTAAGATTAGGAATCCTCCCTGTCCATAACTTTTATGGAGTCTTGGGGCCGGATTTTGAGGTTACCTTTTCCGTAGATATACAACCATTTCTAGGACATGACCCTAGAAGAATACTGGAATGTCGGTAAAATCATTTTGGACAGTACCATGTTCAACAAGGTATGATTTTTCCTTTCAGATACATAAATCATTTATTACATATCAGGAGGCGTCTATTATGAGAAAACCATTTGAGATGATCAAGAAACTTATTGCACAAGTATTTATTCCTTGATCTAATCAAAGAATCTTAATACTTTGTCAATTTATTTCACTTCTGAATTCTTTGAACCTTTCAAATAATTCACACTTGTATTTTAACAAATACACACATTCAACTCTTTGAATGATCATCTCCTTTTCTTATACTAGTTTGTTCAATTTGCAAAATTATTTTTCACGTAAGTCAAGTATTCAAAATCAATTAATTAATATTCCGGTTCTATACAAAACATTATTATTATAAATAGAACAACAATTGTTCTTAATTATAATACCAAAGATTTCATTGTCAACAATAAAATGAAATAATATTTCTAACAAGAGCTGGAATACAATAACAACTTATTGACTTAATAGATTTGCCGTAGGCATTGCTAAACTATAAGTTTCTATGGCTAATGTGGCAACCTTTGCTACATTCCATACGTAGGATTACTTATATTTGTTTAGCTTTCTACTTTTCTTGGTCCTTCATAAATCTATATTTATGATAACCAAAGTCGGTATCCAATACCCAAGTAGAACCTTGACTTAAAGAAAATTTATTTTAAATCATGAACAAATTTGTATTTGTAACCAGAAACTTCACTAAGCTTCTTTGGTTAGCCTCTCGTAAGATGCTTCTCATGATTTCTTTCCGATTGTCCGAGCTTATTGCGGTGGAATCAAACTCCATTGCTATCCGTGTCGTTTTGTTCTTATTATCCTTTATTTTTGCCTTTACATTTACCTTCTTTGAATCGTTCTTCTTTTCAGAAGATCCTTTGGCCCCTACCAGTAAGACATGGTCTTTCTTGGTTGGAAAGTGACTCTCAACATTTTCAACATGTTAAGCAAATCAGCGAGACTGATATCTAGCTTGTTCATATGAAAAATTCACAACAATTGTGAAAGGAGTCCGGGAGTGAGTGCAAGATCAAATCTTGGCTCAACTCTCCATCCATGACAAAACCAGTTGTCCTAATTGATCAATCAAATTGATTATGTTAAGAACTTTTTATGCGTTTATAGTGCCATTGGCCATTCTAGATCGGAAGAGCTCCTTAGATATCTCGATATCTATCATCCTACTTTCCTCACCATCAACTACTTGATGTGCGGGGAATATAGTAGGAGCATCCATAGTTTCATCTTGTCAAGCTCAAGCTCGTTACTCATGGATGCGAGCATGATGCATTGAGCCAACTGTGCATCATTTTGCCACTTTCTAAAAGTAGCAATCTCTTCCTCAGTGGCATTGTCTACAACCATTGCAGGGATAGACGTATTAAGGACATAAGATAGCTTTTCAGCCATGAGAACTATTCTCATATTCCTTAACCAATCCATTTAATCCGGTTTGGTTAATTTAGCATCTAATATGCTTCGCAGTGATAGTAATTTTAGACATTGTAAAATTCTGTAAATGAATTTATAATTAACAACATTTTAACATACATTCTTTTATTAATTACCAAAATAAATTAGGTCTTGTTTTAAATTGGTATCTCCCACTATTTTCTTCAAACTATATTACCCTCACTTATATAGTTCGGCAAAATCTAATTAAAGATTTGCTAGTGAGAATAAGGATCCCATTTCAAATGTATATAGCCTTGTGGTGACACAACAAACTATATATAAATAAATAGGTAGACAACTTTTGTCAATTACATCAACTATGCAACTCCTTTTCTTTTGCCTCTTAGATTATTTTGATCAAGTGGTGGCACATCCGAATCAAAATTATCCAAGTTAAGTCGACCTAGCACTCCATATATTCAAAAAGAAAAATATCATCCTTGTGGTGACACAACAAAACAATATTGTTCAATTTTCTTTATAAGCATCAAATGTGATAAATTAACATCTTAAATACTTAATACTTGCCTTGTGGTGACACAACAAACTCATATTAAATATTTAATACTCTATTAATTTTATCATGCTAGAAGGCGACGTTCGATATTCCAAATATCTTTGAACGCTTAGGACTTAATATAAAAAAAATTGAGGGGTTTATTATTAATTTGTCTCATCTTATTTAGCGCGCATGCACATATATATATAAAATACGCGTCATATTAATGAACATGCGAAGCATGTTTGCATAATATATAATATATATAGTATAAGCATGCACATATAGAATACTATATTCTACTTGGATTGATTATGGACTTTTATTCTAGTTTGGTTCACTAGAGCCACCAAGTGAACCAAAAGGTCAAACCCTAGGGGTGCAAGAAATAATATTTAAATATAACTATTACATTTAAACCCGGGCTCCATTACAAACGGGTCTTCAAGCGCTCCTTGCTCCTTGATCTCCAATTTTTCAAAATTAATTCAAACTATTCCTATTACAAAACTATTTAAAATAAATAGAAACCTTGATCAGCTGTCAAGGGGAAGTACACAGGAGGGAGATAGAATTTACATTCAGAAAAATTAGAGAAGACGAGGTACGCAGACCCCTTTTAATAAAACCCATACATTCATGCATCCAACTAAAATAAAATCCAATCACATTGGTCAATTGTCCATAATCAATCTCATTTATTATCATACACATCAGTATATGCATCAATAAATAACATTCATCTGATAAATAATAACCATTCAATATATATATTGATATCATTTAATGGGCAAATTTAGTTAGTATAAAATCTAATTTTGAATCAAAATAAACTCCTTTATTTTAATCCAAATTTAAATCAAAATAAAACTATTTTATTTTAATTTATCCAATTTTGAATAAAATAAACTATTTTATTTTAATCAAAATCATTAATCAAAATAAACTCCTTTATTTTAATTAATTATGGAATCCAATTTCATGTGAAAAAAAACTTTATTAAAGGAAACACGAATTCACTTTCCTATTCACAAATAAACTCTTTTATTTTGAATAATATGAAATCTTATTTCATATCTAAATAAACTCCTTTATTTAAGGAAATACGGATTCTCTTTTCTATTCATAAATAAACTCTTTTATTTAGAATAATATGAAATCTTATTTCATATCTAAATAAACTCCTTTATTTAAGGAAAGATGGAATACAATTTCAACTCCAATTAGTTATCATGGAATCAAATTCCAACTCTAATTAGTTAGCATGAAATTTAATTTTAAAATTAAAATAAACTTTTATTTTAATTATAAAATTATTAAGATTAAAATAAAACTTTATATTTTAATATTAAAATAAACCTTTTATTTTAAAATTAAAATAAACTTTTATTTTAATTATATAATAATTAAGAATATATATATATATATATATATATATTCGTAATATATATATATATATATATATAATATTTCCGTGCATTATGTAAGTTCCCATCTTTCATTTCCTTTAATTGATATAGCAGGTTGTATAGTACATACCAAATCTGTCCATAAGTCCATAAGTCCATAGGAATTATATACCAAAGCTGTCATTGTCCATCTCTTAAAAGAATAACGAAATCAATGCACCGCATATACATGGACCCTTGAGACGCAGCAAACACGCGAATTGATCACCACGTTTTTGTTTTTTTTTTTTTCATAAAATAATAATTTTATAGAATAAATTATGCCCAATAAAATTGTTCTAAACACATATCAATATACATATCAAATTAAAACAATTAATAATTCGCATAAAGTTTTGGCTCTGATGCCACTGTTAGGTTTGTTATATTCAAGAACGCAATCAAATTGCATAAATAAGCGGAAAGGTGTAAAAATCAGAGTTTAAAAATTTTACAAACCATATACCCGGATCACCCTTTATGCACAATTATTAATTAAACGAAAAAGATGAATAAGAAACATACCCTTGAAGATCCGAGCTTCCTCAGGTACAAGTTCACCTCCAATCCTTTACGCGTTCAACTTGAATCCACCGGGTTTGGTTCCTTCCTTTGATCAATGTTAGCCACCCAAGTGTTTGGCCTCTAGAGGTGATCCACCAAGGAAGAAGAAGAATTCAAGAAGATGGGTGGTTGGCTAAACCCTAGTTTTTCTATCTCTATAGAAAAGGAGCGTACTCTCCAAACATTGGAATTACGTATGTTGTAAAAGTCAACAACCACTTCACCCATAATAAGACTCCTCTTATTTATAGATGTGGGCAACCCACCTTAACAATTAAGGAATTGGGATTTATTTAATTAATTAAATTCTTTTAATTAATTAAGTTCCCTAATCTTATTAGGGATAATTAATTAAACTTCTTTAACTAATTTTCCTTCCTAATCCAATTGGGAATAAATGAGAGTACTTATATTAAATTAATTCCTAAACTCTTTTAGAAATTAAAATAATAATAATTGTAATAATATTAATAAGACTCCTCTTATTAATTTATATTTAATATTTCTAAAATATTAAATAATAATATTAAGCTATTTAATTTATTCTATCACCATAGATTAAATTAAATATACATAACATATTATTACGATTATGCCATTAACTTCTTAAATAATTATTCTTCCTTTTATGGTGTGACCCTTTAGGTTCTCCATATTAAACCTAGGTTGTGAATAAATCAATTAGAACAATTCTAATCTTATTTAAATAAATAAATTAAACAATTAATTTATTTAAATAAATAATATTTATCCCTGATAGGATAAGCCTCCCTAGCGATCAACGACTTTCCAGCATAATATAGATTTCAACATTAATCATTAAAGAACCTTTGAATAAATAGTTACCAGACAATTCAATCCTTCCACCATACAATGTCCCAATTAAATATAAGACATGGAATTTATGTCAAGTCTTATTTTATTTAATTATATGTATTTAGATCCTTAAATACACAACTCAAATAATGCAAATTAGAAACTCCTTTCTAATTTCATTACGCCTGCCAAGGACTACTTGGGTTGTCATTTATCGAATCACATAGGACATTTCTCTTCTTTTAATAGAAGTGGTAGATTCTTTATTGATCATACATTATCTCCATGTACAACTTATTATACCCAAGCATACCCTTTGATATACCCTAAGGGTCTTAAGGAAAAGTCAAAGTATAACTCATCATACACAAGATACTATGATGATCTCAAGTCCAAGGATCACTTGTACTACTATCACTCTGAGAATTCCTATTGACAGCAAGTGAGTAAAACTCCATTAGGTATTCCTTAGCTAGCCACGTTCGGTGAACTTATTCTCTAATAAGCACCTACATACTTGCTTTTAGTGTCTCCATACAAATGATCATGAGATCAATCATCCTCATCCAATGAGCAAGCAACGTATGTACCAATCTATCCGGATTTACTAATCCCTAATTTAGTAATCCAACGATTGGGAACTATTTTAGTTTTAAGCTTTCTAAGAATTTAGATCTCATTAGAATGATCATCATCATTATTCTAAAAGCATTGCTTAAAACTATGGGTTTATCACATATTATAAAAACAAAGATCATGTAGATAATTAAAAGCCTTTAATAAATTAATACTTTTTATTAATAAATGAATAAGATTGTTACAAAGTATATATTTTATCATCAAACATGATTGGCTTGTGTGCATACTACTTTCAGTTGCACCATGGATCATTGCTTTACCCATTGGATCATCCTTTGGGCTTAGATTTGAATAATTAATCTAGCTAATTCCCTGTTGGGCTTGCATTATAATAAATCACTTGGGCTTAGTATAAATCCCACATAGGTTCACACCTTTAAGCTTATGGACTTATATTTTTTACCAAGTTACATTAATTCATTTCATTAGGTTTATATACATACATTCTCAATTTAAGTCCGCATGCGAATTATTACATTTTCCATACTTAGAAGATTATTATTACATAATCCCTCTTGCCTCGATATTATAACGTTACGTATTTCCCAGAAGTTCAAAAATAATTCTCGAGCGATAAACGGTGAATAGTGTTTTTCGTAAACTTTCTCGGAAAACTTTTATTTTCGTCTTGGAAATTCAAACACTTTAATTCATCCACGTGGTTCAATTACTACGATGCTCCGACGTTTCTAGGTTATAGAACGACATACATCTTATTAACACATAATAATAACAAATAATATTATTTTATTCATTAATTAATTCTTTCAAATATTTTACAAAGGATCCGAATTTCTCGGTCGTTACATTATATCCCACTTTATTGAATATTGTTGCAGTATTGTTAATTCTTATTATTCAATTGAATATTATTGAATCTTTGAAAGAATTTTACTCTTTCATCTTTTATATGTTATTCAGTATGAAATGAGAGAAAATTTTATTATTGAGATTGAATTATTATTCAGCTACTTCGAAATCTTTTGATTATTGTTGAAGTTCTAAAGAAGCTAGACTCTTCTATTCATAATATATATCATTTATTGTATATTTTAACTTGTTGGGCAAACTTGTTGCTCACTCTTGCTTAAATAAAATATTTTAATTAATGCCGATGTAGCAGAAGGTTCTAATAGGGACAAAGGCAAAGGCAAGGCTCAGGAGTAGTTAGTGTCAACTTTTAATGGTTATGTTTTATTATGTAATAAATTATGTAAACCTTTTGATTATATAAGGGTATGTAAGTTATGTCAAGGTTAGCTAACCTGGGATATTGTTATAAGTTGTATTAAGGAATATTATGAATGATGTTTTTCATTAATGAATGAGTAGTTAGATGTGATATATATGATGGATCATGAGCACCAAACCCGAGGTTAGGGAACCCGAATTTGGGGGCGTCACAAATATTCCCCGACCAATCGAATATAATATAACCACTTGAGTACTTTGCAAAATTTATAAATATTACACACAACTATAACATTATATCAAATTCATTCCATAATATTCAAAAATGATATTTATAGAAAATTCATAAAAAGATATTTCTGTCGTTTTCTAACTCCGACAATAATTCCGTTGTGGAGTCCACCAATAATTGTGTCGTCGTACTAATATTCCCTGTTAAAACTAATATTCTCCGACCAATCAAATATTTTATAACAATTTTCTTACTTTGCAAATTTTTTAAATATTACCCACAACTATAGTATTATATCAAATCCACACCATAATATTCAAAAATATAATTCGATAAAAATTAATCTTTATTTATGAAAGTTGGGTTCTTACAGAATGTCTTCAGATAGTCGAGTCATACCTTGGACGAGCTCGTGGAGCTGATTCCTGGATTGAGCAATGTCTTCTCGATTTTCTTGTACTAGAGAATCAATTCGAGATTCCTTCTTATGTAGAATGACCAAGACTGTAACAAATGAGATTTTTGTAATTTAATTTGAATATTTATTAAATTAAATAAATATTTTCCGATGATTTAATTATTGGGTTAAATAATTAATTGATGAAGTTATGGAAGATTAATTTAATTATATGTGTTACATTGATTAAATTAATGTGGAGAATTTTATTATTCAAAGTATGTATTTAATTGAGCTTATTTGATTAAATGAATTATTTAATAAGCATAATGTTATTCTAATTAATTTAATAATTAATTAGAGATTTAATAATTTGGCATAATTAATAAATAAGAATTTTAATTATGTGACTATGTGAATTTATGTGATTTTATTTAATTAAATTAAAGAAAATTAATTGATTAATTAGATGTGTGACCATTAACTATATAATAAATAAGTTAAACATGGCCTTAAGAACATGGGATCAGTTAAGCCATGATGCGCTTAACTGATACCCATGTTGTGTCGGTTATTTGAGCACGCATTATATCAGTATGGTGTTCTTCGCATTTTCATTTCTCAAAAAACCTAAGTCCGAGAAAATAGAGTGAGATTAGAGAAAAAAGAGAGAGCTTTGAGAGAATTGATTAGAGAGGAATTGTAGAATTCAAGTTTGTATCACCTTCAAACAGAGAAAGCAAGGGTAAACCCTAATCTAAGTTTTATATTTCACGTATTATATTTTCTCCCAACTGAGTTCTCTGATAATGGGATTTCATGAGTTCTTGTTTGTTACTTAATGTTAGATGTCTATTAACATACATAACTCAATTGTATGTGATTTATATCTATTTTAAATTAATTGATCCACGAAAGCATATCTAAATTAGAATTTTAAAAAGTTACATAGTTTTCCATTACGTGTTTTAAAAGTTCTCTGTGAATGGGAAATTTGACAAATTTTGATTATATGTCTATATATGTATTACAAATTGTTCATAACATATTATATATCATGTATACATGAATCACAATGATTAAATTCATGTAATTATGTGTTAATTGGAGTTTTATAGTTTATAGAAAAAAAATATATGAATATGGCTTGTAAGTACAAAAAAATTATGTTTAAATTGTATATTAATCGGTAAATTAATGAATGCTTTTGTTTATACATGTAAGAACGAAACTTAAACAGACTGATTTGGTCGAAAAACGAGTTCACAGTAGTTTATTTCGTTAATAATGTGAAAAATAGAGTTTTTCATAAGAACAGTGAAATTATGTGTTTTGATTCAAGCAATTATATGAATTAAGTTGTTAAAATCATGTTAGAAAGGTTGGGTAATGATCATATATGAATTATAGCATCTAGGTATGCTTAAATTAATGTATGGACAAGGAAATTGGAAGTTATGACCATGTTCTATGTTCTTCACGAGAACATATAGTTGAACAATGTGAGATTTTTGGCCTAAATTTGATTTGGTTATGTGTTCACAAACTACAAACTTTGCATAAATTGAGTGCAGGTAACCTCGCTTCCTATGAAGCGTTACTAAACTAAATTACTACCTCGTGAGCAATAAAAATAAAAATAAAAATAAAAATAAAAAAAATAAAAAATAATAATTAATTAAATAATTTATCAAATAAAATAAATATTTTAATTGAGATATTTATGGAATAAAATAAATATTTGAGGGAAATTATTATTAAAATATTTGTCAAATAAAATAAATATTTTAGTTGAAATATTTATGGAATAAAATAAATATTTTGATGGAAATTATTATTAAAATATTTATCAAATAAAATAAATATTTTAGTTGAAATATTTATGGAATAAAATAAATATTCGATGGAAATTATTATTAAAATATTTATAAAATAAAATAAATATTTTAATTAAAATATTTATGGAATAAAATAAATATTCGATGGAAATTATTATGAAATAATTTATTCGAGTGTAATAATAGTAAGGGAATGAAAATAATGATTTGTTAAATAAAGTAGAGTTATATTAAATAATTAAGTGAAAATGTAACTAATGAATGTCGTGAATACATATGGTATGTGTGTAGGACTTATGGTGAACGGAAGTAGTAATCATATAACCTATGCACGAGGCAAGTTCCAAAACCTTGATTCTTTACATAAAGCAAGTTCCTTATTCTATCTTGTTTATTATTATTCAAGTCAAGATTTCATATTAGATGTTATTGTAACAATCCAGATTTTTATTATAATATTTAAATATTTATTGAATTATATAAATATTTAATGGATGTGTTTATCGTTGAATAAGTATTTGTTTAATTGATTTTATGTGATTTGACTATTTATTTGTTTAATAAATAATTAATGAGTTAAGGAAAGTAATTATTTTGAAATAGTAATCTAATTTAATTTAATAATTAAGTTAGAGAGTTTATAATGATTAAATAAATTATTATATTATGCAATGGATTGTTATTAGAATTAATTAAATTAAGTATGAAAACTTAATTAAATGAAAGTGTGACAAATAACTATATTATAGTGATTATTAAAATAAATTAAAGTGATTTTAATTTAGTTTGCCAAGCAAGGCTTAAGTTTATTAAGTCTCTAAGTTTTAAATTGTTTTGCCAAACAAAGCCCTATGGCTTTTGCTTTATAATTTTGAATTAATAATAAATCAAATATAATTATACGATTATATTAGTAACTGATAACTTATTAGCATTATTTAATATAGCGTCAGGTTTTTTACGTTTAAAAAGCGGGCGTTGAGTTGTCTTATTTTTAGTTTACGTATAATGTATTTGGGTTATACTTATAACTAAGAAAAGAAAGGAAAAAGAGAAGTTACAGAGAAAAGAAAACAAAGAAGAGTCTGAGAAAGTTCAAAGATAAAATTTGAGAAAGGGCTGAGATTTCAAAAGCAAGTTCAGAGTAGCGATTCTCAGTGAAAGGTTTTCTAAAAGCAACAAAAAGGTATGTTTAATAATCTTAAGATAGGTTTTATAGTATAATTATTTAGCCTCTGTGTTTCATGAAACTCAACTTCATTGTATATAAGTTTTACAAAGGTTGTCTGTAAACAATGCTTTACTAAATGATTATGAAATCATGTGTTCGTAATAACTAACATGTATATATATATATATGTGTGGTATGCTAAATTACGTTCAGAGAAAGAGAAATTAGTTTTTACAAGAAACATTCATGTATGAAGCGTGGTTTGTAGAAATATCAAAATTAGTATATGTTAATTGTGAAGTTATGAAATTGAAGTGTGATTATGTTAATTGGGTATGAAATTCAGAGAATCATAGTCTCAAGGAATCAAAATTGGGTTATAAATTGTGATTACCAGTGTTCACAAAGGTTCTAGAAGTATAAAGATAGACTTTTGGGTTTAAAATAGGGTTTTCAAGGAATTAAGTTTTTACGTGATTGTTGTTTAGTGGTTTAAATTAGTATATGCATGTTGGGTAATGTGTATATGTGTAATTGGCATAAGTTATACATGTTAATTAGTGTTAAAAATTAATTTGTAGACAAAAATTTAATGCATTCATTCTTCGTGGTTGGGTTCGTGAAGTTTTTATACTTGGCCAAAAATGGAGCCCCAACGTTGAAATTCGTGCCCCAGCGTCAGAAATTCGCGCCCTAGCGCCAATCTCGCACTGCAGCGCCACTGGTTTGCCTAGTTCTCTCACGCCGCGGCGCGGGGACAAAAGTCTGAGTCGGACAGTTTTGGCCTCCTGTAGTAAAATGGCCATAACTTTCTCATACGAACTCCGATTGAGTTGATTCAAGATAATCCGGAACGAGGATGAATAGACCTACAACTTTCATGCTTTAAGTGTTTTAATTTGAGGTCTGTAACAGTAGTCAAAATGGTCATCTTTAGGACTGTTGTATTTTTGGGGGTAATCGGAGGGCGTCGGGCATGCACATATACATATGTAGTGCTCCTGACCATAAAAGATAATATCCTAAGTTATAAAACATGAATGTTAATAAATATAATGATGTTTAACATTAATAAATAATGTATTAGATAAGTTATAGAATCATAGTAAGCATACACAAGAGAGGCAAATCGGGCGTGTGACGATTGAACGTCGAAACGTCGTGCCAAGTGTTAATGAACTTAAAAAGTGTTTCAATTCAATTGAAATGAATATTATAGGATATGAAATGGGTTTAATATAAAACCAATAAGTAGTCCTAGCAAGACTTAAGCACTTGAATGAACTTTGAGTTTGACTAAGAAGAATTATAGTGAGTCATAAGTCGAAAAGTTAACACAATCTAATTGAACATCGTGTGCTAATTAATAGGAAAGATTATGAGATGTGGAGTAGAGTTTACATTACAATTTTTATGTGTTGTTATGTGACTAATAGTTGATGTGTATGATTATATAATTGTGTAGGGCACGTGAAGTGCAGATAACTGTAAGCTGTTAAGTTATTATTGGTAAACAACGATCAAGGCAAGTCTTTCGGTTCCTATTTGTTACGTGGACTTGATGAACAGTTTTAAATTTCATGATATGTTATACATGTTGAAATCAGGAAATGTTAAAGTCAATTTATGATTGCATTGTTTTGGTTAAGTAATGATGATTGAGTAAGGAACTCAATCTTTATATTTTCTATGTGAATTAAAAGTATGTATGCCATGTTACTTTAATGAGATGTATATCGAGCATGTTATTATGTGCTATATGATGCATGAAAACTGTTAGACTTTGCTGGGCTGTCGAGCTCATTCTTGCAAATAACCACTTTTGTAGGTCAAGATTTTAAGGTAAAGATATGTGCTAAGTGAGTTATAGAGATCTATATTCACGAAGATTACTTATGTTTTATGAGAAATGTATTTCATATTTTGAACGTAACATGTTGTTGAATTGTAAGTTGAGCTATCCAATGTATATGGATATTTAGTTATGATCTAAGACTTTGTATAGTTATTTTGTTGTAACGATTCACGATATAAGATTGAATCAAAGAGTTGTAATGTAAAGGTTGCGATTCAGGGTAAGAAGGAAGGAAATGTATAAAAGTTTTAAATATTCCGCAATTTTATTAAGTTTAACATCGAATAATGATGTAAAGATAGATTAAAGTTGTATTGGTAACGATCGAGAAGGAGAATATTATTGTATGAGTTTTGTGGTCGTTACAGTTATCATTCTTTAAAAGCATGATTCCTGTTATACAATACTTATTTGATTGTATACATCTTGAATTTTATTATTCAAATTGAATATCAATTATTGTTGAACCTTATAAGACTAGCGAACCCTTAGACTAGTCCATATTTGATGATCGTTCTAAATTTCAGAACCATTGTTGAGCTTATCCAAACCAAACTTCCTTTGGTGCGGACTCTAATTTCAAAACTAAGATGAACAACCCTGTTATAGGGGATTAATTATGCTTTAGCGTTAAGATATTGTGCACAGTATGGTACTAAGGGTTGATCCCCCTAAGTACGAGAAGAAGAGTCCATAGTCTTATGACTGTTAAAGGTTTCAAGTATAAACACTTGACAACCTAGGACGTAGTTTAAGGTCTTATGACTCTCAGAAGTTCTTTTGATTTTTGTTATTCATTCTTGATTCAAAAGCCGAGTTTTCTTATTTCAGAAGTCTTTAATTCATTTGCATGTTATTATTTTATTGCTATATTATTATACTTGTGGGCAATCGTGCTCACTTTTGCGTAATAATAACATTGCAGTTAAGAACGAAAGGTCCGACGAGTCTTATACTAGCAAAAGCAAGGGCAAAGTTAACAAGTGATGAAGACTTGTTGTTTATTTGATGTATTTATGTTTTAGACTTATGTTAAAGTTGTGTAAGACTTATTATTTGTTTATGTTTCCGCATTAAAGATTTAAGGTTACTATGATCTGGGATTGATGTATTTACATTCAGATGTTGTAACTCCATAAGGAGAGGATTTATTTCTATCTATTTATGGTTTTTCATTTATTATGGGTAGATAGATACATGAGGTTTGGACAGTGAACACTAAATCCCATGGGAATTTAAGTACCCGGATTTGGGGGTGTCACAAGTTGGTATTAGAGCTGTAGGTTATGAACCTTAGGTGGGGGAACAACCTTAGGTAGTAGCCTTATAGGAGATAGAGAACATAGTGGTGGTAAACTCTTATCGAGTTCTAAGAAATGAATTCGTTAATTCATTGAAGATAATAAAAGAATTTATGTGCTTATGCGATAAACTTATGTGATCGCGAGTATCGATTAGTAACTAAAACTTAAAAACTATGTTGTCAGGATGTCGGAGGATCTTGTCGAGCTGGGGAGGAGGAGCCCCGAGACATTCATGTCATCCGGGAGCAGTTAGTACAGAGAGAGCTATCTCCGTTGATCACTGTTGTCAGTCAGGAGCATAAGCTTGAGTCTGATCCAAAGAAGGACCCTGAGGAAGAAGAGGACGAAGATGAGTTCCCACCAAACTCTATCCGTGCCAAGATGTACGGCGAGCTATATGATCGTAACATAGAGTTACGAGATACTGTTCAGGAGCTGAGGGAGCGGACGGTTTTTCAATAGCTTACCATCGAGTAGAGGGATAGAGAGGTTGAGGCTCTTCACACACGTCTGGGAAACGTAGAGTGGGATTTGGTTCATGAGAAGGGCCAAACCGAGCAGAAGTAAGAGGAAATAGAGGAGTTGAAGAATGAACTGAAAGAGAACTCAGCAAGGCTGGCCATAGTAGAGGAGGCCTGGGTAAGGGAATCACGACGTGCAGATCTTGCAGAAGAGAACTGTCGGGCGAAGAAGGCTAAGCTTGAGAAGATGCACTCTACGCTTCAAAATGAAATTGATGAGGCCCATGATTGAGTTATGAGATACCCAATTCAGTTCGAAGGACTACCATCGTACATGCTAGATCGCAGGACGATGTCCCGCATTATGGAAGAAGGGCGTAGCAAAGCTATTTAACGCCTTAGCAGGCAGTGATAGGAATAGTTTAATTATGTGAAAACCTATCTGGTAGTTAATAATGTAAATTCTGATGTGTTTATAAGTAGAGAAATATTTTGATGTTTTAAATCCTGCAGATTTTTTTTATCCCGAGATAGTTGATGTAAATAGTAGTGATGTTATCGTATTTCATTAAAACTTTTGATTAAATAAATATATCAGAGTTATTTGAGATAATGTGTTAAATGATTAAGTTAAAATGTTTGAGTTAAGCCTTAAATATTTAGAGAATTGAATAAAGATCTAATAAGCATATTTCTTAACAGAAAAATGCCGTCAAGAAGACGACCAAATCGTCGACCAGCCCAGGAAGGGTCAACGAATAACAACAATAACGACGCCAATGCTAACCCCGTTTAGCAATTGGTGAATTTACTAACATGAGAGATTAACAATCAACCACAAGCTCCACCAAATACTACATTCAAGGACTTCAAGACGGTGGGACCTCCAGAGTTTAAAGGCTCCATGAACCCGATAGAGGCTCAAACTTGGGTTATGGAGATGTAAAATTTTTTTGACGTTGCCAGAGTCAGAGAGGACCAGAAAATCGCCTACGCGACGTTCATGCTGAAATCTGAAGTCAGGTATTGGTGGTAAGCAAATAAGGTCCGGGGAGGTGAAGGTGTGATTACCTAGGAGAGGTTTAAGGAGATTTTTTTTGAGATGTATTTTTCGACAAGCTCGTAGAACCAGATGGAGGTCCAATTTCTGGAGTTGAAACAGGGGAATATGTACGTACCAGACTATGTGGCGAAATTCAACGAGTTGGCTAGGTTTGCCACGTATCAAGTGAATACCGACGAGAGAAAGGCTAAGCAATTCGAGCAGGGACTGAAGCCCTGGTTGTATAGCAAAGTGTCAATGTTTCAATTCAATAGTTTTGCTGGGGTGTTGGAGAAGGCCATACTCGTCGAAGGTGGAAGTGATGCGGTAACCAAATATAACCAAGAAAAGAAAAAGAAGAAGACTGAAAGTGAAGGAAATAACAAAGCTAGTGGCAGTAACACGAGAGGAAGTAACAATCAGAAGAGGAGGTGGACTGACAACTCATCAACTGGAAATCAGCAAGGAGGTCAGAAGAAGAGAATCGAAGCATGCCCAACCTACGATAAAGCTCACCTGGGAGTTTGTATGAAAGGAAAATGGGTGTGCTATAATTGTGGTCTTGAAGGCCACATAGCACCTAATTGTCCTAACCCAAAGAAGGGCGCCTGCTTCACTTACGGCTCAAAGGACCATATGGCAAGGGACTATCCCAAGAAGAGGTCTGGAGGAGTGAGATCAGGAGGTAACAAGGGAAACAGCGGTGGAAGTGCTTTAACTATTACGGGACCAACCGCAACTAATCGATCGACCGCCAGGACCTTCAACACGACATTGCAGGATGTTGTGCAGTCTCGCGATTTAGTGGCAGGTATCATTCCGATCAATAAAGTTAATGCTTATGTACTATTTGATTTAGGTGCTACTTGTTTATTTATATCTGATGACTTTGCTAAGAACTTATAATTGCCTAAGGATGAGTTAGAATACCCCATGAACATAGAAATTGCGAATAGAGAAGTGATCCCTGTTAAATACATACACAAGAATTGTAGGGCGGATATTAAGAGTAACATTATGTGAAAGTAGTATGCATACAAGCCAATCATGTTTGATGATAAAGCATATACTTTGTAACAATCTTATTCATTTATTAATAAAAAGTATTAATTTATTAAAGGCTTTTAATTATCTACATGATGTTGTTTTATAATATGTTATAAACCCATAGTTTTAATCAATGTTTTTAGAATAATAATGATGATCATTGTAATGAGATCTAAATTCTTAGAAAGCTTAAAACTAAAATAGTTCCCAATCGTTGGATTACTAAATTGGGGATTAGTGAATCCAGGATAGATTGGTGCATACGTTGCTTGCTCATTGGATGAGGATGATTGATATCATGATCATTTTGTGTGGAGACACTAAAGCAAGTATGTAGGTGCTTATTAGAGAATAAGTTCTTTGAGCATTGGCTCGCTAAGAAATACCTAATGGAGTTTTACTTATCTCATCAATAGAAATTCCTTTAGTGATATTAGTACAAGTGATCCTTGGACTTGAGATCATCATAGTATCTTGTGTATGATGAGTTATACTTTGACTTATTCCTTAAGACCCTTAGGGTATATCAAAGGGTATGCTTGGGTATAATAAGTTGTATATGGAGATAATATATGATCAATAAAGAATCTACCACTTCTAGTAAAAGAAGAGAATTGTCCTATGTGATTTGATAAATGACAACCCAGTAGTCCTTGGCCGAGGCGAATGAAATTAGAAAGGAGTTTCTAATTTGCATTTTTTTGAGTTGTGCATTTAAGAGTCTAAATACATATAATTAAATAAAATAAGACTTGACAGTAATTCCATGTCTTATATTTAATTGGGACATTGTATGGTGGAAGGATTGAATTATACGGTAACTGTTTACTCAAAGGTTCTTTCATGATTAATGTTGAAATCGATATTATCTGGAAAGTCGTTGATCGCTAGGGAGGCTTATCGCTATTGTAGAATAAATATTATTTATTTAAATAAATTAATAGTTTAATTTATTTATTTAAATAAGATTAGAATTGTTCTAATTGATTTATTCACAATCGGTTTAATATGGAGAACCTAAAGGGTCACACTATAAAAGGAAGAATAATTATTTAAGAAGTTAATGGCATAATCGTAATAATATGTTAAGTGTATTTAATTTAAGGGCAAAGGTGCAAAAATGCCCCTGATGTTTACACGGATGTCCCACTTCCACCCTAAACTAATTTTTTTTTTCCAAAATTACCCCTAACGTTACAAATTTAAGGTCAATTGTGCCCCTCCCGTTAAAAAAAAATTCAGCTAGACAAACGGACGTGCTAAGCGATTGACACGTGGCAAAAATAATTTTTTTATTATTTTTTCTCTTTCTCTCTCTCTTTCTCTACCCACTACACCTTTTTTGTCACTCTTCTTACTTCATGGACTACATTTTCTCTCTCATCCCAAGAACAAACACAAACATTTCTTGATAAATTCTCCAATTTCATTTTCGATGAATTCAAGCAACAACAAAAATGTGTGAAGTTGTATCAATATCTTGTTGTATCAACCAAGGGACAAGGGTAATGAAGGCTTCAACATCCAACGATATAAAATCATTTGGAGCTTTAACTTTGGATGACCCAAGAATTTATATCTCTTTCTCTCAGAAAACTTCACCCCATCATTACGAGCAGGTGTCAAAGAAATAGATCATATATTATCATAACTACAAGTTAAAAATAAAACCCAGCATCAAATTCTTTGACCGGTGACAAAAGATTAGGACTGATTGAGAAAGAAACAGAGTAATTTAAGACTCACCAAGAACAAATACAAGTTTTGAATTTCATCATCACAACATATATCACTCTAAAGCACTAAAAATCGGTTCTTTGATTTCCCGGAAAAATTTATTTTTCAGTATCATAATGTATGTAGTATATACATATATCTACATACAAAAATAGATTATGACGAAAAAGGAATCCCAGTATTAAATTCTCTATCAAATCACAAACAATTACGAGTAGAGCACAAGTGAGACATTTTGTGATTGATAGAGACTAATATGAAAAGCCCATTATCTATATCTTACTCTTGTGCATTTATTTCTTTAACATGAACACAAAAAGAGTATTCCCTGTTCCAAATCCTTCTTCAAATTAAAAAAATCATTTGTCTCTACTTACCTGGAGAAGAAAGAGAGTAAATCTCGGTTGGGTAGTACAAAATCTCACAAAAATACATCGATTACAAGGAATCTTTAACTCCATGAAATGAAATGTAAGAGGCTAATGATAACAACAACAACAACATCGGTTCCATCAAATCATCGGCGACTCTTCGATTAGCTCCAAAACCTAGAAAAATCGCAGGCTTTCGCGCATTATATACTGAAAACAAAACAATTACAGATAGAGAGAGAAAAGAAAAGGAAAGGAAAGGGTTTATCTCTCTATCAATGAGTTTAAAAGGGTATAAAGAACTCACTTTTGATTTCTCAATTGAATGAGCGTAGGTGGGTTTTGGAGTTCTTGATGAAATGGGTTTTTGTTATTGCTTGAATTCTCGAAAATGAAATTGGAGAATTTATCGGTAAATATTTGTGTTTGTTCTTGGGATGAGAGAGAAAATGCGAGTCCATGAAGTAAGAAGAATAGGAAAGGTGTAGTGGGTAGAGAAAAGAGAAAAAAATAATAAAAAATTTATTTTTGCCACGTGTCAATCGCTTAGCACGTCCATTTGTCTAGCTGGATTTTTTTTAACGGGAGGGGCACAATTGACCTTAAATTTATAACGTTAAGGGAACTTTTGGAAAAAAAAAATAGTTTAGGGTGGAAATGGGACATCCGCGTAAACATTAAGGGCATTTTTGCACCTTTGCCCTTTAATTTAATCTATGGTGATAGAATAAATTAAATAGCTTAATATTTGTTATTTAATATTTTGGAAATATTAAATATATAAATCAATAAGAGGAGTCTTATTAATATTATTACAATCATTATTATTTTAATTTATAAAGAGTTGGAAATTAATTTAATATTAGTACTTTCATTTATTCCTAATAAAATTAGGAGGCTAATTAATTAAAGGATTTTAATTAATTAAAATAAAACCCAATTCCTTAATTGTTAAGGAGGGTTGCCCACATCTATAAATGAGAGGAGTCTTATTATGGGTGAGTGGGTTGTTGACTTTTTCACAACATAAGCAATTTCAATAGTGGGTGAGTATGCTCCTTTTCTATGAGAGATAGAAAAACTAGAGTTTTGTCAAACACCCATTTTCTTGAATCTTTATTCTTTCTTGGTGGATCACCTATAGAGACCAAACACTTGGGTGGCTAATGTTGATCAAAGAAAGGAACCAAACCCGGTGGATTCAAGTTGAACGCGAAAAGGATTGGAGGTGAACTTGTACATGAGGAAGCTCGAATCTTCAAGGGTATGATTATTGTTCTTCATATCTTTTCGTTTAATTAATAATTATGCATAAAGGATGATCCGGGTATATGGTTTGTAAAATTTTAAACTATAATTTTATATCGTTTCGCTTTATTTGTACAATTTGATTACGTTTATAAATATTACAAACCTAATAAAGTGGTATCAAAACCAAACATTTATGCTAATTATTAATTATTTTAATTTGATATGTATATTGATATGTTTTAGAACAATTTAATTGGGCATAATTTATTGTATAAAATTTATTTAAAAAAAATCATTGGCTAAATATGTTTTTAAGTAAAACATTTTTATTTTATTTTGCTTAGTTCGTCACATGCTTGATCTCATGGCTTTGATTATTATATTTTATATATATAATATATAATTCCGTGAATCATCTAAAGGGTTCCATGTTCAAGAGATTAGTAATCATGTTTCCAGGGGCATGATTCATGATTTCTATATATATTTAGTTAACAGGATTATATATATATATATATATATATATATATATATATATATATATATATATATTAACGTGAATCCTTTCCACGGACGTATATATATATATAATATATATATATATAATAATAATTTTAATATTAAAATAATTTTATTATTAAAATAAATTTTTTATTTTAATCTTAAAATAAAAGTTTATTTTAATTTTAAAATTAGATTTCGTGCTAACAAATTAGAGTTGGAATTGAATTCCATGATAACTAATTGGAGTTGAAATTGGTTTCCATGTTTCCTTAAATATAAGAGTTTATTTAGATATGAAATAAGATTTCATATTATTCAAAATAAAAGAGTTTATTTGTGAATAGGAAAGAGAATCCTAATTTCCTTAAATAAATGAGTTTATTTAGATATGGAATAAGATTTCATATTATTCAAAATAAATGAGTTTATTTATGAATAGGAAAGAGAATCCAAGTGTTTCCTTTAATAAATGAGTTTCTTTTACTTGGAATTGGATTCCATAATTAATTAAAATAAATAAGTTTATTTTGATTAAAGATTTTGATTAAAATAAAATAGTTTATTTTATTCAAAATAGGATAAATTAAAATAAAAGAAGTTTATTTTGATTCAAAATTAGATTTTATACTAACTAAATTTGCCCATTAAATGATATCAATATATATATATTGAATGTTTATTATTCATGAGATGAATGTTATTTATTGATGCATATGGTGATGTGTATGATAATAAATGAGATTAATTATGGACTATTGGCCAATGTGATTGGATTTTATTTTAGTTGGATGCATGAATGTATGGGTTTTATTAAATGGGGTCTGCGTACGCCGTCTTCTATAATTTTTTCTTAATGTAAATTATATCTCCCTCCTATGTACTTCCCATTGACTGTTGATCAAGGTTTCTATATATTTTAAATAGTTTTGTAATAGGAATATTTAGAATTAATTTTGAAGAATTGGAGATCAAGGATCGAGGCGCTTGAAGACTTGCGTTTGTAATGAAGCAGGGTTTAAATGTGATAGTTATATTTAAATATTAATTTTTTCACCCCTAGGGTTTGACCTCTTAGTTCACTTGGTGGCTCTAGTGAACCAAACTAGAATAAAGTCCATAATCAATCCAAGTAGAACATAGTATTCTATATGAGCATGTTTATACTATATATATTATGTATTATGCAAACATGCTTCACATGTTCATTAATATGACGCGTATTATATATATATATATATATGTGTGTGTGTATGTGTGTGTGTGTGTGTGTGTGTGTGCATGCGCGCTAAACAAGATGAGATAAATTAATAACAAATCCCTCAAATATTTTATATTAAGTCCTAAGCTATGACGCCCCCAAAATAGGTATACATCACCCATTCTGAGTCGCCAGATACATGGTACTGAATACAAATACAAACTTAAATATACAACATGAGCTGTGAGTTTTAGTACAAATATTGTCATCTAGACAATATCCACACTCAATGGAGTCCTCATTACATTTATTATCACACTATTTTATAGAATAGTGCGGACTACTAAAACAACCATCTGGATCGTCAATCCGTTCCCCGACTCGTCCCAGCTATATTCTCATTTCCTGAAGAGAAAGTGAAAGAAAGGGTGAGCTCAACTAGCCTAGTAAAAAATATTTTGACTAAGATAATGCAGAATAATTTATCGTTAGCCTTCAATATTGTTAAACTGATAAAATATAACAAAGATCAAGTTTAACTACAGCGAAACAAGCAATCCATTAGAAGAGTCAAGTAGAGAGTAAAATCTACTATCTTCTATGATTTAAAAAGTTTTTCATCAACTTTATTGCTGAGACTCAGCTTAATAAATAAAATAGAATCATTATTGCACCACAGCCAAGGATATTCATGTAATCATCAATGGTCATGACTATACCGAATAATCTCTGGTCATAATCATACCAACAACTGTCCACCAATGAATTACAGGCCAATGAGGACTTTTACCAAATCATTCGTCACATTATGGCCATGATTATACCGAATAATCCCTGGTCATAAGCATACCAAGTCCATCTATGCACGTAAGCCAAAGATACTCATCAATCAATAGTTCATCTTTGCACGTAAGTCAAAGATATACAATTGTAAAACCAATAATCAATAGTCCATCTTTGCACGTAAGCCAAAGATATACAACTATAAAACTAATAATCAACAGTCCATCTTTGCACGTAAGCCAAAGATATAAAACTGTAAAACCAATAATCAACAGTCCATCTTTGCACGTAAGCCAAAGATGACTTTCATCACAATATAAGCATGAGGATGGTGACAATGATATAAGCATTAATCAAACAAAATCAAGGATAAATATTAAAGACTTTAAATTTATCCAAATATTATGAATCACTTAATAAATTAATAATCTAATATTATTAATATTATAATAATATTTTAATCTCTTCTTAAACTTATAAACAATTTATTTTAATTGTTTATACTTTACCAAATAATTCATTTAATCATTCAAAATGTCATACTCATAAGATTTCATCACCAATGATCAAATCACTCATCAAAAATCTGCATATACCTTATATAGGATTTCCAAGCCATAAACTCTTATTTATCAATTTTTCAACTTCACATAACATATTTAATTCATATGTTCATAAATTAACCATTTTTAAGAAAAATACCAAATCAGTCCCATAAATTATTCATTTCTGGGATTTAGCAGAATATAGTTTCATATTGAACATATATTTTTCTCTGAATTTTTAAAATTCATATACAATTTTTCATATGGCCAAAACTGCCGAATATTTGACATTTATCATAAATTGTACTTTTGTCCAAAAATTCCAAAATTTACAAGGTATACTCCTGTTATATATATGTACTCCCAATAAAAATTACACCAATTTTGGAGTAAACCACAAGGAGTTATAAGTGTTTATTTTTAAAATAATTTTTTCCTATAAAATTCATAACTCCTTATCTATACATCCAAAAATCTCCATTTTTGGACACAATCTAGAAAACTCATCAAATTATCATTTCAATTTTTTTCAGAATTTTTGAGGTTCAAAAAAATTACGAAACTGCAAATAGATTTTCACTCGCCATGCGGTAATCCACGTAGACAGATCATTTCCACAATTTAATAAAGAATGAATACAAAGGATCATTCACCATGCATGTGGTAATCCACATGGACATGTTATTCTAACAGAATAATAAAAATGGAATAACAGAAGAATTCACCGTGCATGCGATAGATCACACAAACATGTTATTCCAACAGAATAATAAATAATGAAACCAGGTCATGCGTCATCCGCACAGACTCAGATTTCAACAGAATAATTAAGAATGGAATAACAGAAGAATTCACCATGCATGCGATAGACCGCACAGACAGGTTATTCCAACAGAATAATAAAGAATGGAACCAGGTCATGCGTAATCCGCACAGACAGGATATTCCAACAGAATAATAAAGAATGGAATAACAAAAAAATTTCACCATGTATGTAGTACTTCACATAGACATGTTATTCCAACAGAATAATATGGAATGTAATAACAATAGCTCTCTTTATGAATACGAAAGAAATAATACCTCTTACTATAATAATAATAATATCCCTTACCTTAGAAAAACTGAATACTGGAGTAATAAAGTAGTAGAATACTTTTCTTCTTTCTCTCTATAGTTTCTCTTTCTAGAGTTTCAGTGAATTCGTAAGAAATAATGAAGGAATGAACTTCTATTTATAGGGGAATGGACTGAATAGTAACTAATTCATGAACGGTCCAGATTGATTTACTTTTAAACGGACGATATATATTGATTTACTATTAAAACTTAAAGCAACGGTCCATACTGATTTACTATTAAAACTTTAAACCAGCGATCCATATTGATTTACTATTATAACTTTCCACCAGGGGTCCAAATTGATATACTATTATATCTGTGACACCCCCAAATCCGGGTTACCTGACCCTCGAGTTTGGTGTTCACGATCCACAATATAATAACATCTAACTACCCATTTAAATATAAATAGGAATACATAACTCATTAACATAAGTTGTTAATACATAAGTCCTAGGTTTGCTAACCTTAAAATTACAAACATACCCCTTAGATAAACAAAAAGGGTTTACAAATACAACATCATAATAAGTTCTTTATAACTACTACAGCATATTTCCTTTGCCTTTGTTCTTCTTTGACCCGCTGGCCTCTTCGTTCCTAGCTGAAATGTTTTATTTATAGCAAGGGTGAGCAACAAGCTTGCCCCGCAAGTTAAGACATACAATAAAAGTATATGAATCAACAAGAACATACTATCTATTTTGATAGAATGAAACCAAAGTTCGGTGAACTTTGAAATAGCTGAATAAATTGTTAATAATAACAAGTATTCTCGTATTCTAGGCAACGCAATAATCTGATAATGAAAGAGTACAACGCTTTCAAAGTTTCTGCGATATTCTAATGAATAATCAAGAATCAATTCTACGCAATTACAAAGTGGAATGTTTTCTAGATTTATGCTGAGCGATCCATTGGATCTTGAACTTCTATCTTCTCGGGTATCTATCATAGATTTACTTTGATACATACGCAGGAGTATCAGATAACCATAAAGATTAAATCATACCCTCTCACAAGTACTTGGTGCCTACCAACTCCTTGTACCTATATATATTATGCATAATACTTAGGTCGTGCAGAATGGTTGAATATCGACTTAAAAATATCCCTTTATATAAAAGGTTGTTCTTCTCAGTCTCAGAATCAAGACTTGATTTGAAAACAAAATTTAATGATTTCAATTTCTATTTACTTATCGATCTAGCCAAAATAATTGGCATCAATCTATCAATAACAATTGAATTCTTTTCTCAAATTTATCAAGTTCTAACAAATGTTTGTCTAGCCAGAATAATTAGCTAAGACATTTCTCAACATAATTTAACAATAAACATGAATTATCTATACTGTCAATTCTATCTTCTACGAATATGAATATCCAACCACAGTTATTCTACAAATGTATATTCTCCGAATCAGTAATTCAATTTGAATTATTAATCATGCACTAACTGCGAATAATCAATAATAAATTCCCTGGACATGGTATAATTAGCAATAATTAACCATTATAATAATTGAATGAATATAACTCAAGGTTGAGTTAGGAAACTTGCCTTAGCGTTGATTATTACTTGATATAATTAACTATGCTCGTAAGACCTATATTCAATAAACGCGGTCTCACAATTAGCACAATTATTTATAACACGTAATAATCGTATTTTTACGGTCAAACTTCTCCTAGACACATTACCATAGCTAGCATTAGTGTTTATAAACTATATAAACACTTAACAAGTCTAACTAGTTTTTGGTTGGACTTTATCCATTCTTTTCGGTCACCCTATGACAATTAACATATTGATTATCAATTAAACTTGGTCTCTAATCAATATTATTTTAGATTATATCGTTTATAATATTTTTGGAATTTAATAAATTATAAACAATTATTATAATTTTAATAATTTTCAAACACTTAAATTATTTTTAAATGATTTAATTATCTAATAATCTTATTATCATTAATATTTAATAATATAAAAATATTAATGTTATACTTAAAAGTTATTATTAATAACTTAAAATATTTTAAATCATTAATATTCTACTTAAATGATTTTTAAAATAATTAAAATCATTTTTAAATCATCACCATTAATATTTAAATATTAATGAAATTATTATCAAAATATTAAAAGTCATTAATTATAACTTAAAATATTTTAAATCATTTTTCTCATATTTAAATGATTTTTAAATCAATAACATCATTTTTAATTCATTTATTTAATTAAATAAATAAATAATCTAATATCATTAATATTAATTTATTAATGAGAAATCTCCAAAAATATTGAAAATTATATTTTAAAATCCCAAATATTTTCTAACACTTTATTCTTATTCAAAATGATTTTAAATCAATAAAATCATTTTTAACTTATTTATTTAATTTAATAATTTAATAAATGTAATATCATTAATATTAATTTATTAATGAAAATTCTCCAAAAATATTAAAAGTCACATTTTATAATTCAAAATATTTTTAAATACATTATTCTTATTTAAAATAATTTTTCATAATATTAAATAATTTTCTCTAATTTATTTAATATCTTTATGGCGCTTCTAAAATCGGGTATCTTCCAACCCTGAGATGATGGTGCTCCACGATACTACATTTCATACAATCATTCCATTGAAATAACAACAAAATGAGTGTAATTACTATCTTTTGTATTACATATGTAATAAATCCTTTTCCTGAGTTCATAACAAGAATACATTCGTTGTTCTTCATAAGTATATTACATACAAATATACTAGTCTATTACAGGACGATTAATTGTCCATCTTAGCCTTGCCTTTATCTCTCATAGAACTCTTAGTTAATTGTCCATCTTAGCCTAGTCTATTACAGGACGATCAATAGACCATGAACATACTCTTTTCGTTTTCATACTTGAAAAGGATATCTGGCACTAAGGCCATCCACCCGTCTTTATTTACGAGCACTTCTAGTTGATCAGCCTATTGTACTCTATGTTGATCAACACTCTTACGTTAAACGTATTTACGTTTAGCATTTGGCATCCTCGCGTGCCCATCGAATAATCGATGAAAATACTTTTGTTTGTTCATAGACACACTTACCTTCTCATCTGTACCAAATACATGGCATAGGATAGCGTTAACAGTTCTATATCAACAGACTTGTAACCAATTCAATCTATCCTTCAATACTTGTCTAGCCCGGATAAAATAGGCATCGACTCTTTTCTATTTACCATTTATACATTGTATATCACGCATTACGTAAAAACTTGACTAACACGAAGGTCAGACAAAAGTTAAGATATACTTGCCTTCAAGCGTTTTCGAATATATATTCCAACTATTCTCAGTCTTCTGGGATCTACATGAGATATTCACATAGCAATAATCGTAATTAGTTATCACATAAACTATCTTTACGGTTCTAACCAACTTCTTTCTCTTCTATGTCTTACTTGTTTTAACTTCGTTATTAAAGTCGATTTGACTTTCTATACTTCGTTACGTTTCATTAACGTTCTTACGTCCTTAGCCGACATTCGATCATTAATGGTTAATTACCAACGTTGAATGTCATTTACGGTTCACTCATTACGTATTTGTGATCTTCGTTTAATTTCCATTAAACCTTACCCGTTCTTCTTACATTAACATCTTATAAGTGTTTTAAAGTAAGTCTGATTATGTACTTTAAGTACCTTTAACATCTTACTTTAGGTTTACATTCAAAAGGGAACTAAACCTAACTTGGTCAACTTTTTCCCACTGCTGGCGCTACGGCGCGGCATTCCTTATGTTTTAGTGGCTGCTGCATGTGAGTTAGTGGTACTCGGTAGAGTCAAGCTACTGGCGCCACCACCTTTATCTTGGTTTTGGTATTTATGCTATTTTAAGTCTGTGCACCAGTTACCCAAAACAAATTTGGTTTCTTAACGAAACTCCCGACTTCCTAATTTGTTCGTTTTACATCCGAATTGACCCATTCAAATTCCTACAAGTCACAAATTACATCCTTTACGTGGTCGTATAAGAATTCAACCTTTTCGAATCCGTTAACTCAGAATTCACCTTTAGGTTCGTTTTTAAGCGTTCGTTTAACGTTTTTGCCCGTTCAATACTCGTTTTCTTCGTTATAAGTCGGAATGCGACGATTCCTTCACCAACGACTCTTAATTACCTTATCTCACATGTTGACATTGGAAACCGACGTGTTCAAGTCACACGACAACTTTTGATCTTTAATCCGGACTTTATGCGTTTTTGACGTTTAACGTCTATTTCCGCAAAATCCGTCATAACTTCATTACTAATGTTCTCTAAGCCAAATCACATGGAATACTCCATGGACTTCGTATCAACATCCTAACCAATCAAGATGCACATATCTTAGGTATAACGGTTTCCAAAACGTTCAATTATAACTAAGTTAACTTTCAAGACTTTCTATGGTTTTTACTCACATAACCACTTACGATTTTTATTTGGTCATGACCTATCAATGATTTGGTCATTAAAAGGCATTCTTATATCTTCTCTATAAACATTCTCCACTCATCTACGATTCTTCTATGGGAAAGAAAACGAAAAGGATGAAGATTACGGTTTATAGGAATTTACCTTTGAAGTAGTTAACGTTCTTGATAAACGTCTCTTGGTTTGCTTGGAAGTAGAAGAATTTAGTTTTTCTAGCTCTTTCTCTCTCTCAATATATGTTGGTCAATCTTTGTAAAACCACAAAAGCTCAACCTAAGCCTTGTATTTATAGAAAATACAATGAGGGGCAAAATGGTCCAATTTAGCACCTCCTCACTTATTTACAACTTTGTCACCAAGCAAAGTACTTGGTGACCAAGTTATTCACTTGCCTTGAACACCAAGTGGGCATCCCACCTTGCCCATGGGTTTTACCCACCCCTTGACCCGCCGGTTCGACCCACGGTTTAATTCTTTGGATTGGGCTTGACATTAATTAACATTGGGCTTTAACCAATCTAATATTGGGCCATAACTTGGGCTTGTATACTTAATTCATTGGTCTTGTTTATTAATCCAAGTCCAATTGGATTGGATAAAATCCTTAACTCATACTCTAATAATACAACTTGTATTCTACGCGTATTACTCACGTATTCTCTTTGTATAATACTCATATAATAATCGTATTATACTTTTTATTATTCTTTATATCATACCTGTATACGTACTAGTATAATACTCGTATCTCATACATATAGTATTAAAACGACTATACGCCATACATTTCCTTTTCGGAAACCTCTTTCACAAATCCTTAGGTTTTAAGTCCGCAGGCTAAAACTTCGTTTGCCATAACAGAAATATTATTGGATATTCCATACTATCGTCATATTCTAACATTACGCGTTTCTCAGAATCTCAAACCCTAGCTCTGAACAACATCGGATAAATAGTGTTTTTACGCAAACAATCTTAGAAAACCTTCGTTCTCGTCTTGATAATTTACAATAATTAATTCTAGCACAAAGTCAGAATACTACACACATCCACACATTCTAGGTCATTGAATGACCTTCGAACATCTTACTCACATAATAACTCAATTAAATTCATTTAATCCACATAATCAAATAAAAATTTAATTCATTGAAAATTCGAAATTCTCGGGCGTTACATATACTAATTAAATAAATTAAATATCATTTTAATTCAAATAATTATAATTATTAAAGAAAAATGTCCCAAATAATTAAAAGTTATTTTTCAGAATTTAAAATGATTTTTAAAACCATTTTTAGTAATTTTTAGAATTTATTTCTATTTTTAAATAATTTTCAGAATATTCAGAAATTCAAAAATTAAATAAACCGTCACTATAGGGCTTTAGCGACAAAAAGAGTCGCTGTTGGTGTTCTTGAGCCTCAAGAACACTGACAACTTCGTGTTTAAGGGTCATCGTTTGACCACGATTGATTCTCTGTGTAATTCGTTTTTGGGCTATCTTGAACCGTGATTGTGTAGTGTTTATGTAACAATACAACATCCAAGCATCATATTGGTCATACAACAAAATAACAAAATGATCTAATCTCTCAAACATTTTGTCAGATGAAATCTGCGTTTTCAGGGTAACCCAGAAACCCAGACAGTGTTGACTAGACACTTTCAATCACGATTTGATCAAGGTTCTGATCATCTTATGGGTGTGTTCTTGGTTCAAACAGGTAGTACACATTACAAGGAACAATAACATAACACTAACTTAGTTCGAATACATCAAAATCATCATATTTAATCTGGTCAAATGTAAGACCCCAACTTATTATAAATAAAATCTAATTTCCTCTAATTATTATTTGTGAATAATAAGGTGTTAAATTGATATAATATTTTGGTTATGGGTGAAATGTGCAAATTTTGCAAAATAAGCAAGTGGTTATAAAATAATCATTGTTGTCGGGGAATATTCGTTTGGCCGTGGAATATTCTTGTTGTCGGGGAATATTCGTACGACGGCGCAGTCATTTGTGGGCCCCATAAGAGAATAATTGTTGGATGAAAAAAACGACAAGTTTGAGTTTTTATAAATAACGACGTAGTTATTACAATTAACCTTTGTTGGAATACACGGTGGTTAAAATACGAGAATCTGGCGTGGATGCGGTGAAGATTGATGAATTATTGATCCTTACGTAAGAAGGCACTACTCAATAATTATTGTTATGAATTCTTTGTTCAATATTTTATTTTATTGATTCAATAATTCTTTGCATTGATATTTTATATTATTGTTGTTTCAATAATTATCACTTTACACGATATTTCCCATTATCGGATCAATAATTCATATTATTTGAATAATATTATTAGATAGCATTATTGGCAATGTCTAGAAAGTTACATCAAGGAGAGGTTTGGTCACTTAATTCTTGGCCAAGAAGGAGAAATTCTTATTGGAAAGCCCTCTTTCTTAAGGAGCTACTGGTTGTCATAAATGTGATTTTGTAATATTATTTGTGAATAATTAATTATTGATTCATATGATAAGGAAATATTTATTTTATGTAAATATAAATGTTAGATATATTTATTGTGGTTAAAAATGAAGGAGTTAATGTTGAGGTGTTTTATCGGTATTTTTGTCGGAATGGAGGTATTAAAAATTAAACCATTATTTTTTGAGATATATTGCGTGATTTATAATTTTTAATTAAATAGTTGGATCATTGTAATTTTGGATATGTTATACATATATAAGTTGAGTATATGTCCACAAATTTTGAACCGTTAAAAATGAATGTATGATTTGTTATGAATTTTAAGAGGTGACTGATTCGGAAATTAGGTCTATAAATGATTTTGGTGGAAAATTCTAGAATTGGTGGGCCCCACTTGTGGTTGGTGAAGAAATGTGCTGAATTTTATTTCAAATGTGGTGGGTGGGAATAGTAGCAGGTAAATCCATCAGGTTGCAGGTCAAGTCTGATAACATTTTCCTATAAATAGAGGGCTAAGTTAGAATTGAAAATCACACCAGAAACATAAGCTTTCTCTCTTTCTCTCTCTAGATTATTGAGTGTATTTTGTGAGTATTTAGATACTTTTTGAGTTTCTATTCATCGGTTGCAAGTTTCCTTGACCTTATCTGGATATTCCGATTAAATTCTTGATATTTTGAGGTAAGGGATGTTATTTTCTTCATATATGATATTATTTCTTCAATATCATTATCTTAGAAGTATTGATTTGAATTTTTATCAAATTTGGAACTTTTTGTTCTGGGGTTACTATTCACGATTACTTATTCACGATATCTCGACCTTATTCACGAATCGACACTATTATTCATAGAAAAATGAGATTTTCTTCTTTTTGTCCAAGATGTCTATTATGGTTACTATCTTTGATTGTATCCATGTTTTGATCTTTATTCTTGAATTTTGCTTTAAAATTGGTTATTATGGAATATTATTGATCTTGGATAAAGCATTATACTGAATCCTTACTATTTGTCCTTCTCTCTCACCTTTGGATTCGATTTTTTCTTTAAAATATTTTTCATCATCTTGGTCCTAAATGATGATATTCTTGAATATCTTTGGCTTTGTAGTGGAAAGATGAATGATTAACTGATGAATATCTTTGGCCCGTAGTGCGAAGATGAACAGGTGTTGAGATGAACATGACCAAGTGGTGATACAAATGAATATCTTTGGCCTGTAGTGCAAAGAAGAATATTTGATTAAATATGTATATTGATTGTTGTTACAGGGATAAAATATTGATGATGGAATTTTAAATCTTAGAAGATTGTAGAACTCATTCTCTACTTGACTCTTCTAATGGATTGCTGTTTTCGCTGTAGTTGTTGATCTAAAACTTGTTATCTATTATATTTTATCAGATTTCTCCCTATTGAAGACTAACGATAATTTGTTGTATATTATCTTAGTCAGAATATTCTTTACTGGGCTAGTTGAGCTCACCCTTTTCCTTTTTGTTCCATTTTTCTCAGGAGGTGAGAACATAATAGGAACTAGTCGGGGTACGGAGTGATGGTTCTAGAAAGATGTTTTAGCAGTCCTCACTATTTCTGTAAAATAGTGTTTGAATAATTGTAATGAGGACTTATTTGAGTGTGGATATTGTCTAGAACACAATATTTGTATTTAAACTCACAGTATGTGTTGTCGTATTTCGCACGACAATTATATTATTGAAGTTGTAGTTTGCTTTCTGTACCATGTATTTGGCGACTCAGAATGGGCGTTGTTTACCTATTTTGTGGGCGTCACAGTTGGTATCAGAGCTTAGGGATATGGTCTTTGGCGGAGATCGGGGAATTGAACTAGGAGGGGAGAGATGAGTAAATTCTTCGCTAGTGTGTCCTATCTAAGCTCATTTGTTGGTCGGTCATTATATAGGGATATTATATGATATGTTAATTTGTTTAATTAACCCTTGTTTTATGGTAGTATTTAAGAATGGCTGTTGAGAACGTTAACAATGCGATTGTATGAGGCGTGGAACAACCTTTAGTCACAAAACCAGGAGAACATGAAGCAGGAAGACAATATTCCTCCTATAAACAACACTATTGAGAAAACGATGAATGATGGAATGTTTAGGAACTTTTGCGGTTTATGCAAAAC